>OX411308.1:3276654-3771536 GCA_948150685.1 Rhaphigaster nebulosa
CAGCTTCATGTTAAATGTTTTTATTATTATAAATACATACGGGTATAATACGTTGGGACAATACCAAATTTTTTTCTGATTTTTGCTACTAATCTTGATTTAATTGATTCATTAAATTCATCAAATATTCATAAAATAATAGATATAATGCAAATTTAATGAGAAAAAAAATAGTTTTATATATAACATATTTATATAACATATATATATATATATATATATATATATATATATATATATATATATATATATATATTATTACATATTTATATAACAAAACTACAAATTAAGAATACTAACAACGAAAAATAATATAATGCAATAAATATATTAATAAAATAATAAATAAAATATATTAATAAATTAAAAAAATAAAATAAAATATATTAATAAAATAATAGATATAATGCAAATTTAATGAGAAAAAAATAGTTTTATATATAACATATTTATATATTATTACATATAGCATATTTATATAACATATTTATATATTATTACATATAGCATATTTATATAACATATTTATATATTATTACATATAGCATATTTATATAACATATTTATATATTATTACATATAGCATATTTATATAACATATTTATATATTATTACATATTTATATAACAAAACTACAAATTAAGAATACTAACAACGAAAAATAATATAATGCAATAAATATATTTATAAAATAATAAATAAAATATATTAATAAATTAAAATATAAAATAAACTATATTAATAAAATAATAGATGTAATGCAAATTTAATGAGAAAAAAATAGTTTTATATATAACATATTTATATATCATTACATATAGCATATTTATATAACATATTTATATATTATTACATATAGCATATTTATATAACAAAACTACAAATTAAGAATACTAACAACGAAAAATAATATAATGCAATAAATATATTAATAAAATAATAAATAAAATATATTAATAAAATAATAGATATAATGCAAATTTAATGAGAAAAAAATAGTTTTATATATAACATATTTATATATTATTACATATAGCATATTTATATAACATATTTATATATTATTACATATAGCATATTTATATAACATATTTATATATTATTACATATAGCATATTTATATAACATATTTATATATTATTACATAGTTATATAACAAAACTACAAATTAAGAATACTAACAACGAAAAAGTTAAACAAATGTGTTTACATTCTCTTTAGACCTTGTTATGTTTTCGTATAAATTAGATAAAAGCCTTTTCCACTGATATGGAATAAGCAGATAGGACAAATTTGTTGAATTTGACCATGAAACCAAATAAAAATTGTTGAAAAATTTTACGAAACATTGTTTTAGTTGACAGACGCATGATGGTATAGAAGGATCAATCTAATTAGGGATTGATAAATTATTTGCCACTTCTATAAATTTGTTTTATGGAAAACTAGTTTCGAATGTTAAAAATTCATCTTCCATATATATCCAATAGTCCAATCTTAAATTTATTCGCATCTATAACAGAAAAACCAATTACTCACCGGCATTACTGGAAAAACCCCGACCCTTAAACCGTTTACCTATTAACATCCTACCTATCTTTCTTTCAGTGTTATTATAAGGCGAGAAGGAACCAGTACAAACTTTTCTGTTTGATATAATTCATTTAAACCTTGGTGAGTACCAACATGTATTTGATTCCTTTTCTTAATTATATTCATAATTCATATATGTTTTGTAATATTGATTTATATTGCATCTAATTTAATATGTATAGTAATACCAAACTATATTTTGAATTGCTTATTTTTGATTTGTTTCTGTTTTTTTTAGAACCGAAGGTGAATGTATAACATTCGAAATTAATTTTCAATAAAACAAATTTATAGAAGTGGCAAATAATTTATCAATCCATAATAATATTGTTTGATAATGCTTCAGGAAAAATAATAAACATACGAAATCTTTTCTATATTATTATTCATCATATATTACTACAATGTTATTCATAAAAAAGGATCAATAAAGTTTTAGGACTTCCGCCATTTTGTTTAAAACCTGCGGAAACAGCTTAATGTTCCTAAAAAACTTTTTTCAACCTGTAAATAATAAAAATAAAACGTTTGGTCTAAATTGGTTTAACCGTTTTTCAATGAAAATTCAACAAAACATCTAGGTTTTTAGTTGACATGGTATAGAAGGATCAATCTAATTAGGGATTGATAAATTATTTGCCATATCTATAAATTTGTTTTATTGAAAACTAGTTTCGAATGTTATACATTCATCCTCAGTGCTAAAAACACACAAAAAATTCAAAAATAAGCAATCTTAAATTCAAAATATGATTTATATAATTTAATATGTGTGTAACACTGTCAGGTGTTAGATAAACTGTAAGGTGTTAGATTAATGTTTTTGTTTTAACATATGATTTGCTTGGTAGCCTATTCAAAAATTGTAATACGTAGTGTAGGAAAGAAGAGTCTTAAAATTCAGTTTATGTAAGTTCTATTTTAGTATTTATCTTTATAGAATAATTCACCAGTTTAAATCATGCAACTGAAATTTTTATTAAATAAGAACAACATTAATAATAATAATAATAATAATTACAAGAAGTTTAAAAAGATAATTAAATACAAATAAAACAATATTAATACCTGAAATAAACTGAATTTTAAGAATCTTCTTTCCTACACTACGTATTACAATTTTTGAATAACCTACCAAGCAAATCATATGTTAAAACAAAAACATTAATCTAACACCTGACAGTGTTACATGTATAATAATACCAACTGTATTTAGAATTGCTTATTTTTGAATAAGTTGTGTGTTTTTAGAACTGAGGATGAACGTATAACGAATTCGAAACCAGTTTTCAATAAAACAAATTTATACAAGTGGCAAATAATTTATCAATCCCTAATCTAGGTTTTTATTCTCGGCATTTTATTTAATACAGTTTGGTTTAGCTCAAAACCCTCTCAGGACGGGAAAAAAAAAATTTCGTTGAAATCAGTTCAGCTTTTTTCTTGTAATGATGAGACAAAACTAATCCGACAGACAGATAAATATTTAATTGTGCTATTTTGTTTACAAGATTGAGTTTATCATTAATTTATTTTTTTAACTCGTTGTTGTTATTTGTTTTGTTTTTTTTAAATTACGGTTAGATTTCTGATTTATTTGGAATCCTTTCAACGCATTATGGAGAAAAGAATGAATCAGGATTAAAAAAAAAAAAAAACTTATATTCTCGTACATGAAAATTTGTCTTATCGACAAGACAGTGCAAAAACATTCCTTACGTCCAATTTCTATTTAAAACGTGTTGCGAAAGCGCAGCATCCTTCACCTGAAAGGCTTAATGTCCTGCAGGAGCACCAGGTACCATTGAGGTGCGACTGATGTAGATTCGTGACGATGAGGACTCAGGTGTGGCCAAGGAAAGCGGGAGGACTCAGGACAGAGGACACAGTAGATCCTGGTGACACTTTCTGTTTCATGTCCTTTCACTCCTCGGGCCGCGGAGCGTTTAATATCTATCTCCTTGGCAGGTCCTCTCATAAACGCTCCTTTCTTCTTGAGTGGATTAAAGGAATCCTAGCCGACTGTATGTTATCCTTTCAGATCCTGGTCGCGTACTGTCGAGCCCGAATCTGTTTTCTCATCTAGGTTTTTTTTTTTTTGCTGTGTTATTTTTCGGATGATATACTGTTGTGGTTGCATATCTTGTATGTCTTCCTCTTCCTTGAATATTTTGAGCATGTGAAATGGCAATCGGCCAATATAAACTGAAAATATTTCGATATTTCGTGAAATTAATCCATTTTAGGGTCCTTGAGTACATACGATGGAATAAAAAAAAAGACATTCTGTTCTCGTTCCCTATTTCAAAACAACCAATGATTTCATAAACCGAACTTTTTTTTTTTAAACTTTAGGTTTATGTAAATATTCTTGAATATCTCATTTCGATAAAAAATAATTGTATAAATTAACATATACATGCATATAATAATAAGACAGATAATTCCAACTTTGCAATTCATTTAAATGAAAAAAAATATAAATTCATCAAAGACTCAGGAGCTAAATTAATAAATCACGTTGAAAACAGACCCAAATTAAATATATATGAAGAAAACTTGAAATAATAAAATCCTTCAAATCCAATCCAGATTTTTGCTTAAATGACCAAATAAATATCTCCAATAGTCCAATCTTAAATTTATTCCCATCTATAACAGAAAAACCAATTACTCACCGCATTACTGGAAAAAACCTGACCCTTAAATCGTTTACCTATAAACATGCTACCTACCTTTCATTTATTGTTAGTTCAGTGCAAGAAGAAACCAGTACAAACTTTTCTGTTTGATGTAATCCATTTAAACCTTGGTGAGTACCAACATGTATTTGATTTCTTGTCTTAATTAAATTCATAATTCATAAATGTTTTATAATACTGATTTATATTACATCTAATTTAATATGTATAATAATACCAAACTATATTTTGAATTGCTTATTTTTGAATTTTTTTGTGTTTTTAGAACTGAAGATGAATGTATAACATTCGAAACTACTTTTCAATAAAAATAAAATTATAGAAGTGGCAAATAATTTATCAATCCCTAATTAGATTAATCCTTCTCAACTATTTTGGATATGGTAAATTCCACCCACTCCAAACAACTATTATATTTATTAACTGTATAATACAGTTTAATGCAATGGTAATAAAGCAATATAATAATATTTTTTGCAACTTGAAGAAATATGAACGGGCTTCCTTCTCGTCTTTCTCTTATATCACATCAGATATATCCCACTGGTTAGATGACAACCTGAATTCACCTTTCAGAAAACAATTAGAGATATTAAAAAAAAAACTGGAGGAATATCAGAACTCCGTCACTAAGGTTGTATTATAAATTATCTTTAATAATACCTAAAAAAATTATCAAAGATTAAGATACATCCCCGGGTTAACTATCATATAATATAATAAAACCTTTAAATACTATGATCACGACAATTTGAAGCTAGGATTATATAATGACAAGAAATTAGGCAAATACATTTCTAATGCTAAAGATAAAATAAAAACACTTGATAGACAAAATATGGTGTTTAAAATAAAATGTAAAAGTTTGTACAGATGAATACTAGGTTGTTCCAAAAGTGTTTTATAATACTGATTTATATTACATCTAATTTAATATGTATAATAATACCAAATTGTATTTTAAATCGTTTATTTTTGAATTTTTGTGTGTTTTTAGAACTGAAGATGAATGTATAAGATTCGAAACTAGTCTTCAATAAAAACAAAATTATAGAAGTGGCAAATAATTTATTAATCCCTAATTAGATTGATCTTTTTATACTATCATGCCTACCTCAACTGATTTTTAAATCTGTTTGTTTCTTTTCTTTTCAAATAAATAAAACAGTCATTTTCCCAGCAGTGGGACACACAATGAGCAATAAATAAATATAGGTAGTTACTTAAAAAAAAAAAGGTGAATCCAACAATTTTTATTTTATACTAAATAAATAAATTAGCTAATCTTTGCTGTCTCACTTAAGCAGATTTTAATAGGCCTTATCCATGCCTTTCAGGAATATTTAAAAAAAAAAAAAAAATATACATCGAAACGGTACACAAGAACCATTAAAAATAAAAAAATAAAAACTTTTTTTTAGAAAAAAAAAACGACTTCAGAACTGTACACAAAAACCACTAAAATGATATAAATAATTTTTCTTAAAAAAGTAAATTATTAAGTAACATTAGAAGCTATTCTAAATCAATCTGAACAGTACAATAAGATAATATTTTTTTATGATGGTGCCAAGCCGCTCCACAACTTGAGAATTTTCAAGAGAAGAATTTAAAACAGCTTAATAATTGAAACGAATTGAGTTGTGCTCCACTCTTCTTGGCTAGGCACCGGCATCAAAAGACATTAACATATTGTACTGTTCAGGTTGATTTAGAATAGTTACTAATGTTACTTAATTATTTACTTTAGTAAGAAAAATTATTTAAATCTCTTTAGTGGTTCTCGTGTGCAGTTTTGAAGTCGTTTTTTACTTCCTTGTACGAAGTAAAGGAAGTATTGTAATCGCGAAAATTTTCGGTTTTCAGATTTCAACAGAAATATCCATATTGACCATCCCTGAATCCATTTTGACTAGTTTCGTCGTGGCGTCTGTACGTACGTTCGTACGTTCGTACGTTCATACGTTCGTATTTCGCATAACTCAAAAACGGTTAGCCGTAGAAAGTTGAAATTTTGTATTTAGGATTGGTGTAAAATCTAGTTGTGAACCTCCCTTTTTGGTCACTGCTTAATCACCGGAAGTGGTACTTTACTTGAAGGTCATAATTGATTTCCATCAAAAATTATATTAAAATACTTTGGAAAACTTCTCAGATTTGGTATTTAGAACTTATATATTGATTTAAATACCATACTAGATTTTGGTCTAAATTGGAAAACTGGAAGAGGTACTTTATTTGAAGGTCATATTATACTTTCATCAAAAATTATATCAAAATATAATGTAAAACATTTAAAATTTAGTAAATAGGACTTTTATATCAATATGAATGTATTTTATAGATTTTGGTTAAAATTGGTGAGCCGAAAAGGGTACTTTACTTGAAGGTCATAATAAACTTACATCAAAAATTGTATTAAAATTAAATGGAGAAATCATATGGTTCGGTAATAAAGGTTACAAACGCGATTTTGTTTATACTCTAATTTAACATTTTTATTACTTATTTTAAGTGTTAATATTGGGCATATAATACTGGTTTTCCTCCCCATTTGTGCGATGAACAAGTCTGCAGCAGGAGAATAAGATATAAGTTAAGTGGGTTCTTCCGCTTAAAATTTAGAAACTGTCGGTTTCTAATGCTTTATCTAGTGATATGGACAGTTTTAATGTTGTCACGGAACACGAAGAAATCTCTTGGAAACTAGTTACCTACTGAAAAAAAAACGACATTTAATAACGGAATGAAACCTCCAGAAACAAGAGTATGTGTGTGTGTCAATAGATGGATGTCCCGACGCCTAATTTCGTTTTTGAGATATTGCAATTTTCGGAAATTAGTAACCAAATTGAGGATCACTTTTTGAGCCAACGATTTATAGTTTAATAGCCGTAGAAGGGAGTCATGTGTTGTCCAAATCAGATATTTTTCTTGTAAATTTTTATCTTGAAGTACTTAATTTGAAATCAATAAGTGTCAGCTGATTTTTCTCGATGTGATTCAACTCTAGCTGAAGTGTGCACATTCCTGTGACCACTCCCGAACGCAGGAATGTGCTGACACGAGGCGATAAGATATCAGGATTCAGTTGAAGGGTCAACAATCCACTTTCCGTAAAAGTATCTAATGACAGTAATTGGCAATTTCTTGAAGTATATTTACCTCTCAGCTGCGGATTTCAGCCGACTATTGTCCACATTTCTTTCCCAGGAATGAAATGGTGTCATTATTGGACATCATTTAATCATTAATGGTAAAGAGAACTTTCCCAGCCTATGGATTATTACTGTTATGAGGCAAAACGATTATATTATGTGAAAATGGTTGCATTTATTGCTTTCCAGAAGAGAAATCTGAAGCAAAAACGTTCATATGAGAGATTGAAAAATTAAGATAGCTTTATAAAATTCTGTCCTATAAACCTAGATATTGACGTAGAATACTATTTATGCCAAGTATATTCCGTCCCGTTCATCTGTGCGTGTCATGATAAAGAAAGCTCCTTGCATCTGTGCATGTAAACATATAGAAAGTAAATTAGTGTATTGAGTAAAGAATAGCCTTCATTTTCTTTTACAAAACCAAGTTTCAATATTCATTTTATATTCACTATTACAGATTTTTATATATAATTAAAGGAAATCCTTCATACCGAATTTCAGCTCATTTGACCCAACTAGACTTCCATAATCGTACTAAAGGGGTTATCATTAGTACGATTATATAGATAGATAACGCAGTCCCGCCGCTCGCCGCCGACCTTCGACCCACTGCAGTAGTCTATTTTTATCGGGTAAAATACGACAAAAAAGGCATTGAAACAGTTCAAATAGCCATTTATTTGCAAACACTGGTCCGTTTTCGATGAAACTTCTTTTGTTTTATAGGTAATTTAATTTCCTTTCAAATTCAACTGGATTTGAGCCCCCTAAGTCAATTTGGAGGTGTTTTAGAGGTGCATAAATATTTTAAAAATCGAAAAACCCGAGAAGGGAGTGGAGGAAGCAAGTTGAGACCCCAAAATATACTTCCATAACACCAATTCAATTCAAATACCAATTTTCAACCGTATAAACTAATTTGGTGGATCTGTAGAGATACGCAAAACTTTAATAATGCCGAAATTTCAGGTAAACATAACGAAATTTGGACTGGGATTTACCTATTCTTTAATGGTATCGTTCTGCCCGGAAAAAAGCCCTACATACCGAATTTCAGCTCATTTTACCCAAAGGGGGCCGCTGGAGATGTTCAAATGTAGAGGGAATATATATATATATATATATATATATATATATATATATATATATATATATATATATATATATATATATATATATTTTAGACATCTCCAAAACTTTTATAATCATGCTCTAGGGGTTATGAAATGGCTAGAAAACGCAGTCACGCCGTTCACCGCCGAACTTCGATCCACTGCAATAGTCTATTTTTATCGGAGAAAATACGACTAAAAAGGCATTTAAACAGTTGAAATAGTCATATATTTGCAAATACTATTCCGATTTCGATTAAACTAAAAGATGTAAGAAAAAAGTTAAGACCCAGTTCCCTAACATACCGCCATAGCTCTGCTAATACTGGTGCGATTTTGATGAAACCTCTTCTGTTTTATAGTTAATTTAATTTACTTTCAAATTTCAACTGGATTTGAGCCCTCTAAGTCAATATGGAGGGGTTTTAGAGGTGCATAAATATTTTAAAAATCGAAAAACCCGAGAAGGGAGTGGGGGAACTGAATTGAGACCTCAAAATATACTTCCCTAACACCAATTCAATTCAAATACAAATTTTCAACCGTATAAACTAATTTGGTGGAGCTGTAGAGATGCATAAAACTTCAAAAACGTCGAAATTTTTGCTAGAATTACCAATTCTTTGATGATATCGTTCTTCCTGGAAGGAAACCTACATACCGAATTTCAGCTCATTTGACCCAAAGGAGGGCTCTGGAGGTATGCAAATGTAGCGGAAATATATATATATATATATATATATATATATATATATATATATATATTTTAGATATCTCCAAAACTTTCATAATCGTACTCCAGGTGCTATGAAACGGATAGAAAACGCATTCCCGCCGCTCACCGTCGACCTTCTACCCAATGCAATAGTCTATTTATTTTCAGGAAAAATACGACTAAAAATTTATCAGGGAAAGATGTACCGCTTGTATTCCACAAGATTTTTTTATTCTTCAGCAGAATCCTTGTTTCTCATCGGCCAAATAGAATCAGTCCTCTGTCCGCAGCCCACTTTATTAGGTATGGTGGAGTATTTGCATTCTGCTATTCGATCTCCTAATAATCGGGATTCTGATAGAATTAGTATCGAAAATAAAAATAATATAATCATTGCTACTATTAAGTCTATAAGGAAAAAAAAAAAATTATTTAATATAAAAATAAAAACCCGATTAGGGAAGTAGCTTTAATATCTTACTGCCTTATTCGTCCTAAAGGGGCGGAATATACTTGCATATCTACTTAAGCCCATTGGTGGTTGTTATTGAAGTTGAGGCCCATGAATATTGAAATTTAGTGTTAAATTTTTTCTCAATATATTAATTTACTTCAATAACAATGTGCTTAAGTAGATATGAAAGTGCATTCCGTCCTTTCGGACGAATTGTGTTGTTAAGATATGAAAGTTATTTCCGTAATCGTTTTTTTTTTTTTTTTTTTTTTTTTAATTAAATTATAATTTATTTTAACATTTTTAGCCATTCCAAGTAATGGCTAATTTGAATGTATTAGTATATAATCATGAATTTACGAATGATATGATAAGAATCATAAACAAAATGCCAAATATACTTAAAATATAATGAAATATTTTTTCAGTATTTTGTGCTCACATTGTTTCAAAACATTCACGGGAATTCACTGAGTAATTTGAGCCTTCAAACTTTAAAATCGGTCGTGCATTAATCTCAAAAAAGTGTAAGATACCCTCATATATACCGATTTAACACATTTAATACAACATTTCTTTAGTATTTTGAGGTAAAAATGTTTCAAAACATTTACGGGATTACAATGAATGGTTGGAGCCATTGAATTTGAAAATAGGTTGAACCGTTTGATTAAAAATCCGGTGCGGTGCGCGCATCACTCAACTTCCTTTACCAACCTATTCTTATAATCATAAGCACTACTCAAAATAAACTCAGCAGAATACACTTCTCAAAGTCTTTTTTCACAAAAGTATAATAAATTATTTTTTTAAATAACTTTAATATTACAATTTGGACACTAAATATTTTTGGTTTGTCAAGCTGAAAATATATTTTAAAAGTTTCGGTTTAATTTCCATCGAAATTCCATTTAGTTTCCATCGAATTATTTTGTTTCCATTAAATAACATAGTTATAGAGCATTTTGTTAACAATAGGTTGGCGGCTTGGTGGGAGGAGGTTCTGTCGCATTCGTCTCCTTCCGAACGCGCTCGGCTTTTCATCTAAGGTCTAGTAGTCCTTACGAGATACGCTGTATCTTTACTAATGTAGTCCCGAATTAAAGAATTGTTTTTGTTTTTTAGGGAATTTAATTACTATAAAATGCTAAATTTTAGAGTTTTTCGCAAATAAATGTTTCTTTTCGCTATAACTTTTTTCCTTGTATTTTTTCGTTGATATACTATATACATGAAAAGTTAAAGAGCTTTAAGATGAAGACATTAGACTAGTTTCATCAAAATCGTTTGAGCCGTTTACGAGAAAATTGTAAAAAAAAAAAGTGTAAAATATATGATATAATTGACTCTTCCGGTTAGTCCGATTCTCTGTTTCTTTGCCAGTACTGGTCCGATTTTGATAATTATTTTTTTTTTTATATAATTTAATTATATTTCATCCAATTATGCACTTAATTTACCATAAAATGCATACTTTCTAAATTATGCTTAAATAAAA
The DNA here is from genome assembly GCA_948150685.1 of Rhaphigaster nebulosa. Taxonomy (NCBI): domain Eukaryota; kingdom Metazoa; phylum Arthropoda; class Insecta; order Hemiptera; family Pentatomidae; genus Rhaphigaster; species Rhaphigaster nebulosa. The sequence goes on from OX411308.1 coordinate 3,287,893, forward strand.
TATTCTTTTCATCATAACTTTTTTCTCTGCATTTCCTCGGTGATGTACTACATAAATAAATAAGAAGTTAAAGGCCTTTATGAAGAATAATTTAGCTAATTTTCATCAAAATCGTTAGAGCCGTTTTCGAGAAAATTGTAAAAAAGTGTAAATTCGATTATTAAAGTGGCACTTCCGGTCAATCGATTTTGACGAAAAAGTTTCTGTAACATCCCATGAATATACCTATTTTAAATACGTAGTTTCAGTTTCGTACGACTTTTCGTTTTTGAGCTAAGCTGTTCGCATACTCACAAACCATTTTGCGAGACTTGGTTATTTGGACTCAGGGGACCTTAAAACGTGTATTTTCGTTGATAATTAGAATTCGAAAATTTTCACGATCGCAATGCTTACCCTTACTATATATTTCATATAGGTAAGGAAAAGTTGCATATCTACGAACGGTCAAGCTAAATACATAGCCTTCCTTGTCTTTGCCGTAGTCGTTTGAAAATATGGGTGAAATTTTTATAAAATTAAAAGAAAAATCTATGAATTCTTTGTTTAATCTAGTTAGTATAGAAGTCAAGGTTGAAGACTGTTTGCAATTAGAACAACCAGTTATAAGATAAGTTTACGTAAGAAACAGGTGGAGGAAGGCGATGACGTGTCCTGCTGCACTCTGCAGGATAATGACTGCACTGGACTGATCCGCTCCTTATCAATGGGCTCTAACTTATGAATGGGGTTTGAATCTGCAGCAATCTGCAACAGAGTATTGCTTAATGGAGTCTGTCAAGGGGTGATTACATCGTGCAACGGCTCGTTCATTCTGTTAACTCCGTCTTTATTTAACAATAATTAAGTTATGGATAGTATTATCTTGATCCTTTATAGTGATTATTGACGATCACTCCAAATGGAGCGATGTAGATTGTAACGGCCCCTCTGATGATGACTCCACTCCATCGTTCCATTTCTTGCTCTGATATATCATTACGTACTTCATAATATTTACTATCTACAAATGAGGCATTTTGAAACAAAACCCGCTATATCTCATTGGATTTTTTCCAGAAAAAAAAATAATATAAAATTGAAAATTTTGAAGTACAATACAGTAGTTCCGAACCACTTTTGAAGCGAATTCGGTTTTATTTAAACCGTAGAAACACCCCTTTGAACATTAAAATTCGCAATTTTTTTTTGGATTCCGCGGGTTTCAATTCTAACGGTCTCAAATATTATAATGAATAGATTAAAATAACTCTTGAAAATTAATGGAATATAAATAGTCCCTCTGCAATAAAAAAAACATTAAATAATTTAATCTTGACCCACAAAAATATAAAAATCTGGTGCGGTGCGCGCATCACACAACTTTCCCTTACCGTCCTATAATAATTATCTTTTTAATACAATTTTAAAGAGTTCACATCAAGAGAGTCGTTTTCGAGAAAAATGTAAACAATTGTAAAATCCATGATATAATAGCTATTTCCGGTTAGTCTGATGTGCTGTATCTTTGCTAATACTGGTCCGATTTTGATGATTCTTTTATTCTTTTTTAGATAGTTTAATTATCTTTCATACAAGTACATAGATGATTTACCATAAATTGCACGCTTTTGAAGTTATGCGTAAATAAAATATTCTTTTCATTAAAACTTTTTTCCCTGCAATTTCTCGGTGATTTACTACATGAATGAAAAGTTAAAGGCCTTTATGAAGAATAATTTAGCCAAGTTTCATCAAAATCGTTAGAGCCGTTTTCGAGAAAATTGAAAAAAGTGTGAAATCCATGATATAATAGCTATTTCCGGTTAATCCGATGCGCTGTATCTTTGCTAATACTAGTCCGATTTTCCTGATTATTTTATTGTAGTTTAAATAATTTAATTACCTTTCATACAAGTACATAGATGATTTACCTTAAATTGCACGCTTTTGAAGTTATGCGTAAATAAAACATTCTTTTCATCATAACTTTTTTCCCTGCAATTCCTCGGTGATATACCACATATATGAAAAGTTTAAGGTCTTTATGAAGAATAATTTAGGCAAGTTTAATCAAAATCGTTAGAACCGTTTTCGAGAAAATTGTAAAAATGTGTAAAATCGATTATATAAAGTGGCACTTCCGGTTAGTCGATTTTGACAAAAATGTTGCTGTAACATCACATGCATGTGCTAACCTTAAATATGGAATTTCAGTATCGTACAGCTTTCCATTTTTGAGCTAGACTGTTCACATACACACAGACACACAGACCATTTTGCGAGACTTGGTCATTTGGACTACGGGGAACTTAAAACATGTATTTCCGTTGAAAACTCGAATTCGAAAATTTTCACGATCGCAATACTTCCCCTTACTATATACTTCGTATATAGGTAAGGGAAAGTAAAAATAGTGAAAATTTTAAGCATATTAAAAATTATAAATCGACTAAAAATGTTTATTTCCTTTTAATTAATATTCATATTTTTTAACATAATGAATAGTTGAGAAAAAAAAATTTTGTTATTCATATCATTATTTTTGTTACATATTTTTTAATAATAATAATAAACTCTTTATTTATTCCGAGACAAGTCCTATTAGCATAACACTTATAGGCAGTGATTTTTTTAGCTTCAGGGCCTTAGAGAGATGAAATAGGTTATAAGTCATAAAGAAAAGCCATTAAATAATAAAAATGATAATTATAACTAGTTACTTAATAATTATAATATAATTATAATTATAACTAGTTAGTTTACGTCTTAAAATTAAAAACACACCCACTTCTTACGTTGATAAGATAAAATAAAAATCAGAAATGACGTAATAATAATTAAAACGGTACAAAATCTATTAGCACATATTTACAAATGTTGATTGAAATAAAAGAAAATCTATTTACAATTTTTTTGGAACTTTAAGGATAAGACAATTAGTATCGTGAACTCTTAATATATTATTTTAATCAATATTATTATAATATCAGAGCCTTCAGAATCGTGTAAAATGTATAATCCATCGTTCCACTGCATCAGTTTTTCACACACACGCTCGAATGGAGGGATTGGATTTTGACGTGGCTTGTTGGAGTTTAGGACCCATGGAATTCCGATATCACTATAAAGGGTGTCCCAGCGGACATGGATCATCCACTGTACATTCCAGAATATTTGGAATAACTGGATGAAACTCAGTGGGTCTTTGTTATGAATTATGAATTATCTTACTTAAACAATAAAACAAATAATCGGAAGATTGCCCAAAACACTTTTTTCGACGCTTGACACTTTCTGCTGTTTGAAAATTTATTATTTTCACTCTAATACTTAGCGTTATGGAATGAAAATAGACTCATTTCAAAGTGGTTTTAATTCTCTACAATGTTTATTTCAATAGTTTTCTAAAACGATTGTTCATTCAGAGCAACTTGGAACTTTGTATAAAAACCGTGTTTTTGCTATTATCGCTCTCGGTGCGCATCAGATCAAAAAAGTGATCGATACGAATTCGTTTTGAAATTCCATTTTCTATCAGAATCCGTAAAAAAAAAAAAAAATAAATAAAATAAACACCATTCCATCTGAAATTCCAGAGTTAGGTGCGCTGTAGAAGAACTGGAGAAGGTTACGGGGGCAGTAATGTCATAAAAAGATACTTCATAATTCATAACAAAAGCCCACCGAGTTTCATCCCGTTATTTCTAATACTCTAGAATCTGCAGGGGGTGATCCATGTCAGCAGGGACACCCTGCGCATGTATATATATATATATATATATATATATATATTATATATATATATATATATATATATATATATATATATATATATATATAAATATTTTTAGGAACCTTGAATTTTTATTAGAAAACAAATATTCTGTATACCGAATAAAATTATTACATATCGAACAAAAAATTGCAATTTAAAAATATATAAAATGGAATTGTCATCGAAAAGAGCGCTTTGCTTACGTACATAAGAACGGGTCATAATTAAATTAAATTAAAGAAAAAAAAAAATGTTCCACTGATTTGGAAATCAATGGGAATTCAGGGAAGATCTTGTTTCAGAAGAACCACAGGAGTACCTAATTTTTTTTAATCTCTTTCCTAACATAGAGTATAATTTTCATTTTAAATTCAGCTTAACTTTGTCTTTCTTGTTGTGAACATTGTTCCTAAGCATACCTTAATATGCACAAATAGACATTAGAAGCTATTTTGGGCGAAAATAAATTAATTTTTATTTATGTTTGCATATATTTAATAGATGTACTTATTAAATTATAAATGTACATTCATTGAAAATCTTCAATATTCAAAGATGTATTTTTTACGATTTTTCAAATAGATCGTTCAGTTTTGTTTTTCTTAAAACCCTAAAAAGTACCTTTGTAATTTAAATCATTTTACATGTTATATCATTAACCTCGGAAAATTGCCTTTGGTACTTCTTTAGCCCTTAGAATAAAGGTTAATTCTTTTTAGTCTGAAAAAGGTGAAATATTGCGATCTTTCTATATATCGAACTTTCCATATATCGAATTTTTTTCAAGGAACCCTTATGTTCGATATATAGTGGTATATATATATATATATATATATATATATATATATATATATATATATATATATATATATATATATATATATCATATTTATTGCCCAAAGCTTATTTTATTTATTTTTTCATTTATTAATATATTCAATGATATCAACTGTGGATCGAATCTGGAGTCGAGATACCCTCCTGTTGGAATTTATAGCGTGGTCGAAGTGAACTTAACCGATCATTGGGGCAGAGAGGTTGAGGGTGGACGCTGACCACTTCACCTCCTTGTATAGCCATTGGTAAAGAAATTACTGAATTATCTTGTATACTGAATCCAATTATCTTTTATTTACGTTTACACCCGATTTACTTATTGCTATGTCGAGGTACGACGGCATGTACACACACACATAAGGCTGAAGATGAAATAATCTTAAACGACTTCTGTGCCATTCTGATTGATGAATTCGCAGCTCAATTATGTCTTTTTAAAAGAAGGACCTTTTCCCGCCTGACCCAGATCCTGTTGGAACGATAAACGACTGGGAGAACCGATAGGAGTTCGATAGTGGGATCGTGGGGCCCGGGTCATGTGAGCCAGTCGTGAGTGAGCGCTTCGCTTTCTACGGGGTCCTAACCGGCCGGCCCTTTGGTATTCTCGAGAAAGTTACGGAGAAAGTGGTCTTGGGTCTTGGATATTGTTTATATCTCCGAGTTCAGCCGCCCGTCTTAGGGAATTCGATTCTCAACAGAGGTGGCTGTTGTTCGAGGCGGTGTATACTTAAAGGGGTATACACATTACATGTATACATTATATAAGTAACTATACAGGATATTCAACACTCGATTGACTCCTCTCTCAAAATCCTTAATTTTTGGAATTTAGGGGTGAAACATAATGGGGTACACAACTATGTCCCCTACGGTTTCTTTTGAGCTCATATTAAATCCCCTATCTTCCTCTAGTACTTCTCCAGCACACATAACTCTAGAATTTCCAATGGGATACGGTAATTTTTTTTACATGGATTCTTATAGGAGGTGGAATTTCAAAACGAATTTATATGGGGCACTTTTTGATCCGAATAGAAATTCGGGAGAACCCCGGGGTATACAAAGTTTCAAATTTCTCTAAGGGAAGCATTTTTTTTTTTTTTTTTATAAAACTATTCTGGTAAACCTTGTATGTAATTAAAATCACTTTTAAATGATTTTACTTTTATTCCAGAACGCTAAGTATTAGAGCGACAAAACTAAATAAGAAAAAACAACAAAAAATAAAATTTCATTTGATCCGATGCACTCCGAGGGCGTTAATCTCATAAAAACGTTTCTATGCAAAGTTTCAAATTTCTCTGAAGGATAAGCTTCTTTTTTTTCAGAAAACTTTTCAACTTAACGTTGTAGAAAATTAGATTCACTTTGAAATGAGCCTATTTTCATTTCAGAACGCTAAATATTAGAGCGGCAATAATAAATAAGAAAATAGCAAAAAGTGTCAAAACGAGTAAATATAGCTAACAGTTATTTGTTTTATTAATGCATTTTTATTTTCCAATAATTATAACAAATACAAATAATTACATTAATAATCATTCAATATTTTTTTTTCTAAATAATATTTTTTGCTGTTTTCTTTTTACTTCCTTGTACGAAGTAAAGGAAGTATTGTAATCGCGAAAATTTTCGGTTTTCAGATTTCAACGGAAATATCCATTTTGACCATCCCTGAATCCATTTTGACTAGTCTCGTCGTGGCGTCTGTACGTACGTACGTACGTACGTTCGTTCGTTCGTATTTCGCATAACTCAAAAACGGTTAGCCGTAGAAGGTTGAAATTTTGTATTTAGGATTGTTGTAAAATCTAGTTGTGAACCTCCCTTTTTGGTCACTGCTTAATAACCGGAAGTGGTACTTTACTTGAAGGTCACAATTGATTTCCATCAAAAATTATATTAAAATACTTTGCAAAACTTTTCAAATTTAATATTTATAACTTATATATTGATTTAAATAACATACTAGATTTTGGTCTAAATTGGAAAACCGGAAGCGGTACTTTACTTGAAGGTCATATTAGACTTTCATCAAACATTATATTAAAATATAATGTAAAACATCTCAAATTTGGTAAATAGGACTTTTATATTGATGTGAATGTATTTACTATATTTTGGTTAAAATTGTTGAGCCGAAAACGGTACTTTACTTGAAGGTCATAATAAACTTACATCAAAAATTATATTCCATTATATAATTATTGATATATATTGATATAATTATATAATTATTATATATTTCCACTCTAATACTTAGCGTTCTGGAATGAAAGTAGGATTATTTCAAAGTGATTTTAATTCTCTACAACTTTTACTGGAATAGTTCTATTCGTAAAAAAAAAAAAAAAAATGCTTTTCTCTAGAAAAATTTGGAACTTTGTATAAATATGTTTTAATGCGATTAGCGCCCTAGGGGCACATCGGATGAAAAAAGTGCGCTATATAAATTCTTCTTAAAATTTCATTTTCTGTCAGAATTCGTAAAAAATATTACCCCATTCCATTGTTAATTTCAGAGTTATGTGCGCTGGAGAGGTAATGGAGAGTAGAAAGAACGTGGCAACTGTACTTTTTGCATTTTCTTGTTGCTTTATGTATTGGTTTCAATTTCCAGTATAGTTTGGTTGCATTCACCGAACGCACAGCCTAGGAATATATGCTTCATGAAAAGAGCTGTGCTCGCTATAGCATGTGGAGAAGTTCAATGAGCAGTATCGACGAGAATTATCAAACATTAGTCGGTTATTTTGCCTAACTTTTAATAGTAAATTGGACAATGTCGCTAGGAACCGGCAAAAACTTCGTGAGCGCTACGCATCTTGCATTCAGCAGGATATTAAATTTTTTCAATAAAATAACTAATCCTTGTAAATAGTTGACATCCGCATGATGGTATAAAGGATCAATCTAATTAGGGATTAATAAATTATTTGCCACTTCTATAATTTTGTTTTTATTGAAAATTAGTTTCGAATGTTACACATTCATCTTCAGTTCGAAAAACACATAAAAAATAAAAAATAAGCAATTTAAAATACAGTTTTGTATTATTAAACATATTCAATAAAGACCACTAAATCAGAGATCAAATGAACATATACGTGCATATAATAATAAGACAGAGTATTCCAACTTTGCAATTCATTTAAATGAAAAGACCCATAAATTCATCAAAGACTCAGGAGATAAATTGATACATCGCGTTGAAAACAGTCTCAAATTAAATATATATGAAGCACTTGAAATAATAAAACCCTTCAAATCAAATCCAGATTTTTGCTTAAATGGCCAAATAAATAACTCCAATAGTCTATTCTTAAATTTATTCCCATCAATAACAGAAAAACCAATCACTCACCGTAATTACTGTAAAAACCCCGAGCATAAACCCCGTTTATCTATAAACACCCCACCTTTCTTTCATTGCTAGTTCAGTGCGAGAATAAACCGGTACAAATTTTCTGTTTGATATAATCCATTTAAACCTTGGTGAGTACCAAAATGTATTTGATTTCTTGTATAAATTAAATTCATAATTCATAAATATTTTATAATAATAATTTATATTACATTTAATTTAATATGTATAATAATACCAAACTGTATTTTGAATTGCTTATTTTTGAATTTTATTGAGTTTCTAGAACTGAAGATGAATTTATAACATACGAAACTAATTTTCAATAAAAACAAAATTATAGAAGTGGCAAATAATTTATCAATCCCTAATCCTTGTAAATAGTTGGACTTGGTTTTGTATGATAACAAAAAAACACACTAACATTTTGTTATGTACATTATTCGTATCATTTGTGCTCATAAATGTTTTTTTTATTATAAAGTATTATCTTTTTTTTTAAAACTATTATTTGCCAAATAGTTATTCATGTTATGGGGTATATTTATACACAGGATGACATTTCCTACAAGAATTCACAATCAATAGAGCACTGTCCAACAAACCGCCGGTAATCGATGAAATCCGCGTCACCGCTTTCGAGCTTGTTACAGTGACGCCTCCTCATGTCTTCATGAGTTTACATTTACGGAAATTCTTTAGTTGTATCTTCAAATTTAAAAGAAAATTTATTCCATCCAATCCAAAGTACTTATAAAAATCGTAGATGTCCCCTTTTATATTTCTAAAGTGATGTTACACACAGATCTTCATATTCCTTTCGTCACAACTATTTTGCTGAGCTTCTTATGTTAATATTATTTTTGTTTTTTACTTCCTTGTACGAAGTAAAGGAAGTATTGTAATCGCGAAAATTTTCGGTTTTCAGATTTCAACGGAAATATCCATTTTGACTAGTTTTGTAGTGGCGTCTGTACGTACGTACGTAAGTTCGTTCGTTCGTATTTCGCATAACTCAAAAATGGTTAGCCGTAGAAGGTTGAAATTTCGTATTTAGGATTGTTGTAAAATCTAGTTGTGAACCTCCCTTTTTGGTCACTGCTTAATCACCGGAAGTGGTACTTTACTTGAAGGTCATAATTGATTTCCATTAAAAATTATATTAAAATACTTTGCAAAACTTCACAAATTTGGTATTTATAACTTATATATTTATTTAAATAATATACTAGATTTTGGTTTAAATTGGAAAACGGGAAGCGGTACTTTACTTGAAGGTTATATTAGACTTTCATCAAAAATTATATTAAAATATAATGTAAAACATCTCAAATTTGGTAAATAGGACTTTTATATTGATGTGAATGTATTTACTATATTTTGGTTAAAATTGGTGAGCCGAAAAGGGTACTTTACTTGAAGGTCATAATAAGCTTACATCAAAAAATATATTTAAATTAAATACACAGATCATATGTTTCGGTAATAAAGGTTACAAACGCAATTTGGTTTCCAATCCAATTAAACATTTTTATTACTTGTTTTAAGTGTTAAAATTTAGTGTAAAATACTGGTTTTCCTCCCCATTTGTTTGTGTGTGTCAATAGATGGATGTCGCGACGCCGAGTGTCGTTTTTGAGAGACTGCGATCTTCGGAAACTAGTAACCCAATTCAGGATCACTTTTTGAGCCACCGATTTATAGTTTAATAGGCGTAAAAGGAAGTCATGTATTGTCCACATCAGATATTTTTCTTAACCGTTGTTTAAAAAAAAAAAATATCCTTTGTTAGCATATTTGCTTATACCGGTTTAGTAAATATTAATTATTAATATGATCGAAAATATGTATCGCTTATAAATAAATAAATTTTTATTTTTAATATATTGTTTCGACAAAACTGATTTCACATGATCGAATGTCTGATGGCCTTATTCCATGTGCCGATTCGGAGAAGGATCCGGTTTTGTTGAATTGACTAAATTATAGTATCCAGCTCTACATTTCAGAAATAGTTTAAATATTATTATATTGTTTTAAATAGTATTATATCCCGCTTAGCAATAATGTGACACTAATTTATACTATTTATGATCTTAATAACGTATTCTTTCATTACTAGTTTATATCCCATATTAATGAAAGCCGTACGCTCAATATATTTAATAGTATATAAAGCGATAATCCATCACGAGAATATAAAGATGGGCTAAACCGAACGGTAAACGTTCGAGGGGTAGGCCGAAACGTAGATAGAACGATTGTGTTAATTTTGAAGTTGTTTATTTGGGTTTCAGATTCATTATTAATATTTATCAATAACTTCTTAAAAGTTATTGGGTCTAATAATGAACGATCACTGAGCGTCTGTGGCTCTAGTGCCCTCACTCAACCTCTAGTGGCTTTGACCAGTGACACGGCTGGGTAGTCTTGCTTTGTCATCCACATGTGAAGTGCAAATTTTAGTTCTGAGTTTTCTCGAGCAGAATGTATATATTATAGTCAGTTGACATCCGCATGATGGTATAGAAGATGAATCTAATTAGGGGTTGATAAAATATTTGCCACTTATAATTTTGTTTTATTGAAAACTAGTTTCGAATGTTATGCATTCATCTTCAGTTCTAAAAACATACAAAAATTCAAAAAACAGCAATTAAAAATACAGTTTGGTATTATTATACATATTAAATTAAATTAAATGTAGTATAAATAGTATTATATAGCATTTATGAATTATGAATTTAATTAAGACAATAAATCAAATACATGTTGGTAATCACCAAGGTTTAAGTAGATAATATCAAACAGAAAAGTTTGTATTGGTTTGTTCTCGCACTGAAATAGCAATGAAAGAAAGGTGGGGTGTTTATAGGTAAACGGTTTAAGAGTCGGGTTTTTTTTCAGTAATTCTGGTGAGTAATTGTTTTTTCTGTTATATATGGGAATAAATTTAAGATTGGACTATTGGAGATATTTATTCGGTAATTTAAGCAAAAATCTGGATTGGATTTTTGATTGGATTTATATTACATTTAATTTAATATGCATAAAAATGCCAAATTGTATTTTGAATTAATGATTTTTTAATTTTTGTGTGTTTTTAGAACTGAAGATAGTTTTCAAACAAATTTATAGAAGTGGCAAATAATTTATCAATCCCTAATTTTCTTGAACTAATGTTTGTCTTTTTTGGGGGGAGGGGAGAGAGGGGTTTGCTCTGATTAATTAATATTTTTATTGATTTATTTATCAATGGCAGTTATATATTTTAGATCCTGGTCGGCTGAGAGAGATATTGAAAACGGAACTGGATTAGAGACCTGTTACCGTTACTAGAAACCGGGATGCTGAGATGAGAATCGGTATCAGGTTGGCAGTGGCAAGTCCCCTGATCTAGGGCGCATTATTTATTTAAGAGAAAATGATTCTGCATGTGTAGCTCTTTCCATTTCTCCGATTGCCCGCCTGTAATTTTAATATATACATTTATTTAAACCTGTATAAATGTATAATGTACCGTATGTTTTATATATCTATTTTATTTATCATATAGAGTGTTTTGTTTCATTATAACCAATAATGAACCTCTGTAATAGACCAAGAAAAAAAATATTTTAAAATTATATATATATTAAAATTTTTTATTGAAATTTACAACTGTATTACAATAATACAACAAGTAAATGTGAAGTGAAAGTATAAGAAATGATAATGACTTGTGAAGGAACCACCCATTGGTAGCACTTCAATGACTATTTTAAGTTAGAAGGTCCCGTGGCCATCTTCTTTTCAGACGCCTCAGAGGATTATCAGGAATACATGGGGATGAAAGGCTACGAACAAGAGGGTTGGTATGGGCAAGGAGTTTGGAATTTAAGTAGGTACATCTATTTCGGGCTAAATCTGCAACAAATGGGATATTGAGGTCTTTGTGGATAATTTTATTTTTGACGAAATAAGGAGCATTAAGGATTGTACTCAGTTCTACAATAAACAACTAAAAAAATAAAAATTAATATTAAATTTGAGGTATTACGTTTCAAGATGCGTAGAATCCAAAATTCGAATAAAAATACTCTTCCGTCCGCAGCACACTGGTTTCACAAGTTAGAAAACATGGCAAAAAGTCTTGGCCGTTTCGGAAATATATAAAACTGGCTTCAAAACGTAACTAAAAGCATAAATTAAGTTACAAGTCTTTTAAAAATTAAAACATAAGATCAGATAAAATACCTTGATGAGATAAGTCGATGTTGGGCAAAACATAATTTCAATTACGTTACTTACCAATTACTGTAATTTGGAATTGCAGAACTAAAATTACATAATGGAACAATGCCATTTTTTTTTTTAGCATATTTTATTAATAGATAACCCAATTTTGTTTTTGTTTTTTTTTATTTTCTATGTTTCTTAATGTACACTGAAAGAAATTTTTCGATTATAGATAGTATTTTTAGTTATTTATATTATAGTAATATTCAATCAGTTATGCTTTAGATAGTATTATTATATTCTTTTTATGCATATGAAATTCTTTTATTTTTACTTACCTTGTACGAAGTAAAGGAAGTATTGTATTTGCGAAAATTTTCAGTTTTCAGATTTCAACGGAAATATCCATTTTGGCCATCCCTGAATCCATTTTGACAAGTTTTGTAGTGGCGTCTGTACGCACGTTCGTTCGTATTTCGCATAACTCAAAAACGGTTAGCCGTATAAAGTTGAAATTTTGTATTTAGGATTGTTGTAAAATCTAGTTGTGAACCTCCCTTTTTGGCCACTGCTTGATCACCGGAAGTGGTACTTTACCTGAAGGTCATAATTGATTTTTATCAAAAATTATATTAAAATAGTATGAAAAACTTCTCAAATTTAGTATTTATAACTTATATATTGATTTAAATAACATACTAGATTTTGGTCTAAATTGGAAAACTTGAAGGTCATATTATACTTTCGTCAAAATATATATTAAAATATGATATAAAAACATCTCAAATTTGTTAAATAGGACTTTTATATCGATATGAATGTATTTACTAGATTTTGGTTAAGATTCGTGAGCGGAAAAGGGTACTTTACTTGAAGGTCATAATAAGCTTACATCAATTTTGAGCCACGGATTTATAATTTAATAGGCGTCATGTGCTGCCCACATCAGATTTTTTTTTTCGTACTAACATTATTTTTTGTTATTTTACGTAATATATATATATATATATATATATATATATATATATATATATATATATATATATATATATATATATATAAAGCCAACGTCCTCTGTATGACTCTGACTAAGACAGAGGTCAATAAATAGATAAAAATAAAATAAATACATTTGAGAAAACCTGAAATATTAGGGAACAAAATAAAGCTATGAGCAGTTTTCCTACTAACTATAATGATATGAAATTCCAGTTCTTCAAAAGTGATTTTAATGCACGGCGATTTAGAAGACGAATGGACAATCAACGGTTGTGAATGGTAGACCTAGAGGCACCATTCGAGTTGAAGGTGAAAGGATGTCTTCGGGATTCGATCGGGTTTTGTAGAAGAGAATGTATCCTAACACCATTTCTTTTTGGCGTCGGATTGGACCGTTGCGTAATATTTTTCTATGGAGAATATATTTTAGTACAAGATAAAAAATGTGGAAAAGCATCACGTAGGACAATCACGTGCATTCTAATGTGGCTTCATACAGACACGTAGGGTTGTATCATGGAAACTAAAATATCGATATCTAATATTTTTCGATAACACGAAACCACATATCGATATCTACTGATAATCGCTAAAAACCTATTGAAGATCGATCTTTCGGCAATATAGACTTTGTGTGAAAGGGTTTGTCTACCATTCACAACCGTTGATTGTCTACTCGTTTTACGGATCGTTCTGCATTAAAATATCTTTTGAAGAACTGGAAATTCATATCATTATAGTTAGCAGGGAAACATTTCTTAGCTTTATTTTGTCTCCTAATATTTCAGGTCTTTCCCAAATGTTTTTATTTTTTTTTTATCTATTAATTGACCTCTATCCTAGTCAGAGACATACAGAGGACGTTGGCTTTATATATAATAAGTAGAATAACAAAAAATATGTTAGTACAAAAAATTAAAAAAAAAATTTAGAAAAAATACGCTAAAGTGAAGGATAAAATTTGCTAACCTTGGATATTAACTGACTAACTATTCAAAAAAAAAAAAGAATTTCATATGTATAAAAAGAATAAAATAATAAAATCTAAAGTATAACTAATTGAATATTACTATAATATAACTAACTAAAAATACTAACTATAATAAAAAAATTTCTTTCAGTATACATTAAGAAACATAAAAAATAAAAAAATAAAACAGACAAAATTGGATTATCAAAATAATAAAATATAATAAAAAAAAATGACAAAGCAACGTAAATAGATATCTCGATAAACCGAACATAAATGGAAACTTCTTTAAAAATGCTGAAATATTATACAGTAGCAAAGAAACATTCTATGAAATGATTGTAATGTAAATCTGTGAAGAAAGTTATGAAATAATGCAATTATATATATATATATATATATATATATATTTTTTTTTTTTTTTTCTGTTGACACTGTAGACCGTGGAGATCCTTGGCCGCGCGATGTGGTATTCATACATAGGAGACCGCACCGCGATTCTCAATTTAGGTACACGGGGTAGGGTCATCACTCCTACGCCCATATATATATATATATATATATATATATATATATATATATATATATATATATATATATATATATATATATATAATTGCATTATTTCATAACTTTCTTCACAGATTTACATTACAATCATTTCATAGAATGTTTCTTTGCTACTGTATAATATTTCAGCATTTTTAAAGAAGTTTCTATATCTATAATACTTACAGACATTCATTGGTTGCAGGAGCTCAGACAGCCTGGAGGGGTCACCCAACCTCACGTCGCTGCGAACCATGGTTTCCATGGTGCAGCGACAGACTGCCCATTGCTCCATAATCGGTCCCTTTGGAGCCAATTTGGCAGTGTCCTTCCCATCGACTCACTCGGGTTCAAGGACAGTGACAAATCGGTCTAGATCCACGGATTATGGCTGTTCGGAGTCAGCAGGCGCACGAGGACCTATATTTCTTTCCCCGAGACCGTCCATGGACCAAACCGGGCGGCTATTTTATGTCCTGGAAAACCACAACGCGATTCACAATTAAGGTACACGGGGTAGGGTCATCACTCCTACGTCCGGTCTGTGTGAGTAACCTCCAGTAGGCTGACGGACCTTATATACCCGGGAGGAGGGGTGATAAATTTCTTGAATTATTACTTTAATTAAATTGAAGTAGTGCCGGTGCCGGGATTCGAACTCACAACCTTTGGGTTTGTGAGTAGGTGCACTTTTGAAAGCGCGCTAACTCGCTCGGGCACCCCGACCATATATATATATATATATATATATATATATATATATATATATATATATATATATATATATAAATTCAGCCTCTTTATGTTTGTGATCGCAAAACTCGAAAAGTAGTCAGTCGATTTTGATGCGGTTTTCGCTGTCATTTAGATAATTTCTTCGAGAACGTTTATATGCATTAAATTTTTCGAAATACCCCCCTTAAGAGGAAGTAAATTCACTACAAAAACATGAACATGTGTGTGAGCGTCATTTGTTAATAAAATCGGAGATCAAGGAAAAAAACGTGAAGCTTTATTGCCGTTTTGACAAATTTATTATAAATTTGATCTTTTTCTTAGAAAACGTCTAAATTAAATCAGACGAATTTTAAACGATGCAGTCGATTACTGAAAAACATTTTCACCACTTTGGCCTTGGAATATTTAGTCAGAATTTTTGTTGGTAACTGGTTGTTTTGTTGAAAGTTCTAGTAGCCCGTTCTACAAAGAGTTCTAACAATTGCAGCATAGAAATGCAAAACAGTCTAACTGGCTTTAGAATATATTTTCAGAAATCAAGTTTCAATTTGAAAAAATTAAAGAAATATGATTGAATTAAAAAAAAATATCACATTTCTTCTTGATAACCTATGGTTTTATTAGTAATAAAATCACATTTATAATAGTACTAGCTTTATAATAAAAAATATGATTTTTTTGTAAAAAACATATTTTAATAAGGGTATCGAATTGAATGGTGTGTTCTCGGTGGATTTATGTTCGCTGTAATACTTTTATTTATTATCGCATTCATTTCTTATAGCAATAATTATGATGATATGTACAATATATATATTTAATGTGTTAAAAATCAAAGTTAAACTTAAATCTTTACTTTTTTTTAAAAGTTGTTTGTAAACGTTTTGTACAAATTACATTTTGATGATGAATGATGATTAGAAATGATAAGAAAAACAGTTCATGCTTCTGTAACTCACATTATCTTTTAAAAGTTAAACATAAAAAATATAAAAAAAATGGAAATCTGGGAGAGTATTTAAATCGCAGTTCTTTTCACGAGCAAAGCCGTGGGTGTATAGCTAGTTATATATTATAAAACGATATGTTTATTAGTCACGAATCAACACAAAAAAATATAGAAAAAAGTAGGTAATATATTTGGCAAAAAAAAAAAATTGTTGCTTCTTGTAACACTTTTTTATCTCGTAGACTTAACTGATTCTGAATTTGTTATTAGTTCCCGAAGATAGCACTATCTCAAATTTCGATGAAACTTCTTTTGTTTTATAAGTAATTTAATTTCCTTTCAAATGCAATAGGTTTTCAGCCCCCTAACTCAATTTGGAGAGGTTTTAGAGGTGCGCAAATATTAAAAAAAAAAAATCGAAAAACCCGAGGGCGTAGGGGAACCGAGTTGAGACCCACAAAACATAGATGCGCAAAACATCAACTCAATTCACATATAAATTTTCAGCCCTATAAACTAATTTGGTGGAGCTGTAGAGATGCGCAAAACTTTAAAAACGCCGAAATTTCAGGTAAACATACCGAAATTTTGACTGGAATTTATCCATTCTTTAATGGTATCGTTTCGCCTGGAAGCAAACGCCATATATCGAATTTCAGCTCATTTGACCGAATGTACTGAAAGTACTGTGTGAAGTTCTGAAATGTAGCGGGGGGGGATAGGGGGAGGGAAATATATGTATATATATATATATATATATATATATATATATATATATATATATATATATATATATCAGACATCTCCAAAACTTCCATAATCGTGCTCTAGATTAACACCTTCACATAGCTGAAACGGATAGAAAACGCAGTCCCGCCGCTCACCGCCGACCTTCGACCCAGTGCAATAGTCTTTTTTATTCGGGGAAAATACGACTAAAAAGGAAAAAAAATAAATACTTCTTCGATCAAAATAAACTGCAAGATGACTATTCAAAGATTGACAACTGCATCTGGTCAGGCCACTGTCACACTATGACTAGGACCACTGCGACTAGAGTCATCGAAAGTTACTCCACTGTCATGAAGATGGAAAACGTGACCCGCGATAGTGACTGCCTCCCGTGATTGAAAAACGGAGGTCAACTTTCATCGAGATAGAAACCAAAGGATTAGCCTAACCTAAAACGTGCAGATTTTTAATAATATGCTTATTATTAAAAAATTTCGGTCCGTTTTTTTCATGTATTTCGCAGTACTACGGGTTTAAAGAATAATATACAACATTAAAAGTATTAATTCACAAACAAAATCTATATTATAAAAAGTATAGTATGTAGTAGTAGCTACTTAGGTGCGTAGTAGGTATATGTTGTCATTATGACAACTTCTTACCCGTGGAAGCAAATTCACAACACACTTTATTAGCATTAAAAGCTCTTTTGAAAAACTGTAAATTCATAACATCATTATAGTTATCAGGGAAATTTTTCCTAGCTTTCTTTTGTTCCCTAATATTCCAGGTCTTTCTCAAATGTATTTATTTTATTTTATTTTCATCTATTTATTGGCCTCTGTCTTAGTCAGAGACATACAGAGGACGTTCGCTTTATATATAATAAGTATAATAACAAAAAATAATGTTAGTACAAAAAAAAAAAAAATTTTAAAAAATCCGTGAGCAGTAGAACTCCGTCACTAAAATCGTATTTTCACATTTTAAAAAAATATAAAAACGTGGGAGTATAAAAAAATTGAGACCCACAAAAGACAGTTCCCTAACATACCGAAATTTACACGTACTTTTGTTACATGGTTCTGGCTTTTCACTGACCTCCGATACATACCGAAATTTTGGCTGGAATTTACCCATTCTTAAATGGTATCGTTCTGCCTTGAAGAAAGCCCTACATACCGAAATTCAGCTAAATTGACCCAAAGGGGACCACTAGAGGTGCTCAAATGTAGCGGAAAAAAAAAAAAAATATATATATATATATCTTCCATAATCGTGCTCTAGGGGTTATGAAAGGGATAGAAAACGCAGTCCCGCCGCTCACCGCCGGCCTTCGACCCACTGTTGCCTACTGCCAATTTTTGTGGGGAAATACGACTAAAAAATGGAAAAAAAAAAAATACGCTAAAGTGAACGATAAAATTTGCTAATTTGGACATTAACTAATTAACTATTAAAAAAAAAAAAGAATTTCATCTGTATAAAAAGAATAAAATAATACTATCTAAAGCATAACTAATTGAATATTACTGTAATATAACTAAAAATACTATCTATAATCGAAAAATTTCTTTCAGTATACATTAAGAAACATAGAAAATAAATAAACAGACAAAATTGAATTATCAAAATAAAATGCTATTAATAAAATAGCTAATTAAATAAATATTTAGCTATTAATAAATATTTTTAATTAAATATAAAAACTAAAACATTATAAAATAAAAAAACAGACAAAATTGGATTATCTATTAATAAAATATAATTTAAAAAAATGGCAAAGCAACGTAAATAGATATCTCGATAAACCGAACATAAATGGAAACATCTTTAAAAATACTGTGCTGTGTTAATGTTTATTAATTAATTAATTTAATTACGGAAAGAAGAAACTCCCATCACAGTTTAAAATGAATAATTCCATAAGCAAACTATCTAAAAGTATCATTTATCTTGGAATCACGTTTGACAGGCATTTAAGGTTTTCGGCACACGTTCGTAAAAAATTCAAAACTGTTTCTCACTCCTGTCATATCGCTTAAAATATTTTATATATAAAACTATTTTATGTCCCATCCTATTGTATGGCGCACCATATTTTCCCACGTTGTTAAGTCGACAGAAAAGCTTCTGCAATCATTTCAGAATCAAATGTTAGGAAGAATAGTAAAGGGGACTTCACTGCAAAGGGCGAAAACATCGAGGCTGCTTGAAGAATTGAAGATGCCAAGAATTGCGGAATTCCTAATCCAGAGAAATATAAAATTTTAGGAATCTTTATTACAAATAACGAACCCTATATTTAAAGAGCTCATACCCTCTGGAGTACCCCAGCGTTGGCTACAATTATTTTGAACATTAAAATTTAGCTTTAGTATTAGTTTGGTAAGATCGACCCAAAATGAAAGGTGAGCCCCATCGCCTAAGTAATAATTAGAAAATATGAAACATTAATAAAAGCTGAAGATGTAGAATAGAATTCCTTAAAATGCATATCTGCAGAAAAAGGGGAATCTCCGGCCAATACAGTGTTCAGAAGCGTAAAGTAAGGTGATATGGAAAAAAAAAAAATCTTGTTTCTTATTTCTCATTTTAAGTGTAAGAGAAAAAAAAAAACATAACTTTTTTTTTTGGTTAGTTTTTTTGTTTAATTTTTCCTACAATCAGTACTCAAAATTAAGTTAAACTTATTATTTAAATCAAATTTTATTTTCATGTTAAAGATCAAATCTAAAATTGCTTGATTGTAAGGATGTGACATCCGTAATCGTGTAAAATAATAATTTTTGTTTCTGTAAATTTGTAAATAAAGACTTTATTATTATTAATCATAACTTCATTAGATTATTTTGTATTTTTGGAGGTTTTAATAACCTTAAAAAATAAGAGTTATAATTATCATTATTGTAATTGTATTTAATTATACTTATACTATTGTAATACATACATATATATATATATATATATATATATATATATATATATATATATATATATATATATATATATATACTATACGTAATATAAGTTATTTATGTTTCCTGCTATCTATTTCTCCGGTTTTTTACTTCCTTGTACGAAGTAAAGGAAGTATTGTATTCGCGAAAATTTTCGATTTTCAGATTTCAACGGAAATATCCATTTTGACCATCCCTGAATCCATTTTGACTAGTTTCGTCGTGGCGTCTGTACGTACGTTCGTATTTCGCATAACTCAAAAACGGTTAGCCGTAGAAAGTTGAAATTTTGTATTTACGATTGTTGTAAAATCTAGTTGTGAACCTCCCTTTTTGGTCACTGTTTGATCACCAGAAGCGGTACTTTACTTGAAGGTCATAATAAGCTTACATCAAAAATTATATTTAAATTAAATACATAAATCATATGTTTCGGTAATAAAGGTCACAAACGCAATTTGGTTTCCAATCCAATTAAACATTTTTATTACTTGTTTTTAGTGTTAAAATTGAGCGTAAAATACTGGTTTTCCTCCCTATGTGTGTGTGTGTGTGTGTCAATAGATGGCTGTCGCTCTATTGTATATCTCTATATCGGGTGTTGTTTTTGAGATACTGCAATCTTCGGAAATTAGTAACCAAATTCAGGATCACTTTTTGAGCCACCGATTTATAGTTTAATAGGCGTACAAGGAAGTCATGTGTTGTCCACATCAGATATTTGTATGTTTGTTTATGTGAACTAAGTCTTTGTTATTTATTCATTATTTTATTATACAATTATCTTTGACGTTGCGAGGCGTATTTTTCCTCTTCTTCAAGATCTTCTTACTATATTATTCGATCATAAAATTTACTATTAACTCATTTATCTCATCGTCTTTTACAGAATCATATATTTTATATAAAAATATATTGTCAATTTATCAGTCAAATACTAAAATTTCCACAATTAGGACTGTCTGAACTTGATATTTCTAATTCAACGTCACACATCACTTATGACTGTATAAAGAAAGCCTGCTTACGTAGGTTTGTTCATTTCGGTGGAAGAAAGTTCACAAACCCACACTTTATTAGGTCAATGCTTATTAATTCTTGATATTATTGTTACTGATTTTATATTACTTTTATGTTACTTATACTAACAGTGTTCATTATGATAATAACTTATTTCATTTTTAAAAGAAAGATAATTAAAACAAATAGCATACAGACTTCGACAGGCGGACTTTTCTATTGTCTATGTGCTGTAAATATATACTTTATTTTATATCTTTTATGATAGTAAACATATTTTCATTAATTTATTCTTGCTACTTATTTCTCATTTTTTTTCTTTTTTGGGAATGGATGAGAGAAAAAAAAGATTAAAAATTTATTTATTAGGTTATTTTATATTTTACGGGATTTTTAACCTTCTAATATACGGGCTATTACAATCTTTATTGTCATTGTGTTTAATTATGTTTGTGCAACTATAGTTTGTTATTATCTGTTTCCCATGTTTTATACTTAAATTACCAAGACCAAACATTTTACATTTACATCTTATACATTGCTATAGTATTACATCAATTGCACAGCCGACTCTCGATAATTTAAACCACAATAATTAGAATTATTTGATAACACGAATTTTTTTTTCTGTTCCTATTTAAAGCATTGGAAATCGACGGTTTCGACATTTTAAGTTGAAGAACCCACTTAGCTAATAATTTATTCTTCTGTTGCAGACTTGTTCAGCTCACAAATGGGGAGGGGAAAACAATTATTTTACACTGAATTTTAACACTTGAAAATTGTAAACATATTTTTCGTTTATATATGTAAAAGAGATTTTTAAATAAATGGAGTATAAAAAAAAATAAAAAAAAAATTCTGTTCCTATTATAAATCTTTTTTGGTCGAAAAAAACTTAAAGGATAACTCGAAAAAAAAATCACGAGACATTTTTACCTCTACAACTGAAAGGAACGAGCCATTTAACTCTAAAACTAAAAAAAAGCCAGATTAAAAAAAAAATTAATTATATTTGTCGCAGATTAGAGTTTGCCAGAGTTATATTTAAGTGTGGCTAGTAGAGTGGGGGCTATGAAGTTGCTAGAAATATAAGGCAAATAATTTATATTTTTGAAAAAATAAATGTTGTTAAAATGTTGTTATTTACAGATATAAAAAAAATTAATATATGTATATTAATTATTGTATAATATTTATAAATGTAATTAAAAAAAAAAAAAAAAAACCTGTACCACAACCCATGAAGGGTCTTGGTTTCAGTACTTGGTAAGGATCGTACTGTTCCTAAGCCAACGGTTGTGCAAGGAGGTGATTTGGCCGAGATCACGCTCAACAACCACGCTTTTTCCCCCAATTAAGGGTACCCACTTTATAGAGGCTGGGTGATCCCCGGGAGGATCTCCCGATCCCACAGGGTTGATAATAAATAATTGTCTGAAGAAGAAGAACAAGAACTCGAAATGTCTAAAAGCTAACCTCTATAAATCTAAACTATTTTTAACTCGAGCAATGGATTGTTAGAAGTGATCTCTCATTTCTTTGAAATTCATGTTAACAGAGAGTTCACTGTAAAAGCTGGGTGGATGCCGCGCAATTCGGTATTGGGTAACCGTCTAAATTCTCTGGTTAATTCGTCCTGCTACGGTCCAAATATTCTACGAAATATCCTTATTATCGATGACCATATGGCGTTGTCCTTCCTTCAAAGTTAGCGGCCGCGTTTCGCGTCCGTAAAGAACAGTATGAAGGATAATTGTTATATGAATTCTAACTTTTTAGTTTCTAGAGAGAATGCTCGAACTGACAATGATTAATTTCGTCTTTATTTCCTTTTGATTTCGTTTATTTTGTTTATTGTAGACCTCAGATACTTAAATTTCTCTACTTATTCAAATTTATTCTCTTTTAGTGTATATCTCTCAGATCCTCGCCATTTCTATTACTAACCATATAGTTGTTAATATCGCACGCTGAGAAGTACAATACTGGTATAAGTCCAAAAATGGGGTTTCGAGGTATTTACACCATTGAGTAAAGTTAGCTGAGGGCAGTAACGGATTAAGTATAGTTCAAGGAATGAACACTAGAGAGCAGACAAAGCACTATGTCTCTACTGCTACCCTCAGGTAGATGGCTCTTAGTAGTAGTATCTGATCAGTATTCATCCCAGCGTGCGATATGTATATTCCATATACTAATAAGACTTATCTTAGTTTTTATTAAAGAATTATCTTAGTATATATATATATATATATATATATATATATATATATATATATATATATATATATATATATATATATATATATATCCACACGGGGAAGAAGAGACCTAGATAGCCAGCCAATGACTCATCTCAGACATGTCTGGAATTCCTTCTCACCCAAGTAACTGATCAAACGAAAGTCGGACCGTTTAAGAAATATTTGCCTATATCCAACTTGCCCTCGGCGGAACTTTCTCCCGCCTAGAGATTCCAGGACCAACCGGAGTTCCTGGCGAGAAGGCGTGTCCATGATTGCTGGTGCGGCGGATGTTCGTCTGGGACCTGCCTTATTATCCTTTGGCTTTAGACTGGAAGAAGATTAGGAGGAGAACATTCCATTCTAGCAAACTAGCTGAGTATAAAAGGCTCGAAAACGAGGAAATAATTAGTTTGGTATTTGAGACAGGAATTGAAATACATAAAGACATTTTAGTTGATTATTATTACCTTATTACGGTTCACACTTCAACGAGCCACAAGTCCACCAGTTTTAGATAGTTTATTGGCTAATACAGTGGAGCGTCGATTATCGGAACGTTTCTTTTTTTTAATGTGTAATTTTAATTAATTTGATCATGTAAATTACTTATTTGTATTGTTAAAATTATTGTTATTTTGAATAAAATTAAACGAAAAATAAAATTATTTGTCCCAGAACGTCTATAAAGGAAGCCATCCTTAATTATTTCTCAGAAACTGCTTCGTTAAATGGTATTTGTATCTTGTCCATAAGTGTGCGTGTGTTCAATGAACTTAGAAGTTCAATAAGTATTTGTTTACTTAGAAGTACAATACTGGTATAAGTCCAAAAATGGGGTTTCGAGGTATTTACACCATTGAGTAAAGTTAGCTGAGGGCAGTAATGGATTAAGTATAGTTCAAGGAATGAACACTAGAGAGCATGCTCGAACTGACAATGATTAATTTCGTCTTTATTTCCTTTTGATTTCGTTTATTTTGTTTATTGTAGACCTCAGATACTTAAATTTCTCTACTTATTCAAATTTATTCTCTTTTAGTGTATATCTCTCAGATCCTCGCCATTTCTATTACTAACCATATAGTTGTTAATATCGCACGCTGAGAAGTACAATACTGGTATAAGTCCAAAAATGGGGTTTCGAGGTATTTACACCATTGAGTAAAGTTAGCTGAGGGCAGTAATGGATTAAGTATAGTTCAAGGAATGAACACTAGAGAGCAGACAAAGCACTATGTCTCTACTGCTACCCTCAGGTAGAGAGCTCTTCCAACTTAACTCACATTTTTGGACTTATATCAGTATTCATCCCAGCGTGCGATATGTATATTCCATATACTAACAAGACTTATCTTAGTTTTTATTAAAGAATTATCTTAGTCTATACATATATATATATATATATATATATATATATATATATATATATATATATATATATATATATAAAAATTAAAAATACCTAATTAGTTCATTGCATTTGTTTCTGTGAAACCCTTTCCGTTCATTTGGCTGGTTGTAGATAGCTCACTTTCAGTTTTAAACCGTTCTTTGTGAGGTGTATACCGCATTTGTGATCACTTTTTTTTTTTTAATTAAAAAATGTCAAAAAAAAAAGAGTGGTTCTTTCATTAAAAGATAAAATGGAAATTATTACGCGGCTGAAAAAAAGGTGAATCGGGACAGACATTAGCTATCGAATTCGGTGTTGGTAAATCAACAAAAAATAATTCTGATTCAATCACCAGGTGCGCACATAATATTGACAGTGAGGCGGGCAGTTCTAACCGTAAAACTATGAAACTTGGTTTTTGCAAAAAACGGTCTTCTGGACAGCCCATATATATATATATATATATATATATATATGTGTGTGCGAGTACGTGAATTTCGTTTATCCGAACTTTTGATTATCCGAACCACTACTGACAACATTAGTTCGGATAATCGACGCTCTACTGTACATACATCGCTTTAGCCATGTAGTTTGGCCCATTCGGTGTTAGTGTTATTAGTATCGGTTGACATAAATATGCATATGCTTCTATATAAATAAATATATTATATATATATATATATATATATATATATATATATATATATATATATATAAATAAATAAATAAATTGTCACTTTTTGATATACTTAACTTTTACGATATAATGTTTTACAATATCCTGATAATAATAATATATATCAATAATAAGCTAACGAACAGTTTATTAATAGGTACAGTTTATCTAGAGCTTGATCTGCAAAACAAAAAATATTTCAAGAACTGTACTGTGATATAAAAATATAATAATAATAGCAGTAATAATACTCGTATGAATATTGTATTGTATTGTATTGTATTGTATTGTATTGTATTGTATAACTTTTCCACTAATATCAAAGGATATATTAGGTACGCGTGCAATATGTACAATATTTACACCCTTAATTATCTTCGAGAGTTCGCGAACAATAAGTAAACATAAATAAAAGTAACCAGTTTGCTTTCTTGTTACGCAAAAGTTTTTCTAGAAACTTTTAACAGAAAAAAGAAGATGTTATTTAATTTATCAATACTTAGAATATTTTCTAATGATATTTCCTCGTTGTTTTGAACCATAAATATTGAATAACAATAAATGTTCTGAATTATGTTTAATAAGTTTTTGGACGTGTCCATCAGTTTATATCGCTAATGTCCATCAATTTCCTCTGACAGATAAAGTATGCTACCTAAGACTGTCGTTCGACCGAAAGATGACCTGGTGTCCACACGTCAAAATGAAAAGAGAGACTCTTAAGAAACGACTGAAATTACTCATAAGTAAACATCAGTAGTGAACTGGAGCCGTTGAGTTGAGCTTACTCCCCACTCTACCAGCCCATCCAGGCCCTATTTCTTCTTGGAATTATTAACTGCTTAAAGGAACTAACTAACTACAGACTCGTCTGTACATAGAGAATTCGATCATTTTTCAAATTTAATCTTACTTCAAGATCTTAGCCTAGGCAACAATTCGACTTTTTCCATTTTCTTAAATGTATTATTTTGCCCCGGACCCGGGCTCAGCTGAGGGCATTTTATTGACCTTGCTTTGAGCATTTATTTTTCTATTAAAATTTTCTCAGCAGTTATTATTTAAAATAAAGCAAAATACTTTAATTAATAAGCAATGCTATGCCTTTGTTAGAAAAAAAAATATATATATATATATATATATATATATCGATTCAAAAATTAAATAAAATTTAATTTAATATAAAATAAAATAAAAACCCCGACTACGGAAATTATTTTATATCTTACAATCCCATTGGTCGAGAATGGACCCGACTAGGTTCAATATTCATGGGCATGCATCAACTTCACTAACAATCCATCAATGCGCTTTAGTAGATATTAAAGTACACTCCGTCTCTTAGGACTGATAGGATTCTAAGATGTAATAGTTATTTCCGTAATCGAGGTTTTTATTTTTTATTAAATTAAATTCTTTATTAACGTTTTAATTTTTTCAAGTATTGGCTATTTATAATTTATTACCATACGATCATGAACTTATAAATGATATAATATGAAACATTGACAAAAAGCCGAAAATACTTAAAATATAATGAATTTTTTTTTTCTCAGTATTTTGAGCTCTCAATGTTTCTAAATATTCACGAGAATTCACTTTGAACCTTACTTAAAAATTTAAATTCAAAAATTAAACACTGTTATACACAAATTTATACAATATTTAATAAGTATTTACAATATACAATAAATAGATTAAGCACAAATTTAATACAAAATTTCTTTAGTATTCTGATCTCAAAATTTTTTAAAACATTGACGGAATCACAACGAATAATTTGAGCCACTAAATTTAAAAATCGGTTGAGTCGTTCGCTCAAAAAATGGTTCGATATTTACTAAGGAAAATATATTTGCACTTTGAAATCTAAAACAATTCTAGAAAACTTGGCAAATGAAATAAGGAAAAATCTTTAAATAAATGTAAAGACTTACTATGTCATAATACAAATTTTGTTAAGTAACTAAAGACTAGATGAGGAAATATTATAAATGACCAGATTTATTTGGTTAAATTGTTAAAACATATATCTAAATATCTTCTTCTTTTTATTTATCTCATTTATCAGATCATCCTATCCTTTGAACTCCTATGTACTGGGTTTGAGGATTAATAACATTAGCTTGGCGATCGCTTGTGATTTGTTGGTTGTCCCATCGACACATCTGATCGTCCTGTTTCGACCTTCTCCTGGTTTCGACCAGCTATTCAACTAGACACACATTATTCTAAAACCTCTCTACAATTGGTGACTACATTTACAATAACTCGAAAGGCAAATAAGATCACAAAAACAGTCCTACTAACTTCATTTGTTTTTTTATTGGAATTATAGTCCAGACAAACTAAGTCTAAAAATGACAAATAAACCAAAAAAAGTCATGTAGTTACAATAATTTCAGGAATGTGTAGTAGGGGGTACCCTGTACACGCAATAAAAAATCCTCGGCGATCGTGGTGCCGCG
The DNA here is from genome assembly GCA_948150685.1 of Rhaphigaster nebulosa. Lineage (NCBI taxonomy): Eukaryota > Metazoa > Arthropoda > Insecta > Hemiptera > Pentatomidae > Rhaphigaster > Rhaphigaster nebulosa. Next base: position 3,315,775 of record OX411308.1, read on the forward strand.
GAGGGTGAGAAGGAGGGGATTTAAAGGGACGTTCTCACGTTCCGCGGTCGCGCATATCTCGAAGACGGTGCGTCGTAGAAAAAAAAAAAATGGAATGAAAAATGAAGATGGTAAAATTTCCTACAATATTTGCTATTAGACATTATTTGGAAAAATGAACAGTTTCCGAAATATCCTCTCTCGAGAATGGGACATTTTTCGAAAAATTGTTTTTTCGCCAAACTTGTTATTCTAACTCCTTATCACATATTTTTAGCACAAAGGCGTGAAAAATTGTAGAGAATTTAATTCCCTTCAAGAATATATGTACAAATGCCAATTTATCTACAACTGGTCAAAATGTACAGCAATTTTTGGCTTATTTTTGGCACTAATTCCTTTTGGAATGAGTAGGAAGTCCCCTGATGATTTATAATGGATAACGAATTCACGAGATTACGTTATCCTGGGAGAGGGGGAGTGATAAAGGAAAGATTGAAGGAATAATCGAAGAGGTAATAAAAAAATAGTTAATTAGGGATTGATAAATCTCTAATTAACTATTTATATTTAACTATTTTATTTATTTAGGGATTTATCTTTTTAGCTTTATTTTTATTATTTTGCCTGGACTATAAGATTTTGTAGGGATATTCTTAATGTCATATTGAAGTCATTAAACCGTTTCTCCGCACTTAAGTCCTTATTCCAGCTACAAACTCAACTGCACCTTGTTTATACGATAAGAGAACTAAACATGAGACAGAGGGTTGTCATATATTAGTTAAAGAATAAAAAGGTGACAGGTGCCATTCAGCTAATCTCCAAAGAGGTCGTAATTATGATAATAATAGGACCTACTGTTACTACTGTTGCGTCAGCGATTGTTCACTAATGAGCAGTTCACGCCTTGTCACCAGTCATTCAGTCAAGGAGCCGTTCATCCTCTCCAACAGCTTATTTCATTATTGCATCCCGACTCTTACATCTTCATTATCATTTACATAATATTACCTTAAACTTTACATGGTATTACCGTGAGTATTTAAAATTGCATCAATAGTAATTTTAAAAGTTGACTTGATAGCTTCTAAGTTAATTTTAGTCCTCATTTTAACTGTTTTTATTCATTATTTTCTATTAGAGAAACTATATCACGGCCTTCTTCCCTGTTTATTTGAGAAAATCTAGTTAAGCCGAAATATATATATATATATATATATATATATATATATATATATATATATATATATATATATATATATATATATATATTTATATATACACTTAGTGAAAATGACTCTGGCATTATGGATCTTGCTAACATCGTCATTAGCTGTGAATAGCGGTAACGATTGTAAGAATGATACGTCCTTTTCTTATATTTATATTAAGAGTCACTCTGAGTAAATAGCCAATATTTTTAAAGATTTTGATGTTTATGATATTAGGTGCAGTAAATAAAACTGAGCACGTACTCATTACTCAAAAAACTGAGCAGCTGTTCTGGTTAGATATGAATTAATAGAAGTTACACAAGAAACACTTAAATACTCCATTATTATTTATTTTTAAAACGATTTTCGTTCAAAACTGTTGTTCTAGTTTTGTTAGTAGTTTGTAGAAAACTAATTTTCTTCTTTATTATTTTACGAAGTGTATAGAGCATGTGATCCACACATATGGACGGATTATTGATTCGGAGTACCTGCTTGCCTTTCTCAGTGAATAAAACTGAGAACTATGTGAGCATGTACTCAATAAAATGCTGATATACTCTTTCGTAGACTCGACATTTTACTGAGTACCTGCTCACATTCAGGTTTCATTCACTTAGAAAAGTGAGCAGTTCCGAATCATTAATCAATACATATTTGTGGATCACATGCTCTATACACTTAATAAAATAATAATTAAAAAAATTGTAAAGTGGTAATAAAGGAAATTAGTTTTGAACGAAAACCGGTTATAAATAAATAATACTAGGCTACTTAAGTATTTCTTGTATAACTGCTATCAATTCACATCGGACCAGAGCATCTACTCAGTTTTTTTTTTAGGAATGAGTACGTGCTCAGTTTTATTCACTTCACCTATTATGCTTGCTAATATAATTTATAACATGATGAGCAAGTTTTGCAATCTCCTGAAGGATAAAATATTAATTTAGCAACAATTTGTTGTAGCATATGGAATTAGTTGTATATAGTGTTCTAAAGTATACGCTAGTGAACCGTCCAACCTGCTAAAAAGAACATATCGACATCAATACGATTTCAAGGATATTAACAGTTCAAAATTCTTATATAAACTGCGAATGGGAATATACAAAGCCAAAAATTGTTCTATTTTCAGATATATTTATTCAATTTCAGTTAAATATGTTTTTTCCGAGGATACATTTATGGCATTTACAATGAATTTACATTTTGCACCTGTTTGTTTGCTGTGCCTTGTACGCCTATTAAACTATAAATCGCTGGCTCAAAAAGTGATACAGAATTTGGTTACTAGTTTCCGAAGATTGCAGTATCTCAAAAACGACACTCGGCGTCGCGACATCCATCTATTGATACACATATACACAAATGGGGAGGAAAACCAGTTTTTTATACTCAATTTTAACACTTAAAACAAGTAATAAAAATGTTTAATTGGATTGGAAACCAAATTGCGTTTGTAACCTTTATTACCGAAACAAATGATTTATGTATTTAATTTAAATATAATTTTTTATGTAAGCTTATTATGACCTTCAAGTAAAGTACCCTTTTCGGCTCACCAATTTTAACCAAAATATAGTAAATACATTCACATCAATATAAAAGTCCTATTTACCAAATTTGAGATGTTTTACATTATATTTTAATACAATTTTTGATGAAAGTCTATATGACCTCCAAGTAAAGTACCACTTCCGGTTATCCAATTTAGACCAAAATCTAGTATGTTATTTAAATCAATATATAAGTTATAAATACTAAATTTGAGAAGTTTTGCATAGTAATTTAATATAGATTTTGATGGAAATAAATTATGACCTTTAAGTAAAGTACCACTTCCGGTGATCAGGCAGTAACCAAAAATGGAGGTTCACAACTAGATTTTACAACAATCCTAAATATCATATTTCAACTTTCTACGGCTAATCCTTTTTCAGTTATGCGAGATACGAACGTACGTACGTACAGACGCCACGACGAAACTAGTCAAAATGGAATCAGGGATGGTCAAAATGGATATTTCCGTTGAAATCTGAAAACCGAAAATTTACTTCGTACAAGGAAGTAAAAACTTGAAACATTGGCAAAAATTACGTCGTAGTGGTTTCCAAGGGAACGAGCAAATGACAATGATAAAACTCTTGAAGGATGCTTCAACTTTCACGAACGGTACGTTCAAAATTGGATACCGCATCCCATCTAGAACGAAAGTTTTGATTTATTACCAACTTTCCAAACTTGCGGTCATACTGAAAAATCTCACCAAATGGTTTGAGGATTATTATCATCTATGAATTTAAAATATGGAGTATGAGTTGGTTAGTTAAACATGGCTTAAAATCTCCCGAGCTGTGGTTCACATACAGAAGGATATTTCTTTTATAGTATAATGTCTGTAAGAAACTGAAAGTAAAGTATCTATAAAACTAAAATACTTCCTACTGTTCATCAGGAATGCGAACCTTGTAGGTTCAAAAACACTCATTAAGATTTAAAAAAATAAAGTACTGCTCAAGAAAATATTTTATAAAGAATCTGTGTTCGACTAGAAAATTTAGAAGTCCACACACAGTGGAATTTTGTGACCTACACTCGGTAAATTAATAGAAGACTGAAATTAGCCTTTTGTGCTTCTTGGTTAGATAAAAAGCGAATTATCAAAACAAAAAAAATCAGCGATCATCCTGATAGGGATGTTGGAAAAATATGGATAAATCGATATTTAAAAAAGAAATAAATATATCGATATTTTTGTCGGATAGTTTTTATCCGATATATCGTAATATCGATATTTAAATTTGATTATCGAAAATCGATATATATTTTGGAAAAAATAAAAAAATATTAAGTTAACAAAGAATGCAGATTTCGACGAACTATGAATCAAAAAAACTTGTGTTGTGTGTTCGTGTTGCTATTTATAGTTAGGGATTGATAAATTATTTGCCACTTCTATAAATTTGTTTTATTGAAAACTAGTTTCGAATGTTATACATTCATCCTCAGTTCTAACAAACACACAAAAAATTCAAAAATAAGCAATTCAAAATATAGTTGGTATTACTATATATATATATATATATATATATATATATATATATATATATATATATATATATATATATATATATATATATATATATATGTATGTATAATAATACCAACTATATTTTGAATTGCTTATTTTTGATTTTTTTGTGTTTTTTTAGAACTGAGGATTAATGTATAACATTCGAAACTAGTTTTCAATAAAACAAATTTATAGAAGTGGCAAATAATTTATCAATCCCTAATTAGATTGATCCTTCTATACCATCATGCGGATGTCAACTGACTATTTATAGTGATTGTGTTCAAGACAGCCATCTTCATAACTTATATATATACAAATATCGGACAAAAATATCGATATATGTAATAAATCGATATATGTCTATCGAACTATCAACAAGATAGTTCGATAGATCAACGGAAAATATCGAGATATCGTTCTAAAGTTTTCAATACAGAAGACGAGGGTTTTTACATTTCATTGCAGAATAATATAACAAGTATTAGATTTTTAATAGCTTTAATAGCAACAATTAAATATTCATAAATATCTTAACACAAAAAAAAAAAATGTATTAATTCATTGACATTTGTGAATTCAAAAAAATACATACCAGGAATTAGAGAAAACATTAATTAAATTGCTTAAATACAAAAAAAATCTGGTGCGGTGCGCGCATCACACAACTTTCCCTTACCGCCCATTAATAATTATCTTTTTAATATAATTCTAAAGAGTTCACATAAACAATACTTGAAATAAACTCAGCAGCATTCAATTCTTCTCCCACTTAAGTATAATAAAATAGTTTTTAAAACAATTTTAGTACAATTCTGTACACTACCTCTATATCTTAACTTTGTCAAGTTGCAAATATATTTTAAAAGTTGCTGGTTAAGTTTCTATGGAAACATTTTCTTTCCATTAAATAATGTGAAAGTAGAAATTATTAAGTTTATTTTCGTTTTTGTATTCTTAAATTACTTTATTACAGAGCGTATTGTTTACAACAGATTGGCGGATTGGTGGGAGGAGGTTCGGTCGCATCTATCTCCTTTCGGATGCGCTCGGTTATCCATTTATTTTATGCTCCTCATAAAATACACTGTATCGTTGCTAATACTTGTCCGATTTTGATGATTTTTTTTTTTTTAGATACTTTAATAACCTTTCATATAATTCTGTACATAATTTACCATAAATTGCACGCTTTTGAAGTTATGCGTAAATAAAATATTATTTTCTTCATAACTTTTTTTCCTGCATTTTCTCATTGATTTACTACATAAATGAAAAGTTAAAGGCCTTTATGAAGAATAATTTTGGCAAGTTTCATCAAAATCGTTAGAGCCGTTTTCGATAAAAATGTAAAAAAGTGTAAAATTCATGATATAATAGCTAATTCCGGTTAGTCCGATGCGCTGTATCTTTGCTATTATTGGTCCGATTTTGATGATTCTTTTATTCTTTTTTAGATGATTTAATTACCTTTTATAAAAGTCTATAGATAAATTACCGTAAAATGCATACTTTTTAAGCTATGCGCAAATAAAATATTGTTTTCATCATAACTTTTTTCCCTGCAATTCCTCGGTGATTTGCTTCATAAATGAAAAGTTAAAGACCTTTATGAAGAATAATTTAGGCAAGTTTCATCAAAATCGTTACAGCCGTTTTCGAGAAAATTGTAAAAAAGTGTAATATCCATAATATAATAGGTATTTCCGGTTAGTCCGATGCGCTCTATCTTTGCTAATACTGGTCCGATTTTGATGATTCTTTTATTTTTTTTTAGATAATTTAATTATCTTTCATACAAGTGCATACATGATTTACCATAAATTGCACGCTTTTGAAGTTATGCCTAAATAAAATATTCTTTTCATCATAACTTTTTTCCCTGCAATTCCTCGGTGATTTACTACATAAATGAAAAGTTAAAGGTATTTCTGAAGAATAATTTAGGCCAGTTTAATCAAAATCGTTAGAGCCGTTTTTGATAAAAATGTAAAAAAGTGTAAAATTCATGATATAATAGCTAATTCCGGTTAGTCCGATGCGCTGTATCTTTGCTATTATTGGTCCGATTTTGATGATTCTTTTATTCTTTTTTACATGATTTAATTATCTTTCCTAAAAGTCTATTGATAAATTACCATAAATTGCACGATTTTGAAGTTATGCGTAAATAAAATATTGTTTTCATCATAACTTTTTTCCCTGCAATTCCTCGGTGATGTACCATATATATATGAAAAGTTAATGGTCTTTATGAAGAATAATTTAGGCAAGTTTAATCAAAATCGTTAGAGCCGTTTTCGAGAAAATTGTAAAAATGTGTAAAATCGATTATATAAAGTTGCACTTCCGGTTAGTCGATTTTGACGAAAATGTTGCTGTAACATCACATGCATGTGCTAACCTTAAATATGTAATTTCAGTATCGTACAGCTTTCCGTATTTGAGCTAGACTGATCACAGACACACAGACCATTTTGCGAGACTTGGTCATTTGGACTCAGTTGACCTTAAAACGTGTATTTCCGTTGAAAACTCGAATTCGATAATTTTCACGATCGCAATACTTCCCCTTACTATACACTTCGTATATAGGTAAGGGAAAGTAAAAAAGAATAAGAAAGGACGGAAGAAAATCAATATTGAACGAATTGCTAAAAATCTATCGAAGTATATATTAACATTTATTATTTTTAAAAAATCATTTAAAAATCGCAATTGAATTAATAATGACTGAAACATATCAAACTTTTAGAATTTTTTAATTTTATTTTTTGTTTATTAATTCTTTTTTTTTGTACAAATATCGGTTTCCGATACTAAAATTTTATTTAATATTGATATTATGATTTATCGAGTTAAACATATCGAAGTATTTCTTTTAAAATATCGATTTTTAGTCCTTAAGCCAAAATCCCTTAAAAATGAGGGATTTAATAAAAATAAAAATATCGAGACTCGATATATCGAAATATCGATATTTTTTTCAATATATTAGAAAACGATCGATACGATATACATCGATTTATTTATTTTTCAATATTCAAATCCTAGGATTAGCGTTTTGATAGATTTTAAGCATCGGTATCGAACTTTTGGGGTTGGAAGTCCATTTTTTATGATGCATCGGCACAAATAAAGCATCAAATCTCACTAATTGATAAATATTATATAATTGAAAAATTACAAGTAGATATAACATATGTTAACAGGTCAATATATAATAATTTACAATAATAATTTCCAATCACAACATCCTGTTTCTAAGCAAAAACATTTATCGAAAGTGTCCCTTTAAAGAAATTTCAGGGGCGCAGACGGACGGAGTCTACTTTCGCCGCTGTATAAGGAAACGCTCTTAAAAAGAAAGTTACGCCAGTCGAAAAAGAATATCTTCGAACCGAATAAAGAAAAAGTTGTTACACAATCAATTGGGCGACGCAGCTTGCGAAATAGTTTAAGTACAAACCTGTTACTGCAATGTTTACTAACCGTGTAATGAGAATCCATTTACTTAATGGCTATTACTATCTTAAAAAAAAAAAAAACGGTGCAGACAGGTCTGATTTGTATTAGAAAAACACAACTTCGAATTACTTATTAATTATTCAGAACTTAAAAAAAAAAATAACAGCAATTCAGATGAAGTAATCACGTATTTTTACCCGACTACTGCAAAGCCACCTTTAGCTATCTAACGATTTTTTGTACGAACGGCTCAACGGATATTTAAGTTTAATGGCTCAAATTATTTCTTGTGATCCCGTGAATGTTTTGAAACATTTTGAGCTTAAAATACTAAAGAAATACTGTGTATTGAATTTGTTTAATTTGTCCATTTGAGGGTATCTTACGATTTTTTGAGCGAACTGCTCGATTTTTTTAAAAATTTGATAGTTCTAATTACCCAATGAATTTCGATAATTGTTTTGAATCATTGAGAGCTCAAAATACTGAAAAAAATATCTCATTATATTTTAAGTATTTTCGGTTTTTTTATTATATCATTTGTAAGTGCATGATCATACGGTAATAAATCATAAATAGCCAATGATTTTATAACTTTTATAAATATCTGATGTGGACACGATCTGATGACCTCCTTGTACGCCTATTAAATTATAAATCGGTAACTCAAAAAGTGATACTGAATTTGGTTACTAGTTTCCGAACATAGCAGTATCTTAAAAACAATACTCGGCCTCTATCTATTCATCTATCCATCCATTGACACAACAGACAAACTCAAACACACACGCACACGCACACACACTCACACGCTCACACACACACCCACACAGGCATACTCTTGTTTCTTGAGGCCTTATTCCGTCATTATATATCGTTTTCTTTGAGCTGGTAACAAGTTCCCAGGATATTTCGTCGTGTTCCCTGACAACATTAGAACTGTCAATGTCACTAGATAAAGCATTGGAAACCGACGGTTTTAACATTTTAAGCGGATGAAACCGCTTAATTTATATCTTATTATCCTGCTGCAGACTTGTTCATCTCACAAATGGGGAGGAAATATACAGTTTTACACTAAATTTTAACACTTAAAACAAGTAATAAAAATGTTTAATTGGATTGGAAACCAAATTGCGTTTGTAACCTTTATTACCGAAACATATGATTTATGTATTTAATTTAAATATAATTTTTGATGTAAGCTTATTATGACCTTCAACGAAAGTACCTATTGCGGGTCTTCAATTTCAACCAAAATCTATTATATTACTTATATTGATGTAAGAGTCTCATTTACCAAATTTGAGATGTTTTACATTATATATTAATATACTTTTTGATGAAAGTCTAATATGACCTTCAAGTAAAGTACAACTTCCGGTTTGCCAAATTTCACCAAAATTTTTTTTGTTATTTATATTAACATGTAAGTTTTATATACCAAATTTGCGAAGTTTCGCATTATATTTTAATATAATTTTTGATGAAAATCAATAATGACCTTCAAGTAAAGTACTACTTCCGGTAGTCATGTAGCGACCAAAAAGGTTCACAACTAGATTTTACAACAATCTTAAATACAAAATTTATACTTTCTACGGCTAACCGTTTTTGAGTTGTGCAAGATACGCACGTAGGAACGTATGAACCTATGTACAGTCGCGAAAATTTTCGGTTTTCAGATTTCAACGGAAATATCCATTTTGACCATCCCTGAATCCATTTTGATTAGTTTCGTCGTCACGTCTGTATGTACGTACGTTCGTATCTCGCATAACTTAAAAACCGTTAGCCGGAAAGTTAAAATTTTGTGTTTAGGATTGTTGTAAAATCTAGTTGTGAACCCTTCCTTTTTGGTCACTGCTTGATCACCGGAAGTGGTACTTTACTTATTCATAATTGATTTTTATCAAAAATTGTATTAAAATACTATACAAAACTTCTCAAATTTCGTATTTATGGCTTATATATTGATTTAAATAATATAATAAATTTTGGTTAACATTGGCGGACCAGTTGTACGAGGGAAACTGCAATCTTAAACAAGCAGACAGGGAACTTGAGATTCATGCACTTAATTGGCAATGATGACCTATGTTTTGAAGAATAATTGTTTATAATTTTATATTTTATAAAATTATATAATTTATTTTATGCACAAAGACTTTTGGAACAACCTAGTATTCATCTGTACAATCTTTACATTTTATTTTAAACACCATATTTTGTCTATCAAGTGTTTTTATTTTATCTTTAGCATTAGAAATGTATTTGCCTAATTTCTTGTCATTATATAATCCTGGCTTCAAATTGTCGTGATCATAGTATTTAAAGGTTTTATTATATTATATGATAGTTAACCCGGGGATGTATCTTAATCTTTGATAATTTTTTTAGGCATTATTAAAGATAATTTATAATACGACCTAACTGACGGAGCTCTGATACTAGTTTTTTTTAAATATCTCTAATTGTTTTCTGAAAGGTGAATTCAGGTTGTCATCTAACCAGTGCGACATATCTGATGTGATATAAGAGAAAGACGAAAAGGAAACCCGTTCATATTTCTTCAAGTTGCATAAAATATTATTATATTGCTGTATTATCATTGAATTAAACTGCAATATACAGTTAATAAATATAATAGTTGTTTGGAGTGGGTGGAATTTACCATATCTAAAATAGTTGAGAAGGATTAATCTAATTAGGGATTGATAAATCATTTGCCACTTCTATAATTTTGTTTTTATTGAAAACTAGTTTCAAATGTTATACATTCATCTTAAGTTCTAAAAACACACAAAAATTCAAAAATAAGCTATTTAAAATACAGGTTGCAATTATTATTCACATTAAATTAAATGAAGTATAAATTAGTATTATAAAACATTTATGAATTATCAATTTAATTAAGACAATAAATCAAATATATGTTGGTACTTACCAAGGTTTAAGTAGATAATATCAAACAGAAAAGTTTGTATTGGTTTCTTCTCGCACTGAACTAGCAATGAAAGAAAGGTGGGATGTAAACGGTATAGGGGTCGGGGTTTTTCCAGTAATTCCGGTGAGTAATTGTTTTTTTCTGTTATGGGGGGTAATAAATTTAATAGACTATTGTAGATATTAATTTGATCCTTAAAGCAAAAATCTGAATGGTTATGAAGTATTATATTATTTCAAGTGCTTCATATATATTTAATTTGAGGCTGTTTTCAACGTGATGTATTAATTACGTCACGTCTATTACAGGTTCAGTGTGGTAACAAACCAATGTAACCTTTTCTGTTTGATATAATCTACTTAAACTCAGTTGAGTACCATATGTATTTGATCTCTTGTCTTAATTAAATTTATAATTCATAAATGTTTTATAATACTGATTTATATTACATCTAATTTAATATGTATAATGATACCAAAATATATTTTTAATTGGTTATTTTCGAATTTTTGTGTGGTTTTAGAACTGAAGATGAATGTATAACATTTGAAACTAGTTTTTAATGAAAACGAAATTATAGAAGTGGCAGATAACACAGGCCAACGATGAAAAAACTTTTGTACTGAAAATACCTTAATCCTATAGTTTTTAGGGTGCTGAATCGAAATATGATATTAAAAAAGCTGTATCACCCACAATTTCTTCACATTTTATAGTTAAATTTATTAAATTAAGCGATTTTTAAAGAATTGAACAGCTTTCAGTCTTAGGCCTCATGAAACAATTTGTAAAGGCTTTGCCTAAATATGGACCATGTTTCAAGTATCTCTTCCAAAAGTTTCCACGCCTTTCAGAAGCTAAACTAAAAGAAGGCGTATCTGTCGGACCTGACATTAGAACTAATGATGTTTGATGTTAACTTTGAATCCACAATGACCTTAAATGAGAAAGAAGCATGGGTATCATTCAAGCAAGTCTTTACAAAGTTCTTGGGAAATGAAAAAGACCCAGAGTATGTTTCTGTTGTAGCTAACATGTTACAGAAGTTTAAAAAGTTAGGATGTTTGATGAGCCTGAAACCTACGGAAAACTATAGGTGATACAAAAAACTAAGACCAGATTTAGATTCAGCACATAAAAATCTATAAAGATCAACTATTAAAGTTAAAAAAGTTTTTTTTGTTGGCCTGTGTAATTCTTAATATCTAAAATAGACAAAATTCAAGAGAAAACATAGGAGTGAAATGTTTGTTATTTGTCAATGATAATCTAATTGATTTATATCCGTGCTAATCCTTTCGGCATCGAACCTTAGGGTACGCAAGGTTTTTATTTTATTTTTTAAATTTTAATATTAAACGCTTTCTAGACTTCGCGATTAATATTTTTCATATAGGGAAAGTCATAGATTGAAATGGGAGAAATACAGGATGCAGAATAGCCTAGGAATTTCATTGTGCGTACGGATCCTGTTGCCCAGAAGTGAAAAGAAATGCGTATCGGTTGCGAATTCCATCATGAACGATCGTTCAGTACAGTGTATAAATTTCTCTCCAACAGACCACAAGTTAAATGATTTCCTAACCCCGACAACAGGTGTATTATTGTTGCGAAGGGTGACGGAAAAAAAAAATGGAATATCATTCGCCCATAGCGATCCTGGACGGGACTAATACCTCTTTGGCAGGGGACAGATTTCTCTCGGGAAGCGGAGGATCGTTTAATTGCGGCCTGGGAGAAGAAAGCTGGGGGTCAGGGTCTTCAAGAAAGTGCCTCTCTTCTCCTCCACTCCTTCTCCTTCCTCTGGGTCATTACCAATCTCTTCGTGACCCTGGCCTTCAAAGGCGGCACTGGGTCTCGCGGGTCTCTTGGCTACAGGGTCGCTCCATTCAGTTCGCCATCATTAATAAGTTCTCTGTACTCTTTTTTTTTTTTTTTTTTCCTCGTCTGTTGATCTATATATGTGTGCGTTCAAATTTTGATGTTTGATTAGTTTCATCAATTTTCCAATTATTTAGAGTTTGTATACTGGATTAAGAAAGGGTTGATTGTTAACTGGAAGAGAGAATTAGGAGAAAGTATTGGATGGATAAAAATAAATAAAATATAGAAAAAAAAAGAAAATGTGGTGTAATCGAATAAAGATGAAAATGCTAAGAATTATGTGGATGAATGATTAAGTGATAAAAAAAAAAGAGAAGTAAACAAAAAAAAGAAAGAAATGTAAAATGTGTATATATATATATATATATATATATATATATATATATATATATATATATATATATATATATATTATATCCGCTATGGATTGATCAGTACGCTGTGTATTGTAGCAACCCAATTTATTTGGGCAGCGCTGATTTTCAATAAATCATTTCTCTCTATATTAATATAATTCATGACTCAACAAGGAAAGTAATTGTAATAAATAAAAAAAATTAATTTATAATCCTTCGAAGAAAATAACATAGAAGCGATGGACGTACGAAGAGCGAGGAACAAGAGTCTTGAGCCCTCCTCCCTAAAAATAAAAAAATAAATCATTAAATTGTGAGAGAAAGAAAGAAAAAAAATTAAATTGGAGAAAAAAAAAAGGTGTGAGGAGACTATTTTTACTTCAAAACTCGAACTTAATTTTGGTAAGCAAGAACTTAAATAAACATACAAATAAGAAAAAAAATTTAATGCGTGCCGACGTTTCGGCCTTGGTTTTAGGCCATCTTCAGAGCTAAGAAAAACAAGATAAGAATAGATGTAAGAACAGTGGCAGTACCTGTGATAATAAAAAAAAAAAGTTAACAAACAGTGAGATGAAAAAATAAAATATCCTAATCATAACATGATAACAATAATGTGAATAATAAGAAATAAAGAAAAATGTGTTAATAAAGTATAATGTATGAATAAATTAAATAAACTATAACGAAAAAAATGCTAATCTTAATGTGAATAATAAGAAACAAAGAAAAATATGTTAATAGATAATAGATAAAATTAAAAAGGGTATTTGAAATATTGTGAAAATATAGAAAGAAAGATGGAAACTGGTCAAAATGGATATTTCCGTTAAAATCTGAAAATCATAAAATGTTCGCGATTACAATACTTCCATTACCTCGTACAAGGAAGTGAAAACGATAGCATTTAAAATAGTTATATTGAAAATAGTAAATTAATAAAATAAATCGCATAAAATTATTATAATAATATCTGATGTGGACAACATATGACTTCCTTGTACGCCCAGTAAACTATAAATCGGTGCCTCAAAAAATGATTCTCAATTTGGTTACTAGTTTCCGAAAATTGCAGTATCTTAAAAACGACACTCGGCGTCGCGACATCCATCTATTGACACACACACAAACAAATGCGGAGGAAAACCAGTATTTTACACTAAATTTTAACGCTTAAAACAAGTAATAAAAATGTTTAATTGGAGCGGAAACCAGATTGCGTTTGTAACCTTTATTACCGAAACATATGATTCATGTATTTAATTTAAATATAATTTTTGATGTAAGCTTATTATGACCTTCAAGTAAAGTACCCTTTTCGGCTCACCAATTTGAACCAAAATCTAGTAAATACATTCATATCGATATAAAAGTCCTATTTACCAAATTTGAGATGTTTTACATTATATTTTAATATAATTTTTGATGAAAGTCTAATGTGACCTTCAAGTAAAGTACCGTTCCCGGTTTTCTAATTTAGGCCAAAATCTAGTATGTTATTTAAATCAATATATAAGTAACAAATACTAAATTTGAGAAGTTTTGCATAGTAATTTAATATAATTTTTGATGGAAATCAATTATGACCTTCAAGTAAAGTAACACTTCCGGTGATCAAGCAGTAACCAAAAAGGGAGGTTCACAACTAGGTTTTACAGCAATCTTGAATACAAAATTTCAACTTTCTACAGCAAACCGTTTTTGAGTTATGTGAGATACGAACTTACTTACGAACGTACGAACGTAGGTACGTACAGATGTCACGACAAAACTAGTCAAAATGGATTCAGGGATGGTCAAAATGGATACTTCCGATGAAATCTGAAAACCGAAAATTTTCGCGATTACGATACTTCCTTTACTTCGTACAAGGATGTAATAAAGACGATAAGTAACCTGTAACCTTTTAAAACAAATCTTTCCACTAGTATGTTTATTACTTAAATTTGTATTTTATTATGAAATAGGGTCCTGGTGTACAGCGTGGCACATTTCTACTCTTCATAAGTTATCCAATAAACTTATTATTATTATTATTGTTATTCTTATAGTATAGCCTAAGCCTAAAAACTGTGCAGTCCATCGTTCCACTCTGTCAGTTCTCACGGTCCAGCCCAAGTTAGGCTAATTGAACTAATAGGCCAATTTATTGTATTTGAGCTTCTTGTTGTCTTTGATGACAAAGAGAAAACAATAGGTAAAATCGATATAGAGCTGTGGCCACGAAGATTTCCAAACATTATAATCGATATGTGTGGTTCGGATATAGGAGTCTACTATATCTACCTGACACGGTGAACTGTTTATAGAGTGAGGTTTAGCAGCTTCTATAGGCTTATCTCTACCTCTGGCCAACTTTCTACATTCTCTTCGTCTCTACCTAGTTATGAGCTCGTTATCCGTAATAATGTGGTATCACACTACAAATATAAACGATATGCACATATATATATATATATATATATATCGACTTTGTTTTTTGAATAAGGATTATAGCACCAAAAATTCGATATTTAGATTTCAACATTTATGGGACGTAAACACCACCTCTATCGATTCCCCCTTACGATATATCGAGAAAAAAAAAATTGGAAATGGTCTAAAAATCGACTAATGATGACGTAAGCACCAAATACTAACGACTCTCAGTAGTCACTCTGGCCTTAACCAGTGCTAGAAGTCTTAAAAATATATTGAAATTGTAAAGATTTTGCAACCTTAATAAACCGCTGCCGTATACAATAAAGAATAAAATTGAAAAAAATATATATTGTTATTTGGTGAAAAATCGTTTCATGTTTTTCCTGTAAAAGTTTCTAAATGGCGCTTACGCCTATTTCAAAATATCTGATGTGGACACCCCATGAATTCCTTCATATTAAACTATAAATCGGTTGCTCAAAAAATGATCCTCATTTTGGTTACTAGTTTCCGAAGATTGCGGTATTTCAAAAACGACACTCGCCTTCGCGTCACACACACTCTTGTTTCTGGAGGTCTCATTCCGTTATTATATGTCGTTTTCCTTAACTAGGTAACTAGTTTGCAGAAGATATCTTCGTGATCCGCGACAACATTAAAACTGTCAATATCATTAGATAAAGCTTTGGAAATCGACGGTTTCAACCTTTTAAGCGGAAAAAACCCACTTAACTTATATCTTATTCTCCTGCAGCAGACTTGTTCATCTCACAAATGGGGAGGAAATATACAGTTTTACACTCAATTTTAACACTTAAAACAAGTAATAAAATTGTTTAATTGGATTGGAAACCAAATTGCGTTTGTAACCTTTATTACCGAAACATATGATTTATGTATTTAATTTAAATATAATTTTTGATGTAAGCTTATTATGACCTTCAAGTAAAGTACCCTTTTAGGCTCACCAATTTTAACCAAAATATAGTAAATACATTCACATCAATATAAAAGTCCTATTTACCAAATTTGAGATGTTTTACATTATATTTTAATATAATTTTTGATGAAAGTCTAATGTGACCTTCAAGTAAAGTACCGTTTCCGGTTTTCAAATTTAGACTAAAATCTAGCATGTTATTTATATCAATATATAAGTAACAAATACTAAATTTGAGAAGTTTTGCATAGTATTTTAATATAATTTTTGATGGAAATCAATTATAACCTTCAAGTAAAGTAACACTTCCGGTGATCAAGCAGTAACCAAAACGGGAGGTTCACAACTAGATTTTGCAGCAATCTTGAATACAAAATTTCAACTTTCTACGGCTAACCGTTTTTGAGTTATGCGAGATACGAACATACGTACGTACAGACGTCACGACGAAAATTGTCATAATGGATATTTCCGTTCCAATCTGAAAACCGAAAATTTTCGCGATTATAATACTTCCTTTACTTCTTATAAGGAAGTAAAAACGACGTCTCTATATATATATACATATATGGTGCACCATGGGCCAAGAGGTGGCTTTGCTCCAAAATTCGTTTAGGCTATGGTTCAATTTTGAATAGGCAAAGAGTAAATTTAAATTTTGTTATTTTAAGCTTATGTTTTTTGTTGAATAAGAAGCGATTTAATAGAGAAAATGCTTACCTTACTTGCTTGATTACATTTTTATTAAAAACCACGTAAATAAAAAATACGTCTGAATCATGTTCTTGCATCCCACATCAGTTTTGACGCGTGTCAGACTCATGAGCGCTAAAAAATAGGCTTATTCTGGAAGAAAATCAAACGCTCGACAATTTTTACTTCCTTGTACGAAGTAAAGGAAGTATTGTAATCGCGAAAATTTTCGGTTTTCAGATTTCAACGGAAATATCCATTTTGACCATCCCTGAATCCATTTTGACTAGTTTCGTCGTGGCGTCTGTACGTACGTACGTTCGTATCTCGCATAACTCAAAAATGCTTAGCTGTAGAAAGTTGAAATTTTGTATTTAGAATGGTTGTATAATCTAGTTGTGAACCTCTATTTTTGGTCACTGCTTGATCACCGGAAGTGGTACTTGAAGGTCATAATTCATTTCTATCAAAAATTATATTAAAATACTACGCAAAACTTCTCAAATTTAGTATTTATGACTTATATATTTATTTAAATAACATACTAGATTTTCGTCTAAATTGGTACTTTACTTGAAGGTCATTAAAATATAATGTAAAACATCTCAAATTTGGTAAATAGGACTTTTATATCGATATGAATGTATATACTATATTTTGGTTAAAATTGGAAAACCGGAAGCGGTACTTTACTTGAAGGCCACATTACACTTTCATCAAAAATTGTATTAAAATATAATGTAAAACATCTCAAATTTGGTAAATAGGACTTTTATATCGATATGAATGTATTTACTATATTTTGGTTAAAATTGGTGAGCCGAAAAGGGTACTTTACTTGAAGGTCATAATAAGCTTAAATCAAGAATTATATTTAAATTAAATACATAAATCATATGTTTCGGTAATAAAGGTTACAAACGCAATTTGGTTTCCAATCCAATTAAACATTTTTATTACTTGTTTTAAGTGTTAAAATTGTGTGTAAAATACTGGTTTTCCTCTCCGTTTGTGTTACCAATTGAAAGAAAACGGCATATAATAACGGAATAAGACCTCAAGGAACAAGAGCTAGTGTGTGTGTGCGTCTGTGTTTGAGTGTGTCTGTTGTGTCAATAGATGGATGTCGGGACGCCGAGTGTCGTTTTTGAGATACTGTTATGTTCAGAAACTAGTAATCAAATTCAGGATCACGTTTTGAATCATCGATTTATAGTTCAATAAGCGTACAAGGAAGTCATGGGGTGTCCACATCAGATATTTTCCTTTAGCGTTTTTCTTTCTGAATGACGTAAAATGCGTTTGAGCCGTCTTAAAATTAACATCCTGTGTGTGTGTATTTATATATACATATACTTAATTGAAGTAAAAAAATGGGGCAAAAAGTATTATTAGAATATTCTGGCAGAGATAGCACACCTCACATCGACAGTCTAAAAAATAATAACCAAATAGAGCTAGTTTATCCCTTCAAGACATTTCAACATCTATTAAATCGATATTAATAGGTGATTACAAAAATCCTTGTGCATTAGTATAGATTTATTTCAGATTATATATTTTAATCATTATTGAATAATACTCTTCAAAGTAGAGTTCATTGTTTTCAACTACTTTCATCCATCTTTCTGCCAATAATTGGATTTGATGCCGGTACCACTCCATTGGTTTTGAGGTAAAGAACTCTTCTAGTCCAATTTTTACGTCCACACAATTATCAAAGATCCGACCTTTTAAAAAATAAGCGATTATTCAGAACAAAGCATAATCTGATGGTGCAATATCTGGGCTATACGCAGGATGAGGCAAAACGTTTACTCCTTCCAGTTCCGATAATTTTTCCTCGGCCGAAAGAGAACGATGTGCAGGGGCATTGTCGTGTTGCAAAATGGCTTGGTTCCTGTTGATCAAAGCGGGGCACTTTGCACTCGAAACTGCATAAACTCTATCTAGCTGTTCACAGTAAATGTTCGAGTCCCTACTACGGCCGAAAAATCAGGAATATTTGCATGTGGATCCTGGTTCACACATTCAAGAAGAACGTCATCTTCAACGACCTGACCTGGGTTGTGAGGCAGTATTTCGATGGATTATTGACTCTCCTTTTATGGCACAAATTTCTTCGGCGGCTGCCTTTGCGCTTAAACCATTTTTTCCAGTAATGTCTCAAAAAACCGCGAATCACGATTTTTTCTTCCAACATTGCTAAATCTTATTTTAATTTATTTTGAATTATTTCAATTTTAAATGCATTGCCCCAATAAAGCCAACTCAAATCTCAAGTAATTAAAGGATTAGTCAAAGTAAACATTGACATAAATAGTAGGAACAAAAACATTCTTATAGGATTAATTATGAGAGTTGAGTAAAGTATGAGGGATTAAGGGCTGTGTTCATGCACAAGGACTTTTGTAACAACCTAGTATATATAAAAAATTACTTTCCTGACGAATTGTAACTGAACGTATAAGATTCTGATTCAGATTTTTAATAACCGCTCTCACAATTCATTTCCCAAACTTTCTCCTTCTTGATTATAACGTGGATTCCGTCCAGTAACGACCGTTAAAACGCTAATGTGTATCATTATGGAAAATCGAATCGATTAATAATATATTCTAAAACAATACCAGTTAATAATTAATATCTATTAAAAATAAGCAGATGTAGTCGAAACGTATTCCCTTATGTATTATTAACGGCTCAGTGTCGATAATTCAACCCTTTTTTCTTGAAGTTAAATTATATCATATCAGGGAATATTAAGCCAAACGTTCCAAGCCGAATTTTTTTTCCCCCTAAATTTGGTTTGGGGCCGAAATTAATATTTAATATATAAATGTGGTTAATGGCAAAGAGGCCAAAATATAAATTATATTGTATTCGCTGAACCGGCAATGTTTTGCTATTATGCTTCGTAGAAGGAAGTAAAAATAGTGATTCATGAAAGAAAACAAAAAATGATTTTTGTTTTATTTTTCATTGCACATTTTTGCAATTTTATTGCACTTTTCACAATTTGTTTAATTCTCGAAATCCGGGCACTATGAAAATATTTCGACAAAATCCCTTTAAAATAGTAAGATTTTAGTTTAAAGAACATTTAAAACAAACTTAAAAAAAATGATCAAAAATTAACACTTCAATGAATCAGCATGAACAAGACTTTATGAAGGAGTTGGTTGAAATTAGTTGACTATATCATGTTACTATCGAATATTCGATAATCGAGATTTCAGATTAACTTGCTAAAGACTATCGATTATTCTATATTGGACACCCTCTTGGATGGTATGCTTTAAAAATATTTAATTTTAATTTTAATACTGATTATTATTTAAAGGCATCCGAATGGAAAAATATGTTATACTAGTATACCCGGGCGAGAACTCTCGCATTAGATATTATGCTAATCCCTAATACATTCGAAGTGTAAGCGATATTAGGGAAACAATATGTTACCAAAAAAGTTTATTTAACACACAGATTTGGTGAAGCTACATAGTTTGTAATGACTATGTTGGAGTTACAGTTCATACTTAATAATTAGCTTACGCCATTGTAAAACATCTCTTAAGTTTAACAGTAAGGCGATAAGCTTCAGGTACACCGTTTTCTATGTGTAGTATTCATATTTAACAGTTAGGGTTGGACATGAGAAACGATATACAATTTCCCACTCATTAAAAGTTTTTGTAAACAGACTCAAATTGATATAAAGTTGCTATGACAACGGCACTCACGCAAGATGGCATGAGACCCGTGCGGACCTATATCGTGCGTTATCTCAATAACGGTAGGTTTTTAAGCTTTAAAACGCTGGACCAATACGCTCCATAGGATCGTATATGATCTTGATGTCCGCGTCAAAATCTTTAAAACCCAACTCATCCCGTCTCGATCCGCCGACTCTCAGTCGTCAAACTTTTGAAACCTTCCAGTTTTTTCATCACTTTTATTTAAGACCTTTTAAGATTTTAAGAAACAAAATTGGAGTTCGTCACATCTCCATGAAATTCTTTCTTTTGATACCTCACTCGTCAAAATCCATCGCTCCTGAGAGCCGGAAAAGGGATCTATACTACCGTAATAATATATAGTAGTGATTTTTTATTTCTTAGTATTTCTTTTTTTTAATTTTCTGTTTAGCCTCCCTCCCATAGCATAGATACCTACCTACGCCCCTCTTGAAGTTTTAAAATGTTTTGAACTGCTCTCCTAAAAAATTAGAATTTTCGATTTTTTTTTCTCTTATAAGCCATAATCTCCCTTTCCCTCCCAAAGTAAAGAGCTGGTATTAATATTATAACGTTTATATACGAAAATGGTTCGAAAAATTAAACAAATTCTATGGCCTTGGTTGGTTCCGTATCTACAAGAGTGACCTTGAAGATAAGAAGCATTAACTCATGTTCCGCTATGATGCTCCTTCAAGGTTGGCGTCTGAAAGGCTTTGTCAATGGGATTTTCTCACCAGAGATTTTATGAAAAAAAAATATTAAAAAATGTATAAAAAAAAATAGACTTTCATGAGGTTTTCACGACTTCCTGTTAGATGAAACTATCAACTTTAGCAGAAGGTACTTTATTCAGAATTTATATACAAAATTAAAGTAAATAAAGTTTCCCTTAATAAAGATTCGAATAATTTGTTTCGTAGTCAGTAGTCCGAGAGATAGAAGGGGATTGCAAAATTTTCTCGTAAAATTATAATTTCTCTTACTCCTGAACGATAAAAGATAGTAACGATATAATAGTAAAAATTATTTATTAGGAACCAACTGTCTGTTCATTTATTTTTATTGCTCTGTTTACTTATTTAATAGAGTTTTTAGTTATTGTTATTTCACTTCTATTATTAGTTGACATCCGCATGATGGTATAGATCATAGGATCAATCTAATTAGGGATTGATAAATTATTTGTCACTTCTATAATTTTGTTTTTATTGAAAACTAGTTTCGAATGGCATACATTCATCTTCAGTTCTAAAAACACTCAAAAATTCAAAAATAAGCAATTTAAAATACATTTTGGCATTATTATACATATTAATATAAATCATATGCAGTATAAATTAATATGTATAATAATATCAAACTACGGACAAATCAACAGAGTCCTTCACTTTAAATACCTGGACGAAATCCTCGAACCAACCGGACAAGAAAAAATATACAACAAAAAATATATGTCCCTCCACGTTAAGATTAAGTCATTTTATTTAAATTACAATACTGTAATTAAACCCGAGGTTTTAATAAAAATGCAGGGAAAACTCTAACGCTTCATAAAAAGGTCGAGCTTAAAAATATTTTAAAAGAAGAGCGAAAAATTATGAGAAAATTTTAAGACCAAGACACACGGAAGAGGGGTATCGCTTCCAATCCCGGAAATGCACAGAAGAATCACTACTATATATTATTACGGTAGTATTGATCCCTTTTCCGGCTCTCAGGAGCGATGGATTTTGACGAGTGAGGTATCAAAAGAAAGGGAATTTCACGGAGAAGTGGCGAATCCTAATTTCAATTCTTAAATTCTTACTAGGGCTTAAATAAAAGTGATGAAAAAACTGGGGAGGTTTCAAAGATTTGACGACTGAGAGTCGGCGGATCGAGACGGAATAAGTTGGGTTTTAAAGATTTTGACGCGGGCATCAAGATCACATACGTTCCCACGGAGCGTATTGGTCCAGCGTTTTAAAGCTTAAAAACTTACCTTTTTCGAGATAACGCACGATATGACCACATATTCCCTACGCCATCTTGCGTACGTGGCGTTGTCATGGCAACTTTATATCAATTTGACTCTGTTTACAAAAACTTTTAATGAGTGGGCAATTATATATTGTTTCTCATGTCCAACCCTAAAGGGCACTGCTAAATATGAATACTATACATAGAAAATGGTATAGCTGAGTCTTAACTAATGCTTAACTATTAAACTAAAGGGATATATTCCAGTAGGGTAAGCTAATTACCCATACTTATTAAGTATGAACTATTAATTCAACATAGTCATTTCAAACTATGTAGCTTCACGGAATGTGTGTGTTAAATAAACTATCTTGGTAATATTCTATTGTTTTTACGAATAAATATTTTTCCCTAATATCGCTTTTACTTGGAATTAGGAATTAGAAGATATCTAATGCGACAGTTCTCGCTCGGGTATACTAGTTATCTAATATTGCGGCAGACCTCAGGAAAAGAAGGCTAAAATTTTTTGGACATGTTAAGAGGCTTCCAGACACCAGACTAACCCACCAAATTCTTGAAAGAGTTGATAAACTGAAGAATTTCCCTTGGACACAACAAACAAAAGCGGACATGTTTCTGTTAACCCCGTCAGTGATTTTATCTAGTAACAATAACCTAGTGACAGTAACCTAGTGATTACTTATAACAGTTATCGATAATAAATCATGTGACAACTGGCAAGTATCTCGTTGCTAGGTTAAGGTTATTGTTTTTAAAAATAATATATTCAAAGTGTTTTCCAGTAATTTCGTTCATTGAAGAATAATATGAATTTGTTTCAAATTTTTGAATTGTGCAAAGATGAAAATCGTTATCTACAAGAAATAGTTCGCAAGAAGAGAGATTGTGATAATGGTCATTCTATAAACAATGAGAAATACGTAGTTTTAAGCGAATGAGGAGTTAAAACAGAAGCTACCAGAACTGAAGTATGAACATTAGCAGTAAATCATTCCATAACTTTTGTCGGCCCATTAACGGAAGCAAATAATCAGTCGATTGAGGGTTTATGGGCAAAAGCAAAAAGAAGATACAAGAAAGAATGTGGGACAAACCGAATACTCATGGACTCTTATTTTTATGAATTTCTCTAGAGACAGAGAAATATGGAAAATGAATTGTTTAAAACAATTTTATAAGATAGATCTGATTTCTTTCCTATATAAAAATATTATTATTTCAACATTTTATAATTTAAACAATTGTATCACATTTTAATAAAACACATGTTTATAATATCAGTAACTGTTACTTTAAAAAGTAACTGGTAAAAAGTAACTAAATTGACAGGTGGGAAGTTACTCCAGAGAATGAAGTAGCAAAAGGAGCAGGTACCAAGTCGACGGAAGAAAGGAAGAGGATCTTCAGTGAACTGACGAAACCATCCTGGATCATCCTCAAATGATAATGTAATGATGCGTGAACGGTCTCTTTCGGAACAGAGGAAGTTCCGAAAGGAACCGTTCACGCAAAATAATAATAATAATACCAAACTATATTTTGAATTCCTTATTTTTGAATTTTTTATGTGTTTTTAGAACTGAGAATGAATGTATAACATTCGAAACAAGTTTTCAATAAAACAAATTTATAGAGGTGGTAAATAATTTATCAATCCCTAATTTCCACTTTGACCATAACCTACTAAAATATTCTGTGACCGGTTCTCGTGATACTCAGATGAGGTGGATGGAAAAGCTGAAATCATTTTTACTTCCATGTACGAAGTAAAGGAAGTATTGTAATCGCGAAAATTTTCGATTATTTCAACGGAAATATCCATTTTGACCATCCCTGAATCCATTTTGACTAGTTTCGTCGTGGCGTCTGTACGTACGTAAGTTCGTATCTCGTATAGCTCAAAAATGCTTAGCTGTAGAAAGTTGAAATTTTGTATTCAGGATTGCTGTAAAATATAGTTATGAACCTCCCTTTTTGGTCACTGCTTGATCACCGAAAGTGGTACTTTACTTGAAGATCATAATTGATTTCCATCAAAATTTATATTACAATATTATGCAAAACTTCTCAAATTTAGAACTTCTCTAACGAAAAATAAAAAAATCTCTATCTGTAAATGCTTTTGGTTTATTATTTTCAATAATAGACCTTTGGAATCGACCAAGGAAAATTTTTTTGTAACCCCCCTCAAAATTTGAGGTTTTACGTTTCAAGATACGGAGAATCCAAATATCGAATAAAAAGAAATCCGTCCGCAAAAATCTTGTTTTGTGCTTTTATTGTATTAAAACGAAAGCTAACGAAAATCTCTACAAAATGAACTATAAATCACCTAAATCGGACCATTATTAGCTGAGATATAGCGTAATGAACTTCGTTTTTACTTTTTCCTAGTGAAGTGCACATCACATATTTCCTCTGTATCATTTTACATCACAGCCTAGTTGCATTGACGCAGTTTTTTTAATTAACACAGTTCGGCACTCTTGCGGCGAACATCTTGTGACAAGCTTCAAATTTATTTTTCTGTGGTGCCTACTGCTTCATATTTTTTACTTTGACAGAATAGATATTTTTGTGGAATAAATAAGTGGAAATAATAAACCATTGTGTAATAATTTGCAGCGTTTTATTACTTGTTTTAAGTGTTAAAATTGACTGTAAAATACTTTTTTTTTCCTCCATATTTGTGAGATGAACGAGTTTGCAGCAGGAGAATAAGATATAAGTTAAGCGGGTTCTTCCGCTTAAAATGTTGAAACCGTCGATTTCCAATGCTTTATCTAGTGACATAGACAGTTCTAATGCTGTCAAGGAACACGAAGAAATATCTTGGAAACTAGTTACCTACTGAAAGAAAACGACATATAATAACGGAATAAGACCTAGATTACAACTCCCTCTTCAGATCCTGCGTCTCCTACGCTAATTTAAATCCAAATGATCACCCCATCACGTTCAGGCCCTCTGTTAAGAACTTGGGTATTTATTTTACTTGAAGGTCACAATAAAGTTAAATCAAAAGGTATATTGACATTTAATACGGAGATCATATGGTTCGGTGATAAAGGTTATAAACGCGATTTTTTTTCCGCTCTAATCTAACAATTTTTTTACTTCTTTTAGGTGTTAAAATTGAGTATAAAACACTTATTTTTCTACCCATTTTTGAGCTGATCAAGTCTGCAGCAGGAGAATAAGATATAAGTTAAGCGGGTTCTTTCGCTTACAATGTTGAAACCGTCGATTTCCAATGCTTTGCCTAGTGACATAGACAGTGCTAATGTTGTCAAGGAACACGAAGAAATATCTTGGAAACTAGTTACCTACTGAAAGAAAACGACATATAATAACGGAATAGGACCTCCAGAAACAAGAGTATGTGTGTGTCAATAGATTGATGTAGCGACGCCGAGTGTCATTTTTAAGATATTGCAATCTTCGGAAACTACTAACCAAATCCTGGGTCACTTTTTGACCTACCGATTTATAGTTTAATAGGCGTACGAGGAAGTCATGTCTAAAATTAGCATTTTGGCACCACTGCGAGTCATCCTGACGTCTACGGTTTTTAATTATCAATTAATTCAGCAAGGCCTACGTAATGACGATATGATTATGATAATGGCTGATATGAAACGCAAATAAAACAGGATTATGATAATGACTGATAATAAGATATTCTTTATTTTATTTTTTTATATATATCGTTTATTTGAAATTATAATCAGTGTTGTGAGATAATTGCACCACGCAGCGGCAGATGCAACGTGGGACAATGTGAAATCCTGAGTGGATTTTTTGGAGTGGCTGGAATGCTATTGGCCCTCAACTCCATCATGCCACGCCTAAATCCAATCACTCCAATCGACTGGGAGTGAGGCAAGCTGATGAAGTTGAATGGAGTACTGCGCAGTAAATACAGTTGACATTTACGATATTGATTGTATCGTTTAATACATAAGTATGTTACTAAAATATTGATATCAATAACATACAATTATGTTTATTTTTTAATATTATGCAATTATGCAAAAAAATATAAATATTTAAGAGAATATAAACATTTTTTGTGGACTTATAATATGCTTAAAACGTCTTATTATTAAATTAATTAATGTTCTTGCTATTTTGGCGATATTATTTATATATCTTAATTCTCAAGAATCATAGAGCATTATTCTGGGAATAGAACTCTTTAAAATAACAAAAATGAACAAATAAAAAGAAAAAATGACTACAATTGTAAAAAAATCTGATGTGGACAACACATGACTTCCTTGTACGCCTATTAAACTATAAATCGGTGGCTCAAAAAGTGATTCTGAATTTGGTCACTAGTTTCCGAAGATCACAGTATCCCAAAAGCAACACTCGGCGTCGCGACATCCATCTATTGACACACACAAACACAAATAGGGAGGAAAACCAGTATTTTACACTAAATTTTAACACTTAAAACAAGTAATAAAAATGTTTAATTAGATTGGAAACCAAATTGCGTTTGTAACCTTTATTACCGAAATATATGATTTCTGAATTTAATTTTAATATAATTTTTCATGCAAGCTTATTATGACCTTCAAAGTAAAGTACCCTTTTCGGCTCATCAATTTTAACCAAAATATAGTAAATACATTCATATCGATATAAAAGTCCTATTTACCAAATTTGAGAAGTTTTACATTATATTTTTTATGAAAGTCTAATATGACCTTCAAGTAAAGTACCACTTCCAGTTTTACGATTTAGACCAAAATCTAGTGTTATTTAAATCAATTTATAAGTTATAAATACTAAATTTGAGAAGTTTTGCATAGTATTTTAATATAATTTTTGATGGAAATCTATTACGACCTTTAAGTAAAGTACCACTTCCGGTGATCAACCAGTGACCAAAAAGGGAGGTTCACAACTAGATTTTACAGCAATCTTGAATACAAAATTTCAACTTTCTACAGCTAACCGTTTTTGATAAAGTTTTCATAACTTTATTTACTTGTCTTACATGATATTATATTTATTTATCTTATTACAGTCTCAGAATGTTTCTCTCTTAAATAGCACGAAAAACTTGTTTATTCATCGCAAAAAACTCTTTTTATGTAATGTTGCCTTTCACATGAGTGCAGTTGTTTAATATTGCTCTCTAGAACGCAGTTACTTTAAAAATCGAACCAATTAAATGAATACGCTTGTATCACGCGATAAGGAATCGACACTAAATTGTTAAATCGAGGGGTAATCGATAAATTGATTTTGTAAATAGCATAAAGGGTTCTTCGCTAGCTGATATCTTGCTCTGTATAAGGAATGAGAATCGATTATCAATTAAAGGCATGTCCTCAACATTCGGTTGAAATGTTGAGTGTAGTTGTTTAGCGAAATACATTGCATACGGTGTTGTTAAGATTGTTTATTGAAATATTGAAATTAAAATACCTGGAAGAATATAATGGAATATCGGCAATATACATGCAAAACCTCGTAAGCTCCGATTTATTCAGTATCACTTAAGAGGTTTTGCAGGTGAATTGTCGATATATAGAATATATGGTTTAGATAGACGGGTCACGCAATGGCGTGCGCAGCATCCTTTCGGAGAGTGTACGAACCATAATATCGTGGGGTCCTTCCGTGCTCCTCAGCCGAGCGAGGGATCCGAGGACATTCTTTACTCCCCTAGAAAATTGTTCAAATACTATGCTATATAAATCGTATTTTAAACAACATTTATTTTTTTTAACGATCAAAAATTAAACCAATAATTTAACCCTCTTGGACTACAAAAGAAATAAGACTGACTTATTAGCAGGCTCTGTCGATATATATATATATATATATATATATATATATATATATATATATATATATATATATATATATATATATATATGATTTAGATAGGCGGACGTAGGCGTGATAGGCATCCTTTATCAGAGGATGCATGAACCATAATATCACGGGATTCTTTCATATTCTCCAGTCGGAGTATATCTGGATATATTCTTTACTTCCGTAGAAAATTGATCAAATACTATGTAATATAAAACGTATTTTAAATATTTATTTTTACTTCCTTGTGCGCATTAGAGACAGTATTGTAACCGCGAAAATTTTCGATTTTCAGATTTCAACGGAAATATCCATTTTGACCATCCCTGAATCCATTTTGTCCAGTTGACAGTTAATCCAGTAACAGTTACTGATATTATAAACATTGTTTTATTAAAATGTGATACAATTGTTTAAATTACAAAAGGTTGAAATAATAATATTTTTATATAGGAAAGAAATCAGACCAATCTTATAAAATTGTTTTAAACAATTCATTTTCCATATTTCTCTGTCTCCAGAGAAATTCATAAAAATAAGAGTCCATGAGTATTCGGTTTGTCCCACATTTTTTCTTATTACTTCCTTGTACGCAGTAAAGGAAGTATTGTAATCGCGAAAATTTTCGGTTTTCAGATTTCGACGGAAATATACATTTTGACCATTCCTGAATCCATTTTGACTAGTTTCGTCGTGGCTTCTGTACGTACGTACGTTCGTATCTCGCATAACTCAAAACGGTTAGCTGTAGAAAGTTGTAATTTTGTATTCAAGATTGCTGTAAAATCTAGTTGTGAACCTACCTTTTTGGTCACAGCTTGATTACCGGAAGTGGTACTTTACTTGAAGGTCAAAATTGATTTGATATACAAAACTTCTCAAATTTAATATTTATAATTTATATCTTGATTTAAATAACATACTAGATGTAGGTCCAAATCGGAAAACCGGAAGCGGTACTTTACTTGAAGGTCATATTAGAGTTTCATCAAAAATTATATTAAAATATAATGTAAATTATCTAAAATTTGGTAAATAGGACTTTTATATCGATATGAATGTATTTACTATATTTTGGTTAAAATTGGTGAGCCGAAAAGGGTACTTTACTTGAAGGTCATAATAAACTTACTTCAAAAGTTATAATGACATTAATACAGAGATCATATGTTTCGCTGATAAAGGTTATAAACGCGATTTTTTTTCCACTCTAACTAAACAATTTTATTACTTGTTTTAAGCGTTAAATTGTATGTAAAATACTTGTTTCTTCTCCATTTGTGAGCTGAACAAGTCTGTAATGTGGGGAATAAGATATAAGTTAAGTGGGTTCTTCCGCTTAAAATGTCGAAACCGTCGATTTCCAATGCTTTATCTAGTGGCATTGGCAGTTCTAATGTTCTCTTGGGAACTTATTACAACTGAAAGAAAACGACAGATAATAACGAAATAAGACCTCCAGAAACAAGAATATGTATGTTTGTGTGTCAATAGATGGACACGCCGAGTGTCGTTTTCGGAAACTAATAATCAAATTCAGGGCCACTTTTTGAACCACCGATTTATATTTTAATAGACGTTCAAGGAAGTCAAAGGGTCTGCGTATCAGATATTTCTTATAACAATAAAAAATTAAACCAAAAATTGAATACTGTTGGGCTACAAAATATATAAGACTGATTTATTAGCACGTTCTGTAGAAATATAGAATATATGTTTTAGATAGGCGCGCATAGGCGTACGCGGCATTCTTTATTAGAGGGACCAAAATACCGCGGAGTCCTTCCATATTCCCCAGTCGAGGTGGGAATAGTAGGGTTGTAAACAGAAATGAATGAAAAGTAATTATGTTAATTTATCTTAGTAAGTGTGTTGATTGAAAAGTAATTGAATGTGGAAATAAACACATCCAGGTGTTAAAGTTATATTAGGGAAAGTATCAAGTAACATTGTCAACGCTTGAGTTTGAATTTGAAAGGAAAAATATCAAAGTTCCTCCTGTTCGAGAGATAATCGTGAAACAGACAGAAAAAAAGACAAAAAGAGTTGAATATTAATTGAAACGTTAATTGTGAATTATTTGCTTAAATTTTTAATGG
Source organism: Rhaphigaster nebulosa (assembly GCA_948150685.1). Classification (NCBI taxonomy): domain Eukaryota; kingdom Metazoa; phylum Arthropoda; class Insecta; order Hemiptera; family Pentatomidae; genus Rhaphigaster; species Rhaphigaster nebulosa. The sequence goes on from OX411308.1 coordinate 3,346,413, forward strand.
TATATTTAATTATATTTAATAATAATAATTATATTTAATTTTAATTATTTTAAGTATTTTTAATAATTAAAAAATGATTTTTTAAAATCAGAGGCTATGAAACGCGTAAATCCGTTGTAAACTGCAGATTGATATTTGACGGAATATTGTACTTTCTTTACCTGGTAGAAGTAAGAAAGTGAAAACAGCGTTACTATGATTGATAAACTGTTTCCTTCCTGATAATGGTCCAATTTCGATTATTTTCATATAAATATTCATTTGCACTTAAGTTCTGCTCGTGTACAAGTGGCACATACATATATATAGACTATTCATTGTAAGGGAGCGCGGAATTCCGGCTTACGTTATTGACGCAAATATTAAAATTATAATAATGTATTCATATTAGCGGTCAGGCTTCATGCAAATTAAGGGAATGAGCATTTGTATATATATATATATATATATATATTTTTTTTTTTTTTTTTTTACTTCCTTGTACGCAGTGAAGTAAGTATTGAAATCGCGAAAATTGTCGATTTTCAGATTTCAACGGAAATATTCATTTTTACCATATCTGAATTCATTTTGATTATTTTCGTCGAGACGTCTGTACGCATGTTCGTACGTATCTCGCATAACTCAAAAAGGTTTAGCTGTAGAAAGTTAAAATTTCGTATTTAGGGTTATTATATAATCTAGTTGTGAACCTCCTTTTTTGGTCACTGCTTGATTACGGTAAGTGGTACTTTACTTGTATTGATTTTCATCAAAAATTATATTAAAATATAATGCGAAACTTCTCAAATTTGGTATTAAAGACTTACTTACTAATATAAAGAACATAATAACTTTTGGTAAACATTGACAAACCAGAGGTTGTACTTTACTTGAAGGTCATATTAGACTTTCATCAAAAAGTATATTAAAATATAATAAAAAAAACATCTCAAATTTGGTAAGTTTGACTTTTATATCAATATAAGTAATATAATAGATTTTGGTTGAAATTGGTGAGCCGAAAGGTGTACTTTACTTGAAGGTCATAATAAACTTACATCAAAAGTTATAATGACATTAATACAGAGATCATATGTTTCGCTGATAAAGGTTATAAACGCGATTTTTTTTTCCACTCTAACTAAACAATTTTATTACTTGTTTTAAGCGTTAAATTGTATGTAAAATACTTTTTTCCTCTCCATTTGTGAGCTGAACAAGTCTGTAGCATGAGAATAAGATATAAGTTAAGTGGATTCCTCTACTTAAAATGTCGAAACCGTCGATTTCCAATGCTTTATCTAGTGACATTGACAGTTCTAATGTTGTGAGGGAACACGAAGAAATATCTTGAGAACTTGTTACCAATTGAAAGAAAACAGCATATAATGACGGAATAAGACCTCAAGGTACAAGTGTCGTTTTGAGATACTGCTTATGTTCGGAAACTAGTAACCAAATTCAGAGTCACTTTTTGAGCCACCGATTTATAGTTCAATAGGCGTACAAGGAAGTCATGTGTTGTCCACATCAGATTTTTGTTTTTTTACTTCCTTGTACGCAGTGAAGTAAGTATTGTAATCGCGAAAATTGTCGGTTTTCAGATTTCATCGGAAATATTCATTTTTACCATATCTGAATTCATTTTGACTATTTTCATCTATATTACGCCTTTACGTACGTTCGTACGTACGCTCGTTCGTATCTCGCATAACTCAAAAAATTGTTTGTTTTTGGTTTATTATTTTCAATAATAGTCCTTTGTAATCGACCAAGAAAAAAAATAAAATTTAACAACCCTCTCCCCCCTCTCCCCTAATAAAAAAAATCCACCCGTCTGCCTTCCGCGGCTTTTCTCCGAGACTACTGGATTGATTTTCTTGAGATTCGGCAACTAAATCACACGTCACCACGAGATGATTCTCAAAACTCGACAAGTTTATTCGTCTTTTTGTTTCAAAATGGTGGCCTATTAGAGAATTTATAAGCCCACAACTCGACCATTTATAAAGATAGAGGGGAATATAAGGTCTTTTGGAATCAGCATACCAAGCCATTAATTTCAATATAGTTAGTATTCAATTATCGAATAAAAAATAATTCCGTCCGTCCAAAAGTTTTTTGTTATGATTAATCGGAAGGAGATATAATTCCATACTAAACCAAAAGAAAAATCATTTTAATCAGACCAGTATTAGCTGAGATATAGCGTATTGAACTTTGGAGACTAATTCTTTGGCGGTACAGATCAGCGTGGCTCAAGGCCTCCTGACATATCAATTAGGCTTCTGACTTCCTGGTATCTCTTTGTTTCATCCTGCCTTGCATTATTTTTGCACTTCCTTTGGCTTCTTGGTCATTCCTTTTTCTTTTTCCACCGCGCATCCACTACTGAAGTGCACATCCAATATTTTCCTCTGTGCCATTCTATTACATAATGTGCCTCTTATTACATTTCCTGGCCATCTCAGCCTACATGCATTGGCACAGTTTCTCCTTAACACCTCCTTCCCCATTTTACATTTCAGCTCTGGCTATTTCAGGACTTACACCCGATATCTCGATCATTCTAGGCATTGATGAAAATAAGGTAAAGTCTGTATAAAATTTTCTGTATGCAAATGATATAATAAATAAAATTTAGTTTTTGTATTATTTGTATTTTTATTTAGTTTATTTATTTATTTTTATTATTTTAAGACGCTTACCATAGGTAATCAAAGTTAAGCAACGTCGAGCGTGTTTAGTACTTGGATGGGTGACCTCCTACCGGGGCAAAATCCACGTAGCCTGCCACTATCCCTCCTCCCCCGGTTATGTGAAGCCCGTCAGCCTATTGTAGGCAACTCACACAGACCGGGCTTAGGAGTGATGACTCTATCCCGTGTACCTAAATTGTTAATCGCTTTGTGCCATTCCAGAATGTTAAATAGCCACCTGGAGGTTTGGTCCATGGGCGGTCTGCTCCAGGGAAAGAAATATAAGTCCTTGTACGCCTGCTGACCGCGAACAGCCATAATCCGTAGGTCTAGACCTATTTGTCACTGTCCTTGAACCCGAAAGAGTCGGTGGGAAGGACACTGCCGAATCGGCCCCAAAGGTACTGGCTATGAAGCAATGGGCAGCCTGCCGCTGCACCATGGAAACCATGGTTCGCAGCAACGTAATGTTGGGTGACCCTCTTCAGGCTGTCTGAGCTCCCGCAAGCGATAAAATGTCTGTAAGAAGACCACATCGCGCGGCCAAAGATCTGGATGGTCTATAGTGCCAACAGAAAAGAAAAAAAAAAAATATATATATATATATATATATATATATATATATATATATGTATATATATATGCGTTGATGATCTTGTGGCTTTACGCCTTAAAACCCAAACAAACAAATATTGCCAAAATGATGCAAATATCATAATAGAACCGAAATCAGCAAAATTGGGCATACGACATTTTAACGTTCAGATTTACTTTTTTTTATTTTTTCGAATAACTAGAAAAATATACATCTCTTTACCGTATATATATATATATATATATATATATATATATATATATATATATATATATATATATATAATATCAAAATCTTTACCGGGCCAATATTAGCTTAAGTTACAGCAAATAATTATTTTACTGGACTTTGCACTGTGGTTAGGAAAGTCTTGTAAGTGAGCAGACCTTATATTTAGACTCCTGGTATGAGATGTACTATCACTGTTCTGCATTTATACATTCTTTTGTTTTTCAGTCCCTATGATTACTATTTAAGCAAAACTGGTTAGTTATTTGCTAATGTTTGAGAGACACAAAGCTTTGTAATTTTCTTATAATAGCTTAATATTAGTTTGTTCCTTTTTTTCTCTATAATTGAAAAACTTATTTTTTCGTTTATTCGTTCAGTCATTAAACTTAGTTATGAATCTTTTATTGCTGTTTTTTAACAAATATTGACTCAAAACTACAGGAGTTCTCAAGGCTGTATAATTTTCCAAATATAAATGAGATCCATTTACTATTCAATAAAATTCTAGAAACTATTAGCATTTTAATAGTGCTGAATTCAAGAGCAAATTACCGTGCTTTGTGCCTTTCGTAGGCGCTGGAAAAATAAAACTAAAATTCATCCCATTGCTTACGAAAGAAAAGTAGAAATTTTTGTACGAAAGAATATTTTAAACACTCCTTCCTACATAGCACCATTTTTTATTGTTCTTAAACTTAAACTGTGGTAGTTTTAAAAAATTGAAAATTGAGTGATCCAATAAAAAATCAAAAATCTGATGTAGACACCACACGACTTCCTTGTACGCCTATTTAGCTATAAAAAAAAAGGCGGTGGCTAATATCGGTGGCTAAAAAAAAGGCAGGAAGTAAAAAAAAAATGTTTCAGGTAAAGTACCTCTTCCGGTTGGCCAATTTTAACTAAAACTAGTATAGTATTTATATTGATATAATTTTTTTTTTTTTTTTTTTTATTTGCTGATTCCAAAACACCTTACATTTCTCCTCTATCTTTTTAAATGGCCGAGTTATAGGTATATAAGATCTTTAATCGGCAATTATATACATTTTTTGTTTTTCATATTTTTTTTGGTACAACTATAGAGGAGCGGCGAACTGAATCGAGTGTCGTCCCACTAATGAATAAAGATAGAGTTAAAAGAAAGTTCACGCCAAGTTTGAATTTTATTGTGCTGCATAAATATGTTCATAATTAAAAAACATAAAATTACCACTTTACCATCGCAATTGATTTTTTTAAATAATTAATTTAATTTTCGACAAAAATAAATACTGTTATTATTATCCATTATGATTATAAATGATTAAATTCATAATTAAAAAACATGAAATTACCCATTAACTATCATAAATAGGTACAAATTAGAATCTAACCAAATTAAATCACAATGGGTGTAGCAACTCGGAATAAAATTTGTCGCGACGTAACAAAGCGGGGTAAAATATTTTTTTATGGTGAGACAAAGTTGGTATTCGTTTTTTTCATCCCCAAAAACTACTAAATACGAATTTTCATAGCAATCAAAAAATTGTTTGTAAAAAACAGCTTTGCATAAACCAAATTTATAAGAAAGTGTGGAAAAAGGAGGCATGTAGTTAACAAGAATGGTCTCAGAGATCGCTAGTAAGACGACACTCGATTCAGTCTCTAGACTCTTCTGATAGTACGCCGCTCCTCTATAGTTGTACCTGTTTTTTTAATGCCTTGTTATGCTGATTCCAAAACACCTTACGTTTCCCCTCTATCTTTATAAATGGCCGAGTTATGGGCTTGTTAGATCTCTTATCGGCCGCCATTTTGAAACAAACAGACGGATGGTAATGTAAAGTGACATTGGTACCGAATCTCAAGAAAATTTCTTTTTTCTTTTGTATTTTTTGTTTCAATAATCTTAAGGGGGGGGAGGGGTACGCCTCCCACACGTCCTACCCTAGGTATTGATAATATCAAGTGAAAATGGAGTACCGCTGCAGTTACATAATACCCATATCCCTGCTCACTAAACTAAAAAGGTCTCTATAAAGCTAAAGACATTTATATATATTTTCTCTAAATTGCTAATTACTAATTACTAATTACACTCAGTTTTGTTCGATTCCAATTAGGAGGCCATTTTTGTTCATCTTATTCTCATGTATTCAATAAAGGAATTAAGGTTATACTTTCCTTTGCCCCGAAAACGGTAATTTCCTTTTAATTTGATCAAAATCCTTTCTCCTACTATTGGTCGTTCGTTTTAAATTTAAATATTCAGAATGATTACCTTGAGTCTTTGAGAACTTTTCCTTTGAACCTTCTTCCATCGCAAATCGATCTTGTAAGCAATCGATTCTTTAACTAACGGACTTGTTTCATCTGTATACATTATTACTTCCTTGTACGAAGTAAAGGAAGTATTGTAATCGCGAAAATTTTAGGTTTTCAGATTTCAACGAAAATATTCATTTTTACCATCCCTGAATCCATTTTGACTAGTTTCGTCGTAGCGTCTGTACGTACGTTTGTTCGTCGCATAACTCAAAAACGGTTAGCCGTAGAAAGTTGAAATTTCGTATTTAGGATGGTTGTAAAATCTAGTTGTGAACCTCACTTTTTGGTCACTGCTTGATCACCGGAAGTGGTACTTTACTTGAAGGTCATCATTGATTTCCATCAAAAATTATATTAAAATACTTTGAAAAACTTCTCAAATTTGGTATTTATAACTTATATATTAATTTAAATAACATACTAAATTTTAGTCTAAATTGGAAAACCGGCAGAGGTACTTTACTTGAAGGTCATATTAGACATTCATAAAAAATAATATTAAAATTTAATGTAAAACATCTCAAATTTGGTAAATAGGACTTTTATATTGATTTGAATGTATTTACTATATTTTGGTTAAAATTGGTGAGCCGAAAAGGGTACTTTACTTGAAGGTCATAATAAGCTTAAATCAAGAATTATATTTAAATTAAATACATAAATCATATGTTTCGGTAATAAAGGTTACAAACGCAATTTGGTTTCCAATCCAATTAAACATTTTAATTACTTGTTTTAAGTGTTAAAATTTAGTGCAAAATACTGGTTTTCCTCCCTATTTGTGTGTGTGTGTGTGTCAATAGATGGATGTCGCGACGCCGAGTGTCCTTTTTGAGATATTGCAATCTTCGGAAACTAGTAACTAAATTGAGGATCACTATTTGAGCCACCAATTTATAGTTTAATAGGCGTACAAGGAAGTCATGTGTTTTCCACATCGGATATTTTTAATTTGTGGACTTGTTTGTGAATAAAAAAAAATAAAGTTGATGATGGTTTGTTTTACTCTAGACTTTGTTTACACCCTAGCGAATATTTTGTTAATATTATTAAAATAATGAATTATTTTTACTTTCCCTTACCTCTATACGAAGTATATAGTAAGGGGATGTATTGCGATCCTGAAAATATTCGGATTCGAGTTTTCAACGGAAATACACGTTTAAAGGTCCTCTGAGTCCAAATAACTAAGTCTCGCAAAATGGTCTGTGTGTCTGTGTGTATGTGAACAATCTAGCTCAAAAACGAAAAGTTGTACGATACTGAAATTTACGTATTTAAGGTAGGCACATGCATGTGATGCTACAGAAATCTTTTCGTCAAAATCGACCAACCGGAAGTGCCACTTTATATAATCGATTTTTCACTTTTTTACAATTTTCTAGAAAATGGATCTAACGATTTTGATGAAACTTGGCTAAATTATTCTTCATAAAGGCTTTTAACTTTTCATTTATGTAATACATCAACAACGAGGATATGCAGGGAAAAACGTTATGACAAAAAGAATATTTTATTAGGGCTATAACTTATAAAAATTACCTTTCATACAATTCTACATATAATTTACATTAGAATTCATACCTTTTAAGCTATAAGCAAATAAAGTATTCTTTTAATCATAAATGTTTTCCCTGCAATTCTTCGGTGATTTACTACATAAATGAAAAGTTAAAGACCTTTATGAAGAATAATTTAGGCAAGTTTCATCAAAATCGTTAGAGCCGTTTTCGAGAAAAATGTAAAAAAGTGTAAAATCCATAATATAATAGCTATTTCCGGTTAGTCCGATGCGCTGTATCTTTGCTAATACTGGTCCGATTTTCATGATTCTTTTATTGTTTTTTAGGTAATTTAATTACCTTTCATACAATATAACATAATTTACCGTAAAATGCATACTTTTTAAGCTATGGGCAAATAAATTATTCTTTTCATCAAAACTTTTTTCCCTGCAATTCCTCGGTAATTTACTACATAAATGAAAAGTTAAAGGCCTTTATGAAGAATAATTTAGGCAAGTTTCATCAAAATCGTTAGAGCCGTTTTCGAGAAAATTGTAAAAATGTGTAAAATCGATTATATAAAGTGGCACATCCGGTTAGTCGATTTTGCTGTAACATCGCATGCATGTGCTAAGCTTAAATATGTAATTTCAGTATCGTACAGCTTTCCGTTTTTGAGCTAGACTGATCGATCATATACACACAGACACACACACAGACACACACACAGACACACAGACCATTTTGCGAGGCTTGGACCTTAAAAAGTGTATTTCCGTTGAAAACTCGAATTCGAAAATTTTCACGATCGCAATACTTTCCCCTTTTTATATACTTCGTATATAGGTAAGGGAAAGTAATACATTCGAGGTGTAAGCGATATTAGGGAAACAATACAATATTACCAAAAAACTTTATTTAACATACATATTTGGTGAAGCTACATAGTTTGTAATGACTATGTTGAAGTTACAGTTCATTCTTAATAAGTAATTAGCTTATCCTACTGTAAAACGTCTCTTCAATTTAGCAGTTAGCCAATTAGATTCAGCTATACCATTTTCTATATGTAATATTCATACTTAAGTTACCTTTAGGGTTGGACATGGAAACAAAATGTAATTTCCCACTCATTAAAAGTTATTGTAAACAAACTCAAATTGATATAAAGTTGCCATGACAACACGTACGCAAGATGGCATGAGGCCCGTGCGGATCTATATCGTGCATTATCACGAAAACGGTAAGTTTTAAGGCTTTAAAATGCTGGACTAGTCAAAGGCTTTGATGCCCGCGTCAAAATCTTCAAAACCCAACTCATCCCGTCTCGATCCGCTGAATCTCAGTCGTCAAATTTGTGAAACCTCCCAGTTTTGTCACCACTTTTATTTAAGCCCTAGTAAGAATTTAAGAAACGAAATTGGAATTCGTCACTTCTTTATGAAATTCCCTTTCTTTTGATACCTCGTTCATCAAAATCCATCGCTCCTGAGAGCCGAAAAGGGATATTTGTTTTATATCGGTTTTCTTTATTCAAATTTAACTTGAAGGTCATAATAAACTTACATCAAAAGTTATATTGACATTTAATACAGAGATCATTTGGTTCAGCGATAAAGGTTACAAACGCGATTTTTTTTTCCACTCTAATTAAACAATTTTATTACTTGTTTTAAATGTTAAAATTGAGTATAAAATACTTGTTTTCCTCCCAATTTATGAGCTGAACAAGTCTGCAGCAGGATAATAAGATATAAGTTAAGCGGGTTCTCCCTCTTAAAATCTCTATATCGTCGGTTTCCAATGCTTTAGTGTTCTAGTGATTTTTATCTAATGTTGTCAGAGAACACGAACAACCTCTTGGGAACTTGTTACCAACTGAAAGCAAACGACTTATAATAACCGAAAGAGACGCCGTAAACCGGAGCTTGTGTGTGTGTGTGTGTGTGTGTGTGTGTGTGTGTGTGTGTGCGTGTGTGTGTGTGTGTGTGTCTGTGCGTATCAATAGATGGACGTCGCGACGCCGAGTGTCGTTTTTGAGATTCTGCTATCTTTGGAAAGTAGTGACCAAATTCAGGATCACTTTTTGAGCCACCGATTTATAGTTTAATAGGCGTACAAGGAAGTCATGCGGTTTCCACATCAGATATTTTCGGTAAAGTTTGGTTTTATTTGATACAGAAGCTTTTTTATTCTGTATCACGTGTTATTTTATTGACTAGAAACAAACTGAATGTAATAAATTTTAAAGATTGATAAATTATTTGCCACTTCCATAATTTTGTTTTTATTGAAAACTAGTTTCGAATGTTATACATTCATCTTCAGTTCAATGTTTGAAAAAACTTCTTTTTTTTTCTTTTTTTTAACCTTGAACTGAGCGTATAACATTCGAAATTAGTTTTCAATAAAAACAGAATTATAGAAGTGGCAAATAATGTATCAATCCCGAATTAGATTGATCCTTTTATATCATCATGCGGATGCCAACTAATAAATTTTACTTTCTAAACACTTCTTTGTTGGGGAAAGGCTAAATCTAAAGTATTACCTTAAATATCACAAAACTTAAATTGAATCAGACCATGGTTCAAATGAACTTTTTTGTTGCTCCTGAAATGCAGAATCAGTCTATGAAGTTTTTTGGTTCTTATGCTGAATATCCTGTAAATTTCATACATAGGCAAGCGAAATTAAAATTGAGTATTCGTAAAAATGTTGAAAAAAAAAAAAATACAAAATTCTATTCCTATTTAATAATCTTGAGTAGTGCTGGGTCACAATTATTTTCAACTTATTACTATAAAATTCTGAATCCAAGCTTCGTCCTTCTGGTTTGAATTCATAATGAATTGTCCCTTCGTGATTGCGAAATACTGAGAGCATTGCCTTTTTTCTCGAACCTCACTTCGCGACTGCCACAGCAGGCTGATTGCAGTCTAACCATTGTTTAAAGATTTCTCCAATATAACCACTTTTCATCGAAAGTAACAATGCTTTTTATGAAACAATGTGAGTGTCATTGCGACAAATTTCTATAAAACGTCACGTCTACTCATTGGTCAACTCATCGCGAGCCACTCTCGATGAGCGATTCACTCTTCCCTTGTTATGCAGCCCACGATTTATGGTGGATTTGGAAACTCCATTGCCAAATCCCGAATCATTTTCGTTAGTTCTGCCGCTAACGGGTACCGCGTAGCCTCCACATCGAATAATGTTTTTCGTCCACAGCTATCTTTCCTCTCGAAACTGATCTCACCAATTTTAAACTTATAATACAATTGGTACAATCTACTCACAGATAGATAATCGTCTCCTTCGAAGTGCCGCACAAAACAGGTTGTTGGAACAGGTTGTTGGAACTTACTTTTCCAATAATGGCCTAATATTACCAATATTTCAAATTTTAGAGTCAGGATATTGAGCCGAATACAATGAGAAAAACTGGAGGCATGACGAGATTATTTTTGCATGATTTAATTTCCATTGAAAAACAAACGTTTCGCTGGAAAAACGATGCCGATGTTATTTTTCAAACTCGAGATAGATAATAAGCAGAAATGTGTCTTAGGTCTTTAATTTTTTTAAATCCCACCAATGGAAACTTATAGAAAAAATAACAGAAATATTTATTTTATTTTTCTATTCAAACGAATACTATTTATTTTTAAAAAAATCCAATTCCTTTCCTGATATAATTACTAAAAACAATTTTTAATGATATTATTGTTAAATGTAATACACAAAAATTATCTTTAATCTATATTGGCATGACGAGATTATGTTTGCAAATTCTTGTATTATAGTCAAGGTATTATCGTAGTATAAACCTTCATTGGATTTGAAAAACAAATTAAACTAATCAATGGATTACAGTTTTCAAGTAAACGACTCAACCCATTAGTTTTTTAGTCGTATTTTTCCCGAAAAAAATAGACTATTGCAGTGGGTCGAAGGTCGGCGGTGAGCGGCGGGACTGCGTTTTCTACCCGCTTCATAACCCCTAGAGTACGATTATAGAAGTTTTGGAGATGTATTTTATATATATATTATATATATATATATATATATATATATATATATATATATATATATATATATATATGTCAAATGAGCTGAAATTCGGTATGTAGGACTTTCTTCCAGGCAGAACGATACCTTTACTTATATATTTTTCTCGATATATCGCAGTATCGATATTAAATTTTGAGTATCGAAAACCAAAATTTAAAAAAAACACAAAAAAAAACGAGAAATAAATATAAAATAAGAAAACAACGATGACAACAAAGAACCATGAAAACTTGTGGTGTGTTGCGTTCGTTTTACTAATCTATAGTTGCTGTGTTATAAGGATGTGATGCCGAAAGAAAAACATCGATATTAATATCGATGTCGGTTGACAATATGGATATCTTGATAATATCGACATAAAAATATCGATATTTTGATAATATCGGCATAAAAATATCGTTAATATATTTATAAGATTAAACAAAAAAAATCTGAACGAATTGGAGGAAAATTAGGAGATAACCTGTTTCTTCATATTTAAATTCTGCTCGAAATAAACTTAATAAAAATAATATCTTAATGATATCGGCTGTGAAATATCGATATTATAAAAAAATATCTCATGAAATCGGGAGAGAATCATCAATATTTTGAAATTTGTTTACAAATTAAAATAAATAAAGCCTAAACGAATCGGAAGGAGATTAAGAGATAACCTGCTTCTTATTATTTAGTACCTGTTGTAAATGAACATAATAATAACAATATTATAATGATATTGGCAAATTAATACAGATATTTCAAATAATATCGTTAATTCTTTAATCAAATAAAAATAAAATAAACGTATCGGAAGGATGATAGGAAATAACTTGTTTCTTAATATTAAAAGTTTGCTATAAATGAACATAATAAAAACAATATTTTTATGATATCGGCAGAAATATCGATAATATAAAAATAATATCCTAATTATATCGGAACCAATAAATCGATATTATAAAAATAAAATCTAAATTATATGGTCCCAGAAATATCGATATTACAAATCAATATCTTAATTATATCGGCACAGAAATATCGATATGTGTGTGTCCCTTTAAAAGATCCCATGAAAGATTAAAAATATTGAGGTCATAATTATCGAAATGTTTTCGATATATCGAACTGCTGTATCCATATATTCAAAAACTATCGATCCTATTTATATATATATATTTAGAGAGTTGAGGTCCAACGATATAATATTCCATGGGTCCAAGGTGTAATATTCTTGAGTTTTAGTATATTTAGCTGGGATGCGAATATCGAAATATATATATATATATATATATATATATATATATATATATATATATATATATATTTTATATAATATAATATAATAATAAGAATATTACACCTTGGATTTATGGAATACGAGTATTATATCGTCGGACGTCAACTCTCTGTCTGTCTCTCTCTCTCTCTCTATATATATATATATATATATATATATATATATATATATATAGAGAGAGAGAGAGAGAGAGAGAGAGAGAAGTCCATAAATTTCTTACCACATTACCTATTTTCATTCAGATTATCTTATTTTTTTTTATTTTTCCCACTGGAAATAAATTTTTACTAGTAATCATGTAATATGGAGGCTTTATATATATGTATATATATATATATATATATATATATATATATATATATATATCGATATTCGCATCCCAATTAAATATACTAAAACTCAAGAATATTACAACTTAGTCTATGTTTGTCTATCCCGCATATCGTTGGAACTCAACAATACACTAATTTCCCATTTTAAGGAAGAAAATATAAGAAAGAAGGAGGGTTAATACTATATTTAATTTCAATGCCATAAATTGTAACCTTTGTTATTACAATCGATACTAACATCGAATTGCCACATTTTATTCTTCTGTTAAATAATTTTCCTCGCTACAATAATGTTCAATATTATTGACTTATTCAGTTCACAATATTCGTCGAAATAAATTAATTTGGAAACTTATCATTATTTTTAATACTTTTGTTTGTCAACATTTTATCTTAAAATTAAAATCTTAAAAAATAAAATAAAATGGAATCAAGCGGTGTCATGTTGGATATACTGTTTGAATTTAGTTTTATCTATAATTTTCAATTCAAAACTCCAAGAGTATCGGGCTAGCGACAGTTGAATCACTTATCTCTAGGAAGACAGGAATATTTCATGATGTAATAGAAGAGACTCATTCATCACCAATATTACTCATCAAATGTCAAAACTGCAATGCCATTAGTATTTGATTTAATGAATCAAATTTTCAAACAGAGAAGGATTAATAAGTACTTTATTTACGGATACAAAGATAATTATAAATTTAGTTAATTTTATCTTAAAAATTTACTAATCGTAATTGATGGACTTTTAATTATAAATATATTTATTTTTAATTATTGTTTCATTTTAACTGTTCACATTTAAAAAACTATATCTGTTGTGGACAACACATGACTTCCTTGTACGCCTATTAAACTATAAATCGGTGGCTCAAAAAGTGATCCTGAATTTGGTTAATAGTTTTCGAAGATTGCTGTATCGCAAAAACGACACTCGGCGTCGCGACATCCTTCTATTGACACACACACACAAATGGGGAGGAAAACCAGTATTTTACACTCAATTTTAACACTTAAAACAAGTAATAAAAATGTTTAATTGGATTGGAAACAAAATTGCGTTTGTAACCTTTATTACCGAAACATATGATTTATGTATTTAATTTTAATATAATTTTTGATGTAAGCTAATTATAACCTTCAAGTAAAGTACCCTTTTCGGCTCACCAATTTTAACCAAAATATATTAAATACATTCCTATCGATATAAAAGTCCTATCTACCAAATTTGAGATGTTTTACATTATATTTTAATATAATTTTTGATGATAGTCTAATATGACCTTCACGTAAAGTACCGCTTCCGGTTTTTCAATTTAAACCAAAATCTATTATGTTATTTAAATCAATATATAAATTATAAATACTAAATTTGAGAAGTTTTTCATAGTATTTTAATATAATTTTTGATAAAAATCAATTATGACCTTCAAGTAAAGTACCACTTCCGGTGATCAAGCAGTGCTATGGCTATTTAAAATATTATTTTGTTATTATTTATACTGCAAAAATAATTTCACTTGTGAATTATTATTCACTCACATTATTTCAAATAAAGCATGCAATGGGTTAGTATTAATAGTATTATATAGCATTATTATCTAGTATTGTATAACAACAATAATTAATAATCCAAACATTTGAATCACATATTGACTCTGTTAATACATATCAATGAACCTCTATTAATACATATTAATCCTTATTACCTCTTTCAATACATATTAATCCATATTACCTCTTTTAGTGCATATTTATTATATATTATTACAAATTTAAATTTTGTTTCCTCAAATTATCCTATTAGCTATAATAAGTTAACGCTTCATGAAGCTCTTTTAATACTACAAGTCTCTTCAATATATATTAATCCGTATTACCTCTTTCAATACATATTAGTGAACCTCTTTTAATATATATTATTAAGTTGGATAATTTAAAAAAAACATATAAATGCAGATAACATTATTTTATCAGCAAATGCAGCCAAATATAGGAATAGCAATCATTTTATCTTATAAATACAGTGTTACTCTTTTCTATATTATTTATATATATTTATCCTATCTTATTTAAATTATTTTATGGAGTAAATACGTCCATATATTTTAATGTTCAGTTGAGGCTTTAGATGCAATCAGCGCTTAATAAGTCCATGTGTCCTTTTTGCAGCAAATGCTTTAATAACTTCAATATAATATCAAGAATGTCCCTACAATATCTCATTCCAATCAAGAAATAAATGAAGTTTTTTTAGACTGCAAACAAACAGTCCAGGCAGCATAACCTAGTGTAGAGCTCAGACAAGGAAGGTTACGCTCTCCTCAGCCAATAGAAACGAAGATCGTCACTGTTTGTATATGTAGCCCGTCTAAACACTATTTTCCGACAATCTATAGCCATAAACATTGCAGAGAAATGTTTTCAGAAATATTTCCAGCAATGTTGCCAAACTAATGGCCGGGCAATATTGCTATATTGCTGAAAATATGGCCCGTCTAAACGGCCCTTAAGTTACACCAAAGAAGTTCTCTTTATTCACAATTTTTGATGGAAATCAATTATGACCTTCAAGTAAAGTACCACTTCCGGTGATCAAGCAGTGACCAAAAAGGGAGGTTCTCAACTGCCTTTTACAACAATCCTAAATACAAAATTTCAACTTTCTTCGGCAAACCGTTTTTGAGTTATGCGAAATAAGAACGTACGTACGTACAGACGCCACGACGAAACAAGTCAAAATGGATTCAGGGATGGTCAAAATGGATATTTCCGTCGAAATCTGAAAACCGAAAATTTTCGCGATTACAATACTTCCTTTACTTCGTACAAGGAAGTAAAAACAAAATTTTGCGAACGGATTTTTTTTTTATTCGATATTTGGATTCTACGTATCTTAAAGCGTAAAATCTCAAATTTTGAGGGGGGGGGGAGAGGGTTACAAAAATTTTCTATTGAAAGTCTAATGTCTGACCTTCAAGTAAAATACCACTTCCGGTTTTCCAATTTAGACTAAAATGAAGTATGTTATTTAAATCAATATATAAGTTGTAAATACTAAATTTGAGAAGTTTTGCATAGTATTTTAATATAATTTTTGATGGAAATCAATTATGACCTTCAAATAAAGTATCACTTCCGGTGATCAAGCAGTGGCCAAAAAGGGAGGTTCACAACTACATTTTACAACAATCCTAAATACAAAATTTCAACTATCTACGGCACACCGTTTTTGAGTTATGCGAAATACGAATGTACGTACGAACGCCACGATGAAACTAGTCAAAATGGATTCAGGGATGGTCAAAATGGATATTTCCGTCGAAATCTGAAAACCGAAAATTTTCGCGATTACAATACCGTAAACACGGGCTACTTGAGCCCACATTATTATACCTATATTGGGAGTACCCAGGGAACCAAACACCATTTTTCTGTTTTGGGCTCAAGTAAGCCCCTAGGGCTCAAGTAGACCGTGTTTACGGTACTTCCTTTTCTTCGTACAAGGAAGTAAAACAGTAAAAATAAACACAACTCAAGGTGCATGTCGCTGGCCCGCAGCTGTTATAATTTTTAGTTGAAACTTATACACGAATTAGTAGCTAGTTATTACCAAAATATTAGAATTAGTACCCATCAGTATCATGAGTTATAGCATATCCAAATCTGCCGGGCCAGCGACTTGATTTGAAGTTAACAAAACAGAGCAGATGCTCCAGTTGGATGCGAATAAAGAAAAGTTGCACTTTGTAGCCCGCCGCTGTTAGAATTTTTAGTTGAAACTTATACACGAATTAATAGCCAGTTATTACCAAAATATTAGAATTAGTACCCATCAGGAGCATCAGTTATAACCTATACAATTCTGTAGTGGAGCAGGAGAATTGTACACGCTATAAATCGTAATCCTGATGGGTACTTATTCGTTTATAAGTTTCAACTCGAAATTCTAACAGCGGCTGGCTGTCATGTGGAAGTTAAACCAAAGAAGTTCTCTTTATTCACATCTAACTGGAGGATTTGCTCATTTGTATTCAATTTAACTCATGTCGCTGGTCCGGCAGAATTTAATACGTTATAATTCATTATCCTGATGGGTACTTATTCTACTATTTTGGTACTAAATAGATACTAATTCGAATATAAATTTAAACTCGAAATTCCAAAAGTGTCAGGCCAGCGACACGCACCTCGAGGTGAGTATATTTTTTTACTGAGCTATAAAATAAGCACTGTCAAAGTATTTTGAATGCAATATTTTCTCTATCTTTTACTATCTGAGAATAAAATAATTTCCTTAATTGAAAAAACATATATAAATATAATCAATTTGTAGTGTGTATTTAACTTGTGACTGTATATAGTTGGGAAATCCGTTCAAAATTGTTGGGATCCCTCTTCACAATAAATTATTGAGCAACGTCCCTGAAGACATAGGTATAATATACGCATATTGTATTTTGCACTATATTTTATTATTAATATAATACCATATGTTATAGGGGTCCATATTATGTAGCTCTATAAAAGCCTGAGAGAATAAATGCAAGGTGATTTAACTAATTATGCTGTGCACCACAAATTATAAAAAAGAAATGTTTTTATTTAAATTTATTTCATTTTAAAAGGGTAAATGATTTAGTGGAATAACTATAGACCAAAAGACATGTTTGAAATAAAAAAAAATCTGGTGCGGTGCGCGCATCACACAACTTTCCCTTAATAAATAATAATTAACTTTTTATTACAATTTTAAAGAGTTCACATAAACACTGCTTCTAATAAACTCAGCAGCATACACATCTTCTCCCACTTAAGTACAATAAAAAAAAATTGTAAACAATTTTATTACAACAATCCTGTACACTACCTATATATTTTAACTTTGTCAAGTTGCAAATATATTTTAAAAGTTTCTGGTTTAGTTTCCATGGAAACATTTTCTTTCCATTAACTTATATGAAAGTAGAAATTATTAAGTTAATTTTCGCTTTTGTATTCTTAAATTACTTTATTACAACAGAAGATTGGCGGATTTGTGGGAGGAGGTTCGGTCGCATCCGTCTCCTTTCGGATGCGCTTAGTAATCCATCTAGGGTCTTTTGCTCCTCATAAAATACACTGTATCTTTGCTAATACTGGTCCGATTTTGATGATTCTTTTATTATTTTTTTAGATAATTTAATTGCCTTTCGTACAATTTTACACATAATTTAAATTAGAATGCATACTTTTTAAGCTATACGCAAATAAAGTATTCTTTTCATCATACATTTTTTCTCTGCAATTCTTCGGTGATTTACTACATAAATGAAAAGTTAAAGGCCTTTATGGAGAATAATTTAGGCAAGTTTCATCAAAATCGTTTGAGCCGTTTTCGAGAAAAATGAATAAAGTATAAAATCTATGATATAATAGCTATTTCCGGTTAGTCCGATGCGCTGTATCTTTGCTAATACTGGTCCGATTTTCATGATTCTTTTATTGTCTTTTAGATAATTTAATTACATTTCATACAATTCTACACATAATTTACCGTAAAATTCATACTTTTTAAGCTATGGGCAAATAAAATATTCTTTTCATCAAAACGTTTTTCCCTGCAATTCCTCGGTGATTTACTACATATATATGAAAAGTTAAAGGCCTTTATGAAGAATAATTTAGGCAAGTTTCATCAAAATCGTTAGAGTCGTTTTCGAGAAAATTGTAAAAAAGTGTAAAATCGATTATATAAAGTGGCACTTCCGGTTAGTCGATTTTGACTAAAAAGTTGCTGTAACATCACAGCCATATACCTACTTTAAATATGAAATTTGAGTATCGTACGACTTTTCGTTTTTGAGCTAGGCTGATCACATACACACAGACCATTTTGCGAGACTTGGTCATTTGGACTCAGTGGATCCTAAAACGTGTATTTCCGTTGAAAACTCGAATTCGATAATTTTCACGATCGCAATACTTCCCCTTACTATATACTTCGCATATAGATAAGGGAAAGTAAAAATAAACTTATGTTTGTTAATTAAGAATTATTAATTGTGAATCGTAATTATAGCTTTAAAGATGGAATCAGAACCTAAAAGTTCAAAAAGAAAGGAAATGTATTAAGTGGTTGAAAGCCTTGTAAATGCTCAACATTAATCAATCAAGTAGATTATTTAAAGTTAATTTAATTGGATAATACGTTTCTGTTTCTCAATTTGCACATTTATATTTTATTTGAATTATTTCTTTCACAACAATTTATTGGTATTAGAAAATAAATAGTTTTTCCATAAAATTGATTTTGAAGTTCTGGTTAGATACAACAGATGGTAGCACAGGTCAAGTATGACGTCACAGCTGATTAACCTTGAATTTATCTTTTTGTTTTAACGTTATTAATCACTGATAAGATCACATGTCCATCATTTACGGATTGCAAATTGTTTATTTATTAAGTAATTATATGATAACTAGTTGTGAATTGTATCTGGCACTAATGATGTCCCGATTTTACCTGACGTAATAAACGAATTAAGGAATAAGTGAGTTTAGGAGTCCTTGGAATGTGGCAAGATCACGTGAGGTTGTTAGCATAATAGTGACCACAGACTTCCAGTCTGATAGCAGTGATAAGAGAGCTCCGAGCTCACTCTGCATTGTCACGGGTGCTCAGTGAGGGTTTTTTTTTTTCTCTCTTTGTGCGGCTTCATGAAGGATGTACGTTCCACTCCACAACTCATCGAGTCTCCGCTGTGGATGCCCTGATTTAAGGAGTGCGGTAGAATTTTAAGCAGTGCCCTGTGTAACAGAAGATACCATGGCTAGTGAAAGATCTTTTAAAGAAATCACCATTCCTGTACCCTGGGGGGATATTCATGGTAAGTGGTGGAGTTGTGGGTTATTGGGTCATACCTCTGCCTGTCCTACTTGTGTTTCTTTTTTTTTTCCCACATTCATTTGTTTATTAATGAATTATTTATTCATTAGGGAAATTATGGGGACCAGAAGACAAGCAACCTATTATTTTTCTCCATGGATGGCAGGATAATGCCGGTTCATTTGATCCATTAGTTGCTTTATTTCCTGAAGATATAGCTGTACTCTGCATAGAATTTCCTGGTCATGGGTTTTCTTCGCAATATCCTAAGGTATGTACTTCATCATTTCTAACCTCTAAAAGTCAGACTTAAATAAATAAATGAAGGCTGAAGATATTTCACCACTAGTTATACAGATTTTACTTAATGATTTGCATTAGTATGCATTCGAACTTATTTCAGAGATACGTGAAAATGATAATGGTGAAATATTTTCAGCCTTCATTTATTTATATCAATCGCATTTCGCCTTAAATCAATAAACATGTAGGCAGTCTTAGTTATTGCATACTTTAAATTAGAGATTGATAAATTATTTGCCACTTCTATAAATTTGTTTTATTAAAAACTAGTTTCAAATGTTATACATTCATCCTCAATTCAAAAAACACACAAAAAATATCATATAATATTATGATATGAACATATTAAATAATTTGTATATATATTATTCTTTTAATCAACAATGGACTTCCTGCTGAATTTGGATACAAGAAATTATGGTAAAACTATACAATTTTAAATTGTATAATGTGGTTGCATTATCAGTTGACATCTGCATGGTTCTATAGAATCAAATTAGGGATTGATAAATTATTTGCCACGTCTATAAATTTGTTTTATTGAAAACTAATTTCGAATGTTATACATTCATCCTCAGTTCTAGAAACACACAAAAAATTCAAAAATAAGCAATTCGAAATATAGTTTGGTATTATTATACATATTAAATTAGATT
Organism: Rhaphigaster nebulosa; assembly: GCA_948150685.1. Classification (NCBI taxonomy): domain Eukaryota; kingdom Metazoa; phylum Arthropoda; class Insecta; order Hemiptera; family Pentatomidae; genus Rhaphigaster; species Rhaphigaster nebulosa. The sequence goes on from OX411308.1 coordinate 3,367,256, forward strand.
AATATAAATCAGTATTATCATACATTTATGAATTATGAATTTAATTAAGACAAGAAATCAAATACATTTTGGTACTTACCAAGGTTTAAATGGATATACCAACATGTATTTGATTTCTTGTCTTGATTAAATTCATAATTTATAAATGTTTTATAATACCGATTTATATTACATCTAATTTAATATGTATAATAATGCCAAACTATATTTTGAATTTTTTGTGTGTTTTTAGAACTGAGGATGAATGTATAACATTGGAAACTATTTTTCAATAAAACAAATTGATAGAAGTGGCAAATAATTTATCAATCCCTAATTAGATTAATTCTTCTATACCATCAAGCGGATGTCAACTGCTTACTTTAAATTATCAAAGTTACTCTATGAATTAAATAATCATAAAAATATTAAATTTCTTTCTTGATTTTCTAGGGACAGATGTACTATCTTTTTTGGGATGGCCTTTATGTTACGAGGCGTATAGTAAAACATTTTGGTTGGAAATCTGTCTCTATAGTCGGCCATTCTCTTGGTGGAGCAGTCGGGTTCATGTATGCTGCATGTTTTCCTGACGAAATAGATAAATTAGTCTCTCTAGATATTGTTTGCCCGAGGGTTTCTAAACCTGAAACACTAGTCAAGACAACTGGGCCATCAATTGACACGTAAGTTATTCATTGTCAGTATTAGTTAGGCTTTTGTTAGTAAAATGATAATGTACTTCATTGTGAATTATAAATAAACGTTAAGCATTAAAAAAAAAAAATGAGAACTCGGAAATAAAATTTAATTAATTATTGATTGCATATTATATTTTAAAGTGTTATTGTTATCATTGTTAGCAAGAATGTATGTCATAATCGCTACTAGCTGAATCCATTTTCACATCATTCTGTTTTATTATGAGTACAAAAGATATCTTATCTTTAATATTCTAAAATGTAAGCGTTAAATACAGATAATGATGTGCATGTTTTAGTTGATGTTTACGCGTAATAAACTGGTTATTCGTCATTGTCTGTCTTAGGAAAATGCCATTTGCTTAGGTTTGTACTTTTACGAGATTAGACATCTCTCGTTGGCAATGTCAAGTCATTTCATATTTTATTTAATATTCATGAGCAATGACCATGAACTTGAACTCATTGAGTTTATTCATTATGATTTTCTTGAATTAAAACCATTGTTATTGCATTGAGAGTTGCTTATAATACAAATCTAAAGGTGAAAAATCATTTATAAAGTTTCCTTTATAGCACAATAGAGATATGGAAGTATATGGTTTCTGTTTGCAGTTGTCTCATGCTTGTAATGAAAGCATGAAAAATGAAATCATTCAGTTTATGAATCATACTGACTTGTATGAGTATAACGTGATCTGAACGTCACTGTTTAAACCATTATTTAAACTATTTAAATTATTTATTTGTATTTATTGGGGAGGAGATGGTCCGGAGGATGGTCAAGAATAAAATAAAATAGTTGTAACTATTTGTTTCATGCTGATGTTTCAACCACATTCATCAAGGCTACAAATAAAGATACAAAGGAGTATATGGCTATAAAGACATATATAAAAAATTAACCTAAAATCGAATAAATTGGAAATAGAAATAATAAGTATACTAAAGATGAAAACAATATTGACTTAATATAATTTGTTATAGCTAAATAATTCATTACTTTATCAATTATTATTTTTCTATGTATTTCTACATCTGTTTTTCAACTCTTTTGCTCTAACAACTATTAAAACTGGTTTAAATGAGTAAGTTTTTTTATCAATGTGAGTTTGATCAAAAAATGTACTCGTGTAAACCAGCCTTTATATCGGTCAATAGTGTTTTAATCTTTAACATACTTATTATTTCTATCTTCTATTTGTACAATTTTAGGTTTATTATTTATATGTTTTTCATAAATGTCTTTATACCCCTTTATATCTTTATTTTTAACCCTGATGAAGACCTGTGTGTCGAAACATCGCCATTAAATAAATAGAACTATTTTATTTTATTCTTGACTGTCACCCAGACCTTTAGTACTTAATACGAATTACTTAAATAATAATACCAGTTATTTAGATAATAATACCAGTTATTTTTGATAATAATACCAGTTATTTTGATAATAATACCAGTTATTTTTTATAATAATACCAGTTATTTAGATAATAATATCAGTTATATGTCTGAACAACCAATATACATACAACTTTACTCCTTCTTTTCATTTGCATTAAATTGCTCAGTTAAACGCTTTTATTTTTTGGCAAATTTTGGGCAGACAGTAGTAGGTTCATGTGACAAAAAGTATCAGGTACATTCGAGGAACTGGAACAGCTTGACATTGATACCACTAGCAGCTGTCACAACCCATCTCTTATTTTTAGAAAAAATCACTTTAAGATGTAAGCTGTAATGTTCATATATGTATTTATCTATACTTTTAAAATTAAATAAGTGAAATTTCAAGGAACTATAAAGTCATTTCCAATGATAAATAATTTCTCTAATCTTTTAGAATAGTCTGTTCCTCTAAAAGAGGTTTTTATATTGAAATACTTATGTAGTATGTAGTTTTATTGAAATGTAACATGTAATTGATACCTGATAATAGTGATCTGTTTTTAACAGGTTACAAAACAGTTATTGAACTTTTTCATAAAGATTCAGTTAAATTTTTTTTAAAAGAACTTTTACAGTTGAAGTTTTAACATGAATGTTATACACAAAAGAACATTCTGATAAAAAGTTCCTTAAGGACTTATATCATTAAAAGTTTTTGATAAACGTTCTGTTAATATGAATTCTTGTCAAAACAATTTTTATAAAAGTTCTGTTGATAGAAGTTCCTACTTGAATATTTTAAGTATAACTTTTCGCAAGACAAATAATAAGACAAAGCTTGAGAGGGATATTCAGAGGGGTGAAAGAAACCTTGGGAGACAGCAGTATTGTTGAAAAAATTAAAAAGTCTTTCAACAAAAAACATAGAAAATTAATCATATTCTAAAGTAAAGAACAAATAGAAAAACAATTACCTTTTGATTTATTTTATTCAAAATTTAATTTTTAATCGATAAAAAAATTGCTTTAATTTTCATCAAATCATCTACAGAATGTTTATATTAAAGAAATAACATTTTAAGATAAGAAAACCTTTTAATACACAATTCCATAAGTGGGGATCTCACTAAAAAGTTTTTACGATAAATTTCTTGAAGAACTTTTACTAGTTAAGATCTGATCAAAAAGTTTTAACATAAAGTGTTTCAAAAAAGTTCCTAAAAAAATGTTTAATTTAGAACAAGAACTTTTTCGAAATAAATGTGCACAATCATTTTGGAGCCTTGGTTTTTAATCATGGCATCTCTGTTAATTATAAATAATGTGGTTAATTAACTATTGGAGCCTTAAACTGCTGAGTTCATCATTTTGATCATCGTTTCATTTTTTGACCTTGTTTTGAAGGCCAACTTATTGTAATTTGTCTTGGTGTAGTCATTATCGTCGAAGTTTACATCTTTCAGTTTGATTCGTTATAATGAATCTAGCCATCCAATTTTAATTTTTAAATTCTTTCTATATATTTAACAAATGTTAAAATTAGTGATTTTTTTTTTTTATTATTTTGCAGTTTTTTAAAGTATGAAAACTTGCAGCCAGAATCCCAGCCGTGCTACACCTATAATGATATGGTGGAAATAGCGTTGAGCGGTTACAAGGGCTCAGTCACAAAGGAGGGTATTCGCATTTTAATGAAAAGAGGAATGTCTAAGATCGAAAATTCAGACAAATATAAGTTTTGCAGGGACCTTAGACTTAAGGTTTGACATTTATATAACACCTACAATATCTCTATAGATACTATTGTTTTCTATTGCAAGTTCTTATTAAACCAGACTGGATATCTGTGGCTAAGAGCAATAACAAAATCGGTGGCAAACGAGGTTAAGAGATACAATGTAGATATCGTGGTTCACTGGCAAGAGAATTGCAAGAGGTTCGGTGGCCAGGGGAGGGTTCGTTAACAGAAGGGAACTATTCTATTTGGTACGGTGGGAGCGGTAATTATTGTTTAGGTACTGGATTTCTAATTAGGAATAGATTGCTATCCGCATTGAGGGACGTAAAATTTTTTAGTGATAGGATATCTGTGGCCATATTTCAGGGGCGGTGGTTTAAAATCGCGCTGATAAACATACATTCCCCTACCGAAGACAGTAATGATGAAGTTAAATGCGAATTTTATGATAAACTAGAGTGGGTTTATGATAAACTACCTCGAAACTGCATGAAAATAATATTAGGGGACGCAAATGCAAAGGTGGGAAGGGAAGAAGTATACTATCCGATGATCGGTAAAGAAAGTTTGCACGAACATAGTAATGATAATGGGATCCGTCTAATAAACTTTGCTATCTCGAAAAACCTAACAATCAAAAGTACTACGTTTAAACATAAGGATATTCATAAGTATACGTGGACATCGCCGGATTCACAAACACGCAATCAAATTGATCATGTTTTGATACAACAAAGATGGCAAAATAGTATAATTAACATGAGGTCTTATCGTGGGACAGATCATGAATTAGTAATCACGAAACTTCGACAAAAACTTAATACAAAAAAAAAAAGAAAAGAAAGCCGTATTTGTTCCGAAAATTTTGATCTAGATAAATTGAAAAACCCTTTAATTAGAAATCAATTCGCGGTAGAAATCAAGAATAGGTTTGAAGCCTTGGAATCCTTAGATGAGGATCGCGAAGATGTAGACAAGCTATGGATCGGAATTAGGGATAATATTAAAGAGGTAAGTAATCTGTGTCTTGGAAAAAAGGGACAATAAAAAGAACAAACCGTGGTTCGATAATGATTGTCTAAACCTGTGTGAAAAAAGAAGAGCCGCGAAATTAAAAGCTTTGAATAATCCAAGCGATAACAGTGTTGCTAACTTCCGAGCCTTGATGAATGAAACATCCAAATTCCTCAAAAATAAAAAACGAGATTTCTTAAAACCAAAATAATAGAGATAGAAACTAATAGAATTGAAAACAACGTAAGAGACATGCACAAGGGTATAAACAGATCGCGTAAACAGTTTGAGCCTGCAATGAATGGAATTAGAGATGAAAATAACAATATCTTGGCCGATCCGGGAGACATTGTGAATAAATTTAAAAAACACTTTGAAAGTATTTTGAATTCGGGAAATAATAATCAATCTCCTCCTTCTGAATATCAGAGTGCTGAAGCGTTAATTGAAGAACCGAGTAAGGAGGAAGTCGAAATAGCCATCGGAAAATTAAAATCTCATAAAGCAGCGGGAATCGACAACATTCCCAGTGAAATAATAAAAGCGTGCGGTGAAGCTGGAGTTTCTAAAATACATTTTTTGATTAAAAAGATGTGGGAAAATGAAAAAATGCCCGAAGAATGGAAAGAATCTATACTTATTCCAATTCACAAAAAAGGTCCGAGGACGGAGTGTAATAACTATTGCGGAATATCACTCCTCCCGGTTTGTTTGAAAATATTCTCGTTGATCCTAACTAGTCGAATCACGGAATATTCCGAGGAAATTATCGGAGACTTCCAATGTGGTTTTAGACGGAACCGATCAACTATCGATCAAATATTTTCCTTACGGCAAATATTAGAAAAAAAGTTAGAATTCAATGGTGTAGTTCATCAGCTTTTTGTGGATTTCAAAAAGGCTTATGATTCCATTGATCGCCAGAGACTGTATAGCATTTTGATTGAGCAGGGAATACCGAAGAAGTTAGTAAATCTAATAGGGATGTGCATGACCGAAACATTCAATAAAGTTAGAATCGGTAATTATTTTTCGGAGAAATTTGAAGTTCACTCGGGGTTAAAACAAGACGATTCCCTTTCACCTGTCCTATTTAATTTAGCACTAGAGTATGTCATTAGAAAGGTAATGCGTACCGAAAGGGGTTTAGATCTGGGTGGTAAAATATCCTTGCTCGGGTTTGCGGATGATTTGGTATTATTAAGTGAGGACGCGGAAACTATAAAACTGAATACAACAACGTTGATGACAGCTGGGAAAGAGATTGGCCTCAAAATAAATACGGATAAGACGAAATATATGGTTAGCAATAGAAATAGAGGTGATTTTGAGGATATAGATATAGGAGAAAATAGGTTTGAACACGTTGAGAAATTTAAGTATTTGGGGTCTGTGATTACTAGAAAAAACAAAATTCAAGAGAAAATAAAGGCGCGGTTAAAGGCGGGAAATGCTTGCTATTTTTCGGTATCAACATTACTTAGGACGCGCATTTTGTCCAGAAACTTAAAACTTAGAATATACAAAACTATTATCTTGCCTACAGTTCTGTACGGGTGTGAAACGTGGCCGCTAATCTTGAAGGACGAACAACGCCTTAAGGTATTCGAGAATAAGGTACTGCGTAAAATATTTGGTCCGAAAAAGGATGAGTCAACTGGAGAATTTAGGAGATTACACAACGCGGAATTGCGGAGCATGCACCCTGTTAACATAATCGAAGTGATATCATCGCGACGGTTGAAATGGGCTTGCAAAGTTGTTGGGCTCAGTAACGAACGAATTTCTAAAAAGTTAATAAACGCTGAGCCGACTGGTAAACGTCCGAGGGGTAGACCGAAACGTAGGTGGGAGGATAGTATTAAGAGTGATCTAATGAATTTGGGTTTGGACGGTAGTCGGTGGACCGAGATTTGAAGGCAGCGATTAGTGGTATTGGCATCGATAATAAGCCTTTTATTGTTATTATTTAAGATCAACCAATTACAAGAGGAAAGGGAAAGTTTATATGCACAGAAGAGGAAGGTCCTTATAAAGACAACATTTTACAACGCCTATTCCACAAAATATATAAATATGCAAGAGCAGAAGCTAAAAATGACTCTCCTACTGCCCTGATGAGGCCTGAATTGGCGAAATATCGACAGATGATTTTTTTTATTTATTTATGTTAATTTTGAGACTCTTGGCTTCTTTATTGGATTTTTCCATTTATGTCATAACAATTATTTATGTCTCATTTTTAGATTCTGCTCTTGCATATTAATATACATATATATATATATATATATATATATATATATATATATATATATATATATATATATATATATATATATATAATAATTGAATTTTTGTAGTTGTTGGAACCTAATTAGTCCCTTATGAATATTTAAATTTTTAACTTAAATAAAAATTGACAAAATGTAAATATGGATAAAAAAACTGTTAAAAAGTGAGAATGATTAATAAAATTATTTTATTCTATTTCTATAATTTGTTGAATAATAATAATTGTTTTAATAGATGATTAGAAGGTTCCTTGTGTTTTAGGTCGCAGGGCTAGGAATGCCATCATTAGATATTGTTCTAGAAATGGCGGGCAAAATAAAATGCCGCTACTTAAACATTCGAGCGACAGACGGCCTGAAGTTGGAGAGCCCGGAAGTGTACCCGATGGTGCTGGAACTCTTAAAGAAGACTTGCTCTACGTTTGCTTATCACGAGGTCAAAGGGACCCACCACCTCCACCTCAATACTCCCGAGCTCGTCGCACCGATCCTCATTCCGTTCCTTAAGTCATAGGCTTAGGAGTGCGCTCTTGTAAAGCTCTGCTTACTTAAATCTCACTGCTCTCAATTTAAATTTAATCCTAACCTGTGCTTATGGTTTTTGACTTTGGACACAACCTGAAATTATTCGTTAGTAAGTGGTGTTTTATTTGTAAACACTTTTTAAAAATATTGATTACAAATGATAAATGACGGTTAAATGTGAATACAGACTAAAGATTATTTTTTTACAGAAACAACCAAGTTCCTAGATATTATGTTTAGCCACCTATGTTTGATCTAATTATCAAACGTTCATCCCTCGGTTACCTTTAATGGTTAGCCTATTGCTATTGGCATATTTCTGGCTAACCGGAACTTTTTTTTGTTGTGTCCAAAGTGAATCAGCGCGATTTAGAGTTTAGTATTAGTGTTAATCACTCAGTCATTCCTACGAGGACTTATTGAATCGAATGTACGGTGCTGGTATTTAGTATAGTTATTATTTATTGTATTTATTTAAAAGTATTATTTATATAATTTTTTTCATCCGTTGGCAACCTGATCTTGTGATAATACAGTAAGTTTTATGACATCGTTAATTGTATAATTCAACAATTATAGTAATTTTCATGGCTATCTAGTCTTTTTTCATCTTAAGGTAGTTACTTCTTAATTTAAGTATTTATTTGTTTTTTGTTTTGTTTTTTTTACTATTGATTAAAGTCGATGACTTTCTTACTTTCTCATAACATTTATGAGTTTTAACATGTGGATTTTTTAAAAAAAAAAAAAGACGAATATGTTATAAATTTTCAATTATTATAAATTCAAAGATTGTTGAAGTTCCTTCTAATAAAAAACATTTATTAAAATTAGATTTCTTGATACTTTTAGTTTTATATTTCCCTTTTGTCTTTCAGGATTTAATCAGTAAATGGCTTGAAAATTCAAAAGCCTTGATGATGATTATTAAGTTATACAGAATCACCATACAACAATCAGATTTTTCTAATTCATTCCCTCTTTTAAAACTTCGCCAGAACAAATATTAACCTTTTGATGGACATAAAGCCCTCTTAAGCAAGAAGACAATTTTTTTGTACTAATATAATGGATATTGATCCAGGAAATCAGAAATGACACTTGAAAACTATTAAAAAAATTCTCCCCCAAAAACTGGGTGGGGCATATATAGCCAGTGCTCATTTAGCAAATCAAATTTCATTTAATTGTTTGTCTCATATTTTCATTTTAATAAATTTAATGTATATATATCGCCACATACAAACAATTCTTTTATTCATTTATTAAAAAATGAAATTAAAAAAAAAAATAAGATGGCTGGGTATATCTAAAAGAAATAAAATATATTTTTTTGTTTTCAATTTAATTCAAGTTATTATAAATATTATATTAAAATATAACAGTATATGTGTATAGATGAATAAACCAAAAATAATTTACTTTTATTTTTGGCAAATTTCTTTCGTATGTTCACATAATTACTATTTTTATCTTAGTAAGTATATAAAATGAAATAAAAATTGCACTAATATTATCTCATATAATAATATTAAAGAGAACTTTCCACAGTTCCTTGGAAAAATCAGTCAATAAATGGAGAAACTCAATGTCAACTATGCCCTATGCTCGTAACCAATAACGATACCAACTATGCCGTATGCTCGTAACCAATAATGATACCTCAAATGGGCACTGGCCGTATTTTTCCCACCTAAAAAAATTTCAGTTAGACTGCGCTGGCAAACTATTCCTAACTGTTAAACGTATCTTTTTGTATATTCAGTCATCTAGAGGAATGTTTCTAAACTGTTTTGATCGTGCATTTCCCATTCGTAGGTAGAAACGTAGGATAAGTACGTACACTGCCCGTTGAAGAGATAAACTTTGCAATTTTGGATTTTTTTTCTTTAACCTGTGATATTCTTTGTTTAATTTAAATCAGAAAAAATGTGTAGGTTATAAAAGCAAATTCTTGAATTACTTGCCTATATGAGATTTAAATTGTATATTTGGTAAATAAATACAAAATATCTGATGAGGACAACACATGACTTTCTTGTACGCCTATTAAACTATAAATCGGTGGCACAAAAAGTGATCCTCAATTTGGTTACTAGTTTCCGAAGATTGCAGTATCTCAAAAACGACACTCGGCGTCGCGACATCCATCTATTGACACACACACAAATAGGGAGGAAAAGCAGTATTTTAGACTCAATTTTAACACTTAAAACAAGTAATAAAAATGTTTAATTGGATTGGAAACCAAATTGCCTTTGTAACCTTTATTACAGAAACATTTGATTTACGTATTTCATTCAAATATAATTTTTGGTGTAAGCTTATTATGACCTTCAAGTAAAGTACCCTTTTCGGCTCACTAATTTTAACCAAAATCTAGTAAATACATTCACATCAATATAAAAGTCTTATTTACCAAATTTAAGATGTTTTACATTATATTTTAATATAATTTTTGATGAAAGTCTAATATGACTTTCAAGTAAAGTAGCGCTTCCGGTTTTCCAATTTAGACCAAAATCTAGTATGTTATTTAAATCAATAAATAAGTTATAAATAATAAATTTGGTGACCAAAGTGATAAATTTGATAACCAAAGTAAACCATAAGTGACCAAAAAGGGAGGTTCACAACTAGATTTTACAACAATCCTAAATACAAAATTTCAACTTTCTACGGCTAACCAGTTTTGAGTTATGCGAGATATGTACGAACGTATGTAGACGAAACTAGTCAAAATGGATATTTCCGTTGAAATCTGAAAACCGAAAATTTTCGCGATTACAAAAAGATGAACTATATCTTTTCACCCTATACCTTCTGGTATCAATGTTGACTTATTAGGTGAAGTGAGCTGGAGTGCTCCACTAAGTGAGCAGATACTCAATAAAATGCCGATCTACTCTTTCATATACTCAGAATTTTACTGACTTGCATAGTGTAGCACATTCTCAGTTATATTCACTTATAAAGGTGAGCAAGCACTCCGAATCAATAATCAACCCATATTTAGAGTACTTGTTCCATAAGTGAGCAAGTATTCCATTGAGCAATTTCTCTTTCTTCACATCTAATTGGAGCATCTGCTCCATTTTTTGAGGAATTAGCACTTGCTCAGTTTTGTTCACGTCACCTAATATAATATCAAGCTTGATCTTTTTCAACTGTAATTTTAAAATTATAGTATTACTATTTAATATCAATCTCTTTCTCCTCCTCGTTTTGTAAATCTATTAGAAATGATCATACATTTAAAAACCTAACCTGGTCCGACAAATTTTTCGACTGGGAATGAACTGAACAAGTGATATTCGCGAAATTGCATTCTAAGATATTATTGACTGCAAAATTAATTCCAGGCTAATTTTTGGCATTCAATAAGAAAATTGAAGCTCATTTAATTGGAAACATCTGTCGCACATATTAAGTGGAGCAAAACGTCTGTATAATGAAATGAGTATGGTTTCCATATGAATTGTCATATTAGAGGTACATGATTCAGCTATTTGCTATTTTTATAGTATATTATAAAGCTCTTAAAAAAGTTTATTTATTCTATTCCTAACTTGCTGGCTTTACATGACCATTTCAATATCTAATTTATAATATTGATCATTATAGATTAAGAAATGATAAAACCATTTTAATCCCAAATATACTTTATTTCGGAGCATTTCGGCCCTTTTTTGCAATATTTTTGGCCATTTTCAAGCTTTATTTTCTGTTACCTAAGTCAAAATATAAAATATTCTTAAGCATAATACTCAAAACAATACTTGTTATAATTTTTAATGTTCTGAATTTTTACAGAGAATTTCCCATTTTATAGAACCACTTTAATCGCTTATATTATGTGTTAAAACATTAATAATAATAAAAGGCTTAGCGAACCCGGAGGCTCGATGCCGATACCACTAATCGCTGTCTACAAATCTCGGTCCACCGACTACCTTCCAAACCCAAATTCATTAGATCACTTTTAATACTATCCTCCCACCTACGTTTCGGTCTACCCCTCGGACGTTTACCAGTCAGCTCAGCGTTTATTAACTTTATAGGAATTCGTTCGTTACTGAGCCCAACAACTTTGCAAGCTCATTTAAACCGTCGCGATGATATCACTTCGATTATATTAACAGGGTGCATGCTCCGCAATTCCGCGTTCTGTAATCTCCTAAATTCTCCAGTTGACTCATCTTTTTTCGGACCAAATATTTTACGCAGTACCTTATTCTCGAATACCTTAAGGCGTTGTTCGCCCTTCAAGGTTAGCGGCCACGTTTCACACCCGTACAGAACTGTAGGCAAGATAATAGTTTTGTATATTCTAAGTTTTAAGTTTCTGGACAAAATGCGCGACCTAAGTAATGTTGATACTGAAAAATAACAAGCATTTCCCGCCTTTAACCGCGCCTTTATTTCCTCTTGAATTTCGTTTTTTCTAGTAATCACAGACCCCAAATACTTAAATTTCTCGACGTGTTCAAAACTATTTTCTCATATAGCTATTTCCTCAAAATCGCCTCTGTTTCTATTGCTAACCATATATTTCGTCTTATCCCTATTTATTTTGAGGCCAATCTCTTTCCCAGCTGTCATCAACGTTGCTGTATTCAGTTTTATAGTATCCGCGTCCTCACTTAATAATACCAAATCATCCGCAAACCCCTGCACGGATATTCTACCACCCAGATCTAAACCCCTTTCGGTAAGCATTACCTTTCTAATGACATACTCTAGTGCTAAATTAAATAGGACAGGTGAAAGGGAATCGCCTTGTTTTAACCCCGAGCGAACTTCAAATTTCTCCGAAAAATAATTACCTATTCTAAGTTTATTGAATGTTTCGGTCATGCACATCCCTACTAGCTTTACTAACTTCTTCGGTATTCCCTGCTCAATCAAAATGTTATACAGTCTCCGGCGATCAATGGAATCATAAGCCTTTTTGAAATCCACAAAAAGCTGATGAACTACACCGTTGAATTCTAATTTTTTTTCTAATATTTGCCGTAAGGAAAATATTTGATCGATAGTTGATCGGTTCCGTCTAAAACCACATTGGTAGTCTCCGATAATTTCCTCGGCATATTCTGTGATTCGACTAGTTAGTATTAAAGAGAATATTTTATAACATACCGGGAGGAGTGATATTCCGCGATAGTTATTACACTCCGTCCTCGGACCTTTTTTGTGAATCGGAATAAGTATAGATTCTTTCCATTCTTCGGTCATTTTTTCATTTTCCCAGATCTTTTTAACCAAAAAATGTATTTTAGAAACTCCAGCTTCACCGCACGCTTTTATTATTTCACTGGAAATGTTGTCGATTCCCGCTGCTTTATGAGATTTAATTTTCCGATGGCTATTTCGACTTCCTCCTTACTCGGTTCTTCAATTAACGGTTCAGCACTCTGATATTCAGAAGGAGGAGATTGATTATTATTTCCCGAATTCAAAATACTTTCAAAGTGTTTTTTAAATTTTAAAACAGTTTTTTATGTTAAAACATTAAAAAATAAAATAATGACTTTGTAAAAAGTTTTTATTAATAAAATTTATTATATTGAAAATTTTCTGGCATTTGTTTAGGAATTAGAAAAAGAATTTAGAAATTATTTATGTATGATTCTAAGTATTTAATACTTAATAAATATTAAGAATAACAAATAAATAATAGTAGGGATGGATTAGTACAGGAGCAAATACCAGAGCAGTGTGACAATGATGAAAATATATCAAGTACACACTCCTAGCTATGCTTTTAAAGCTTATGAAACTCAATTTTTTCTTGTTAATTTATTTCGTATCTATTAACAGACGAAATTAATATGGATATATCTAGACAACAGGAATGTAGAGGTATTTATAGTATTATTATGAAATGACTTATGTGCACTATTGTTATATAAATAATTTTGATTGTTGTGTGATATTTGTAGAAAAAAACACCTTGAGAATGGGGAAGTACCCCGAAATGTTGGTTGAACTATGTAATATATACCAATAAAGGAATATAGAGATTTAAGGAAGAAATATTCCACTAATACATCACTAATGTAATGATATTCTGTTACCTCCTAAACTACCGTAGACAGGGAAAATATAATCAATCAGATAATTTTTTTTTGTCTGACATATTTTACTTGTTATAAGTTTCCTTAAATTTTAATTTTAGAGGCATGTAGCGGTTAGCTCAGAGTAAAATGAGATAAAACTTTAAATGAAAGGTTTTGAGAAAATCTCTTTCAGAGCTTTATACAATTAGACATTATGCCAAGTTATCCATTGTATAATTATGATAAGTTTATTTAATCAAAACCGATCTGAAGCCGCTTTTACAGTTTGTTTATATAGATGTTTTTAGATATATACTTTATGACAGTAACTTATTTGACAGGCAACGTTTTCATTTTATTAAAAGTGTAATTCTCAAAAAGGGACAATGGCCTGAAACAGAAAAAAAATTTTCTTTCTAAGTTCAAGACAGACTTGCTTAAATTTATTAAAAATATAGGCTTCGACTCACTGACCAAAGATGGACAGCATAGGTAATTTCTTGTTGGCTTTATTTAATTTTTATTTAGTTTTATTTTTATTTTGCTTTCGTTATATATTTTCTTTTTTATTAGTTATTTATTTTCAATAGTTATTTTTATACTTGAATTGTGTTAAACTTCACTGAATATGTAAATTTTAGTATTCTTACCATTCATGTAGTATGCCTCTAAGGCATGGAGCATGTATAAAATAATAAACGGTCCTTATATGGGGTTACCATTTAAGGAAAAGATATAAAAAAAATATATATATATATATTGAATTTTTTCAGGATGTATTTGTGTTTAGAAAAATTATATAAAAAAGAAATTAAATTAAAAAAAAAAGGTTTAATTTTGAACGATAATTGGAATTAAAAGGTTTCAAAATTCAGTTATGTTTTCCCTCTTCCAGTTATTAATTTTTATTTTCAATTTTTTGAATAAAGAATAATTTATTTAATGTTTTTGCTATTTTCTTATTCTTGATGGTACAGTCCTGAAAGAAACTGGGCCTCTCTTGTCACCTTCCGCCATTTTCTGATTCCCATCCTCTTCAGGATGTCCTCCACCTCAGATGTGGTCTTCCACCAGGTCGGTCCTCGGATATAAATAATTCCAGTAATTCTCTAGAGTTATAATAATCTGTAAATTGAAATATTTGTAGAATGTAAATATTATAAAATACATGCTTACAAACTTCTTCTATTGTATTGAAAAAAAAGTGTGACTAAAATTATCAATTAGGTATTTGGATGGAGGAGCAGTCGGGCCAGCAATTTTAGTCTTTATAATGACAATTTTAATTTGATCGCATAATAAAATCACTAATGAAAATAAAAAAATTTCTTGGTACTACTTCACTTTAGCTCCTCTTATATGGCGTATAGCCATAAGATCATCTGGCCTCGCTGTACCTGGAATGCTTGGAGTGAAGAAGATTAATTTTTATGTTAGACAACAATATAAGCAAATATGAAAACTTTAATATTTTAAGAAAAAGGGACAGCCAAATGATATGATTGTTAATGTGGCTTTGGTTTCTCATTAATAGTAATTAATAAGCTTTGAATCAATGAGTTATGATTAAAAACTTGGGTTTATTAGGAAAAGAATAAGGAAGAAATTAATATTTCAAAAGATCATTTAGAGTACTTTCTCCATCTTCAGGATAAATCTCTACATCATAGAACAGAATAATTAGAATTCAAAACATGTTCAACAATTAAAAATAAATTTATATTTTATAATTTATAGTCCACCTTGTACTATCAATGTTTTTTAGCACTAATTTCGGGTCTTTTTTGATGTACGGTCGCCAGTTATTTTTAAATAAATTAAAGTGATTAATAGTAACTGTTCCAAAGCAATTCAGTAAGCATATGTTTCATAAATGTAGCTCTCAAAATATGGAGAAGGAAATACCAAGGAGTGATTTTTTTGAGATGATTCTGATAGACATTTTGTTATATTGGCCTCCTGAGTAAGTGCATAAATATTAGGCCGTGTTAATTTCTTTTTATTCTATTTGGTTTTTAAATAAAAAAAACTTTTACTATGCTATTTCAACCATGTGTTTTTATTTTGTAAATAACAATAATAACTATAATTTATTTGAAAGAAATTGGCGACCATTTATCAAATAAGACCCCTAATTTCAATATCATATATTCTTTATGTAAATAGACTTTAAAGAATTACTTCATAATTTTGCTAATCAAAATCAAGAAAATTTGGTACAACTTTACAAGAGGGGCGCATTATCACTTGTTCCTCCCGAAGGTCGCCGGACTAGCATACTCTAGCGCCATTTATGCTAACTAACTGCTTTGCATTCAATTGTAACATTCGTGTTCATTGGAATTATTAAAATTATTACTGCTTTAATTATATATTATTTAAAACTATTAGTGCTGTCGACTTCCGCTCATTACGTTCGCCCAAGAAATAAACAAAACAGCAACGGATCATTTTGAGTTGAGGTCGTGGTCTTACCGTAACTTCAATTATTACTGCTTTAAATAGATCACAGCAGTCGACTTCCGCTCGCTCAAGAGATAAACTAACCCCAAAAGGCATAGATATGACGTCATACCTAGACTGCCGGGCAGTGCCAGCGAAATATGTCAGTACCTATTCAGTCTTAAGTAGTAGTGAACTGCCCGCAAACCTTGCCGGCCGCAACCGCGGGCAGTACTAGCGAAAGTCTACCTTTAGGATACATCTCGCGATATCGCTTGACATATTACTTATCTCTTTTTTACAGATAGCAAGCCTGTTTTCAATCTAAATTCGCCGCTAAGGAGAAAGCTGATGAGGTTGGGTGTAATAAGATCAGCTGATGAGGTTGGGTGTAATAAGATCAGCTGATGAGGTTGGGTGTAATAAGATCAGCTGATGAGGTTGGGTGTAATAAGATCAGCTGATGACGTTGGGTGTAATAAGATCAGCTGATGAGGTTGGGTGTAATAAGATCAGCTGATGAGGTTGGGTGTAATAAGATCAGCTGATGAGGTTGGGTGTAATAAGATCAGCTGATGAGGTTGGGTGTAATAAGATCAGCTGATGAGGTTGGGTGTAATAAGATCAGCTGATTGCAGGGGTCGTTGACCTCCTCGGACCTCGTTATTGGTTCTTCACCTCGGCCGCGTTCGTTTCAGTCAATTTATTAAACGTCATCATCACGAATAGCCTTGTAAGGAAAATATTTTGTGACAATTATCTTCTGTAAAAAATATTCCATCTACTGTTCTTTGTAAATAACATACAGTTAGAGATCTAATTCTAGTCCCGGAGGCGCCCAGTGGGTCAAATAGCGACTTAAGCTATATCTAATATTGAAATGGAAATTGTTCGTATCCAAACTAGAATATTTAGTGGCATTGCACCCGAAAGATTAGCCTCAACACTAAGGATTCAATAAGACTAGTCAAAACAAATCCTTCAATTTTTTTTTCCCATTATTTGTTTTTTTCCATCCGTGAGTAAAAATTTTCTGCTAAAATGGGAGCTATTGAAGTTATGTTACTATGAAAATATATGATGTGGACACCCCATGACTTCCTTGTACACCTATTAAATTATAAATCGGTGGCATCGGGACGTTCATCTATTGACTCACACACTCTTGTTTCTGAAGGTCTCATTCCGTTATTATATGTCGTTTTCATTCAGTTGATAGCAAGTTCCCAATATTTCTTCGTATTCCTTGACAACATTAGAACAGTCAATGTCACTAGATAAAGCATTGGAAATCGACGGTTTCAATATTTTAAGCGGAAGAACCCGTCTAACTTATATCTTATTCTCCTGCTGCAGACTTTTTCATCTTCCAATGGGGAGGAAAACCCATATTTTAAACTCAATTTTAACACTAAAAACAAGTTATAAAAATATTTAATTGGAGTGGAAAACCTTTTTTTGTAACCTTTATTACCTGATATATGATTTCTGAATTTAATTTTAATATAATTTTTGATGTAAGTTTATTATGACCTTCAAGTAAAGTACCCTTTTCGGCTATTCAATTTCAACCAAAATCTACTATATTATTTATATTGATATAAAAGTCTAATTTACCAGATTTGTGATGTTTTACATTATATTTTAATATAATTTTTTATAAAAATCTAATATGAACTTCAAGTAAAGTACCACTTCCGGTTTTCCAATTTTAACTAAAATTTATTACTTTATTTAAATCAATATATAAGTTATAAATACTAAATTTGAGAAGTTTTGGATAGTATTTTAATGTAATTTTTGATGGAAATCAATTATGACCTTCAAGTACAGTACCACTTCCGGTAATTATGTAGTGACCAAAAAGGGAGGTTCACAACTAGATTTTACAGCAATCCTAAATACAAAATTACAACTTTCTACGGCTAACCGTTTTTGAGTTATGCGAAATACGAACGAACGTACGTACGTACAGACGCCACGACGAAACTAGTCAAAATGGATCCAGGGATGGTCAAAATGGATATTTCCGTTGAAATCGGAAAACCGAAAATTTTCGCGATTACAATATTTCCTTTACTTCGTACAAGGAAGTAAAAAGGAAAAAATATCGAGCTTCTAGAAACCTCAGGAAAGCCAAAGTAGCAAAAAAAAATCGAACTTCATAAAATTTAGTGCGCATTTGCACCACATTACCCAACTATTCTTTTATTCTGGTGAAGATACTACCTTACTACCTAAACTTCAGTGACGGCTTGTAGATAAAATTAGGGAGGGGGGGAGGGAGGAAGGTGCAGTTACAGAAAATTGTGTAGAAGGAAACAAACGTGTATAGAAATGTTTATAAGAAACTTGTTGTAACCCTACAAGAAAAAACAAAAAAATTAACGTTTACTTAATTAACGTTAATTAATTTTTACAATTCAAACTTGATTAATTTATTTGAAAATTAATTCTATTTTTAGTAAGATGACTATTACAACAATTATAGCAATTAAGCTAAAGGCAACAATGCCTACTGGTCTTAAGCTCAAGAATTATATATTGTACAAGTTTAAGAAAGAATTTTAGAAAAAATGACTCATTATATTGAGTGTTATTGATGATATCCAGTGGAAATGGAGGTATATATATATATATATATATATATATATATTGTAGTTCTTACGAAATATTGTTTTCGTTTAATAGTGGTGGCTCTGGTATAGGAACAGTGGAATTGCAACATATATATATATATATATATTTATATATATATATATTTATATAGTTAAAGCTATAATGAATCTTGTATATACTTCTAATTAAATGATATGTACCATTTTTCATTTTTTTATATTTTATAACTTTTAAATCTACCAATAGAATTATTTCACATATAATGCGTATTGCCTTGAATGACGAAATAAACTGAATAAAATAATGCAGAAAAAAATATCTGATGTGGACAACACATGACTTCCTTGTACGCCTATTAAACTATAAATCGGTGGCTCAAAAAGTGATCCTGAATTCTGTTACTAGTTTTCGAAGATTGCAGTAAAAACTACACGACATCCATCTACTGACAAGCACACACACACAGACAAGCACTTGTTTCTGGAGGTCTCATTCCGTTATTAGATGTCGTTTTCCTTCAGTAGGTAACAAGTTCCCTAAAGGCTTCTTCGTGTTCCGTGACAACATTAGAACAGTCAATGCCACTAGATAAAGCATTGGAAATCGACGGTTTCGACATTTTAAGCGGAAGAACCCGTCTAACTTATATCTTATTCTCCTGCTGCAAACTTGTTCATCTCACAAATAGGGAGAAAAACAAGCATTTTAACAGTCAATTTCACACACTTGAAACAAGTAACAAAAATCTTTAATTGGAGTGAAAAAAAAATCGCGTTTGTAACCTTTATTACCGAACCATATGATCTCTGTATTTAATTTTAATATAATTTTTTATGTAAGTTAATTTTTTTATGTGAAGTACCACTTTCGGTCTACCAATGTTAATCAAAATTAATTATGTTATTTATAATTATAAATAAGTCTTGTTTTGTATTATATTTTAATATATTTTTTTATGAAAATCAATAAAGACCTTCAAGTAAAGTACCACTTCCAGCAATCATGTAGAGACCAAAAAGAGAGATTCACAACTAGATTTTACAATAATTCTAAATACAAAATTTTAACTTCTTACGACCAACCGTTTTTGAGTTATGCGAGATACGCACGTACATACGAACGTAGGTACAGACGTCATGACGAAACTAGTCAAAATGGATATTTCCGTCGAAAAATGAAAATTTTCGCGATTACAATAATTCCTTTACTTCGTACAAGAAAGTAAAAAGTATAAACAAAATTAAACTCGTAATTTATCTGTGAGATGATACTGTGAAAATTTTATCTCGTACCTTAAAAT
Organism: Rhaphigaster nebulosa; assembly: GCA_948150685.1. Classification (NCBI taxonomy): domain Eukaryota; kingdom Metazoa; phylum Arthropoda; class Insecta; order Hemiptera; family Pentatomidae; genus Rhaphigaster; species Rhaphigaster nebulosa. The sequence goes on from OX411308.1 coordinate 3,387,316, forward strand.
GATTTATCCAATATTTTATATATTTAATTTTCTTTGATTATTAAAAACGAATTGAAGGGCTGGTAGTAATGGCAAGATGGAGAAATTGATCAATGGAAGTGCCTGGACCGCTGGAGAAACGATCCAGTAGCTGGACAAACTCGCAACGATGCTGTTGGACTCGACTTGGTCCTTCGGTGAGTGTCATTATTTCATATATATATGTAATTATTATTTAATAAGCACAATATATGACAAACTATATATATATTTTTTAAATATATATATGATATCATTTATCTCAAATACAATTCAAGTAAACGAGTTGATTCTGAAATGATCGTTTAATGCGTTAATAAAACTTGTCTTTCCTCAATTGAACTTCATTTTCGCCTGTTACTGCAGATATTTTCAAGTGATATAAATAATCAAAATTAATAATTATTAAAAAAAATCAAAATTAATAATTATTAAAACATGGTAACCCTCCAATTCAAACGTCAAAATATGGTTAAATTATCACGATTATATATTACAACTACAAATTTTAATTATTAAAATTTATAAATAAATAGCAATAAATTAAATATAAGTCAAACATCGAAAGTATGATATAAAAAGTTGTATTTCATTGCTAAGTAGGTTCATATGAATGAATATAAAACTAAAAATTATATATTTCAGTAACAAAATCAAGTTACTAGGACCACTTTAAAGTATGTACATCTTATGATGTAATACTTTAACATTATTGAATGTTCTTTTTGATATTATTAATATTGTCCTGTTTTATGTATTATATATAAATACGTTTTTAATTTAAATTATGTATCATAAAAGAATAGAGATAATCTCACTGAAAATGATTTTGTAATTTGAATATGTGTAATTACTTTAACTTAAAAAAAAATTGATTCTGAAATAATAGCTTAATGGATAAATAAAATTTGTATTTTCGCAATTGAACTTTATTGTTGTACATAAATGTTTTTGACTATTGCTACAGTTATAAGTGCTTATAAATGAAAACTTTTAGCGAAGGAACATGACAAACTATGGCAATCCAGTTGTCAAAATATGATGAAATTATCACTATTATAACAATATTGCAAATTTTAATTATTAAAATTAATAAATTGATAAATGGAATAAATTAAGTATTAAAATTATATTAAAATTTACTAAAAATAGCAGTAGGAAATAATAATCTCTCATATCTAATGTAACCTATAAATGAATATTTAATAACAAATTAGATATTTAAATTACAAAATTGTGTTACAGTGACCACTTTTATAGTATGTTTTAGAAAATAATATTTTAATATCTCGAAGCATGCTGATCGATAGTTAAAAATACAAAATATTTCAAAGGATGTTCACTTATATGACCTTTTTCTATAATCTACAGGAATGATTGAAGATGTTTGATTAATTATTTGTATTGATTGCTATCCATATAATTTCATATAAATAATTACAGAATATTTATATACCTACATAAAACAATGTTGTATTAGTGGAATAATTTCTTAATATCTCTATATTTCTTTATTATTTTTTGCTACATCGAACCACTAACGTTTCCAGGTACTCCTCCATTCTCAAGGTGTTCTTTTTTTTAAAACTCTAAACTCCTACTGTCCAATTAAGAATTGATAAATTATTTGCCACTTCTATAAATTTGTTTTATTTAAAACTAGTTCCGAATGTTATACATTCATCTTCAGTTCTAAAAACACAAAAAAAAATTGAAAAATAAGCAATTCAAAATATAGTTTGGTATTATTATACATATTAAATTAGATTAATATAAATCAGTATTATAATTATGAATTATGAATTTAATTAAGACAAGAAATCAAATCATGTTGGCACTCACCAAGGTTTAAATGGATTATATCAAACAGAAAAGTTTAAAGTGGTTTCTTCTCGCATTGAACTAACAATGAATGAAAGATAGATAGGATGTTTATAGGTAAACGGTTTAGGGTCAGGATTTTTCTAGTAATACCGGTGAGTAATTGGTTTTTCCGATATAGATGGGAATAAATTTAAGATTGGACCATTGGAGATATTTATTTGGTCATTTAAGCACATATCTGGATTGGATTTGACGGATTTTATTATTTCAAGTGCTTCATATATATTTAATTTCTTAAATATTTCTTCTGGGTCTTTGATGAATTTATGTTTTTTTTCATTTAAATGAATTGCAAAGTTAGAATTCTCTGTCTTATTATTATATGCACTTATGTGTTCCTTTAATCTCTGATTTAGCGATCTCTCAATTTTTCCCGTGTATTTGGCTGCACAATCATTACAATTTAGTTTGTATACTCCACTTTTTTGGAAAGGGTCTAATTTGTTTTTAAGAGAAGATAAATCTGAGGATAAGGTTTTTTCTATTTTAAATGCAGGGTTTAATCCTAGTTTTTTCAATTCATTTCTGACTTTGGTGGATATAGGGCCGTAATATGGAATCAAAACATAATGTTTCGGGATGGGTCTGTCTTCGGGGGTTGTTGAATAGATTGTCCCAATAGATCCTATTGTCCAGATAGATCCATGACTATTGATTTTGTCTGTTAATAAATACAATTAGTTTAACCAGAAAAACTGTGTTTTATATCTTTAAAAATATTGTTACATATCAATTACATGTTATATCGCCACACTGCTCTGGTCATACATATATAATATATATATATATATATATATATATATATATATATATATATATATATATATATATATATATATATATATATAGGGTCGGGGTGGCCGAGCGGGTTAACAATCCAAAGGTTGTGAGTTCGAATCCCGGTACCGGCATTAATTTAATATAATTAAATTAATAATTCCAGCAATTTATCACCCTCCCCCTCTTCCCCCCCTCCGGGTATGTGAGGCCCGTCATACTACTGGAGGCAACTCACATATGCCGGGCAAGTAGGAGTAATGACCCTACCCCGTGTACCTAAAATTGAGAATTGCAGTGTGATCCATGTATGAATACCACATTGTGGGGCCAAAGATCTCCACGGTCTATAGTGCCAACCGAAAAAAAATATATATATACATACAATATTAGATGTTAATCTTAATATTTATTAAGTATTAAATACTTAGAATCATGACTTTATTATTTTAAGAACACCTTGAGCATGGGGGAGTACTCCGGAATGTTGGTGGAAAGATGTAGCCAAAAAATAATAAATGAATATAGAGATATTAAGGAAGAAATTATTCCATTAATACGACATTAGAATTCTCCTTCTTCCCATTATTAATATAAAATAAATAAAATAATTTTAGTAAATATAAAATAGTCTCCTACCGATATTTACTAATTCACAAGTAAAGCATCAATAAAATATTTGATTTTTAATTCTTAAAATAATCTTGAGGAGTGAATTTCTCAACATCAGCATTTATTCTCTGATTCCTCCAGTGATTTTTGTCAACTATACAGATTTAAATAGTACCCTCAACGAATATAAATTTTTAAATAATAACTTATCCAGTTATACATAATTTGATTATTTTTATTTTATTAACATTATATTTTACTAGTAAAGTTATACATTATGAGGCTTGTGTGAATTGTCACCAGATTCCTGCCTGTAATTTTGTATCATCAATTAAAATAGTTAACTGCAAGCAATAGTAATGATAATAAAGTGTTTATTAATAAATTTACAATTATTAATTATTATGCACATAATTCTGTATTATTAGTTTGATCAGAAGGGTGTGAATCAAAAAATTCTTTTGGAAAAATAAATTAGTATTATTTTGAGTGCTAAGATCAGGAAAAATAAATAAAAACCTATACGAAAAAAAAAAAAAAAAAAAAAAAAGAATAAATAAATCAGAATAATATGTCACATTTCTCCAACTTGAGCAGATTATTCCTCTCTGAATAAAAATGGACTTAGCATTCTTTTAAAATCATATAACTCTCCTCACTATTAGTCTAGTAGATAGTTATCTATACATCTGGGCAAAAAAAAAAAAATAATTAAGTACAAATGTGTAATGATGCTAAATTGGAAAAAAATGGACAATATTAATTAATGGACATTTCTAATGGACAAGAGAAAATAGTGTCATATTCCTCCGAGGTACAGAAATAAACTAAATAAAACTTAAGAGCACATGCTTGGTTATTTTATGTGTATAACATCTAAGAGAAGCTTTGTTGTAATTAACAATAAATATAAAAAGAGCAAAAACTCATTATAGGATTGGATGTCTTGGAGTGATGTGTTGTCCCTAGTTGATGCATCTTTCTAGACGGTTGATGTGAGATGTGCTGTATTTGATCTTCGTGATTTTTTGGTGTATGTCCTGATGATGCCTGAATTTACTGAAACTGGTTAGTTATTTACCAGTATTTCGGAGACTTGAGGTTTTGTGTTTTGGAATCTTCCAATTTTTTTCTAGTAATTAACAATTTTATGTATTGATGAATTTTTAGAATATGCTGTTATCTTAACCTTCCAGTAGACCTTCTTATTCTTTTTTTAATCTTACCAAATCCACAAGTAGGTGCGTGGCGCACTAAGTACACTACTCTCATTTTTATCTCATTTCCGTAATATTGCATAAACACACTATAACTTACAGATTATTAGTTAGTTATGAGAGATAGGAAAATTAAAATGACATAATATAAAAAATAAAAAAAAAAATTAATAGGCTTAAACCAGGGGTCAAAACAGTTATTTTGAACTTTTTCAAAAAGTTTCAGTTTAACAGTTTTACAAGAACTTTTATAATTAAAATATTAACATAAAAGTTCTACACAAAAGAACTTTCTGATAAACAGTTCCTTAAGAACTCATATCATTGAAAATATTTGATAAAAGTTCTTGCCAAATTTTTTTTTATAAAAGTTCTGTTAATAGAAGTTCCTACTATAACATTTTATATATTTTTTATATAACTATAGCATTTTATATATATTCTTCTTTAAGTTCTATACACTTAATAAAACGCTTAGGCAACATTTCTATACCATGAAAAAAATAATTTTCTTCTTTATTTTCTTCTACAGAAAATTATTGGAAGGCAAAATGATATTCTCGCCCGCTCTCTTTTATAATTGAGGTGATCGCCACCCTTGCTTCCTCTAAGTCTGTGCCTATGGGCATAGGTATACTATTGATAAAGACTTGGAAACATTTGGAATTTCATTGAGCAATGTAAACTCGTTTTTGACTTACAAAGCTGTGAAGTTCTCATAAATGGATCCAATAACACGGAACGGCAACTTTTGGAATTGCTATAGGAGCTTTCCCAAATTCGCTAGAGATCTGGGATTGGTATCATTTCAATGAATTTTCCATGCCCTTTTCTGTGATATACAAATAGGTGATTATAGAGAAAAAAAAAAATCTCAAAGCCCAATTTAAAACTTTAATTTCATTTATATTACAAATTATATATTTTAAAATTGATTCCTTGAATAGCTAATAGTTTTGTAAATCATCCTGAAAATATCAAATTGGGATGATAATGACTTTATTGCTAAAAAAACTAAGACTGGAGCTTCTTTTCATGAAATAATCATAACTCATAATCTTCCCGACAGCCAAATTTCAGGAGACCCATCTCAGAAATAGAAAATTGTTTTAGGATGTTTTTGAAATTTGGCCGTCAGAAAGTTTATGAGTTATGAGTATTTTATGAAAAGATGCTTCAGTCTTCAATTTTTTTAACAATGAAGCCTATCATCCCAAATTTATATTTTCACTGTGATTTGAAGCAATAGTAACTATTCAAGGAGTAAATCTGAAAATTGTAAAACATATACATTTTAAAATAAATTAATTTAAAGTTTTAAATTGGGTTTTGAGAATATATTTTATGTCTATATTCACCTGTTTGTATAGCACAGAAAAGGGTATGGGAAATGATGTAAAATGATCCCAATCCAAGGTCTCTAACTAAATTAGGAAAGCTTCTACAGCAATGCCAAAAATTACTGTTCACTGTTTTTGGACCAATTTATAAGAACTTTACAGCTCTGTAAGTCAAAAACTAGTAAATCTATCGTGGCAAAATTTCACATTTTTCCAATCCAATAGTACACCTGCGCCAAATTGAGGTTTAAACCCTGTGTTGATTTGTGTCAGACTGACCCTCCCAAAACTGGCATTTTATAGTAAAAAAAAAGAAATATGTAGTTTCTTTTACAACAAAATATCCAATAAAATTAATAAATATTGCCAAAACTGGAAATTAAGAATCAATCCTCGTAAAACAGATGTAATAATTTTCATAAATTCTGCAAATATTAACGGTCAGTCCGTGTCAAATTAACACAGGATTTAAAACACCATCTCAGATTTTCTGGAAATTTGGCACATGTGTATTATTGTTATAGATTTGGAAAAATGTGAAATTTTACCATGATAGGTTTACTAGTTTTTGGCTTATAATGTTATAAAGTTTTTATAAATTGATCCAAATACAATGAACAGCAATTTTTGGAATGGCTAATAAAAAAAATTAATAAATACTTTAACATTAAATAATTTTAATGATAGGCTCCACTGATTATGATGAGAACAAAAGTACTTGGTCAATATGACAAGTAAGAATTGGCCAATAATACTATTGCATGATTAATAATTATTTGTCTTAAAATTAATCATGTGAAATCTTTATGTTTAATAAAATGAAAGTCACCAGTGCCCAGTAGACTGATCTGGGAATAATTTACCTCCTTTTAAAACCCTACACTAATACCAAAAAAGTCCAGTGTTTACTAACTAATGAGACTAAATAAATTGCTTTGAACACATTTTCTAATTTTTGAAGTCTGATCTTTTATGAAAGTGAATTAAAAACTTGTTTGTTAAAACCATTTTAAAGAACATATTTTGATTAATTTATAACATTATATTTATTCTAAAATGGACATTTAATATGAATGGCCCAGATTTATAATTTTAGTTATTCCGTGCACTAGCACTCTCTAGTGCCATTTGTGCTAACTAACTGCTTTGTTCATCTAATACTATAATATGAACATATTTAATCATTTGTATATTTCTCATCATTTTAATTAACAATGGACTTCCTGCTAAATTTGGATACAAGAAATTATGGTACAACTATACAATTTTAAATTGTATAGTGTGGTTGCATTATCAGTTGACATCTGCATGATTCTATAGAATCAAATTAGGGATTGATGAATTATTTGCCACATCTATAAATGTGTTTTATTGAAAACTAGTTTCGGATGTTATACATTCATCCTCAGTTCTAGAAACACACAAAAAATTCAAAAATAAGCAATTCAAAATATAATTTGATATTATTATACATATTAACTTAGGTGTAATATAAATCAGTATTATAAAACATTTATGAATTATGAATTTAATTAAGACAAGAAATCAAATACATGTTGGTACTCACCAAGGTTTAAGTAGATTATATCAAACAGAAAAGTTTGTATTGGTTTGTTCTCGCACTGAACTAGCAATGAAAGAAAGGTGGGGTGTTTATAAGTAAACAGTTTAAGGGTTTAAAAATGTCAAGTTATTCATCGAGTAAGTGACGATGAGGATATATTATTATTAGGGATTGATAAATTATTTGCCTCTTCTATAATTTTGTTTTTATTAAAAACTAGTTTCCAATGTTATACATTCGTCTTCAGTTCTTAAAACATACAAAAATTCAAAAATAAGCAATTCAAAATACAGTTTGGTATTTTTGTACATATTAAATTAAATGCAATATAAATCAGTATTATAAAACATTTATGAATTATGAATTTAATTGAGACAAGAAATCAAATACAATTTTCTTAATTAAATTCATAATTCATAAATGTTTTGTAATACTGATTTATATTACATCTAATTTAAAATGTATAATAATACCAAACTATATTTTGAATGGCTTATTTTTGAATTTTTTGTGTTTTTAGAACTGGAGATGAATGTATAACATTCAAAACTAGTTTTCAATAAAACAAATTTATAGAAGTGGCAAATAATTTATGAATCCCTAATTGCATTATCAGTGTCTGGGAAAACAAAAACATTTTAACAAGAGTGAAATTATTGTGTTAATGCGTCATTTGTTAATAAAATCGGTTAAAGTGTAAAAACGTAAAGGTTTATTGCTGTTTTTACAAATTTATTATCACTTTGATCCTCTTCCTAAAAAATATCTAAATGAATTCTAAACAATGGAGTTTTACTAAACCATTACCAAGAAAAATTGTCACTCCTTTGGCCTTGGAATATTTAGTCAACATTTTTGTTGGTAACGGGTTGTTTTGTTGAAAGTTCTGATAGCCCCCGCTCCCTCCTCCATAGAATTCTAATAATTGAAGAATAGAAACGACATAAAAAAGAGTCTAAATGCCTTTAGCAGATGTTTTTAGAATTTAAATTTCAACTTCAAAGATATTAAAGAAATATGACAATAAAAAAAAAAAAAATATTTTTTTTCTGATAACCTGCGGTTGTGTAAGTATTAAAACCACATTTCAAATAGTACTAGCTTTACAATAAAGAAATGATTTTTTTGTAATAAATTTTTTTTCTTCCTTTACTTTGCATCGCACATAGCCATAGCAAATCAATCCAGGGTATTGAATTGAATGGTGTGTTTCCTCGATGAATCTATGTCCGCTATAATACTTTTATTTACTTTCCCATTCATATCATATTACAATAAGTATGATGAATTTTGCAGCATATAAATAACGTGTTGAAAATAAAATAAAAATCAAAGTTGAACTTATATCTTTTTTTTTTTTTTTTAAAGTTGTTTGTAAAAGTTTTGTACAAACTTTACAGTATAATCATTTGGAATGATAAGAACAATAGTTATGTCTTCTTTTACTCAAATTATCTTTTAAATGTTATACATAAAAAAAACTTGAAATCTGAGAGGGCATTTAACTCGCAATTGTTTTCAAGGGCAACGCAGTGCTGATATAGCTAGTAGGATATAAGTCAGTAAAGTGATTCAGAGTTATTTTAGATTAGATGTGATCAGTTCTTAAGCCGCTGAATTAAAAGCTAATCAAACTAAACATTATATTTTAACATAAAAGAAAAACTTAACTGGAATATGGTTTAACTAGTATACCCGAGCGAGAACTCTCGCATTAGATACCTATCCTAAAACATTAGAAATACAAGCGATATTAGGGAAACATATTTATTCGTATAATATAATATTACCTTAAAAGTTTATTTAACATACACATTTGGTGAAGCTACATAGTTTATAATGACTATGTTGAAGTTACAGTTCATACTTAATAAGTAAGCTTACCCACTAGAAAACATCTCTTCAATTTAGCCGTTAGGCAATTAGATTCAGCTATACTATTTTCTATGTGTAGTATTTATATTTAACAGTGCCCTTTAGGGTTGGACATGGTTAACAGTATATAATTTCCCACTCATTAAAAGTTTTTGTAAACAGACTCAAATTGATATAAAGTTGCCATGACAACGGTACGAACGCAAGATGGCATGAGGCTCGTGAGGACCTATATCGTGCGATATCTCGAAAACGGTAGGTTTTAGGACTTTATATACGCTAGACTAATACGTTTCAACAGAACATGAGATCTTGATGCCCGCGTCATAATCTTTAAAACCCAACTTATCCCGTCTCGATCAGCCGACTCTCAGTCGTCAAAGTTTTGAAACCTTCCAGTTTTTTCATAACTTTTATTTAAGCCCTAGTAAGATTTTAAGAAACCAAATTAGTATTCGTCACTTCTCCGTGAAATTCACTTTCATTTGATACCTCAATATTTCAAATGTGCCGATCATTTTGCAATGTACCTATAAATAATACGCATTTATATAATAATAACAAAAGGCTTAGCGAACCCGGAGGTTCGATGCCGATACCACTAATCGCTGTCTACAAATCTCGGTCCACCGACTACCTTCCAAACCCAAATTCATTAGATCATCCTTAATACTATCCTCCCACCTACGTTCCGGTCTACCCCTCGGACGTTTACCAGTCGGCTCAGCGTTTATTAACTTTTTAGGAATTCGTTCGTTACTGAGCCCAGCAACTTTGCAAGCCCATTTCAACCGTCGCGATGATATCACTTCGATTATATTAACAGGGTGCATGCTCCGCAATTCCGCGTTGTGTAATCTCCTAAATTCTCCAGTTGACTCATCCTTTTTCGGACCAAATATTTTACGCAGTACCTTATTCTCGAATACCTTAAGGCGTTGTTCGTCCTTCAAGGTTAGCGGCCAAGTTTCACACCCGTACAGAACTGTAGGCAAGATAATAGTTTTGTATATTCTAAGTTTTAAGTTTCTGGACAAAATGCGCGTCCTAAGTAATGTTGACACCGAAAAATAACAAGCATTTCCCGCCTTTAACCGCGCCTTTATTTTCTCTTGAATTTCGTTTTTTCTAGTAATCACAGACCCCAAATACTTAAATTTCTCAACGTGTTCAAACCTATTTTCTCCTATACCCATATCCTTAAAATCGCCTTTGTTTCTGTTGCTAACCATATATTTCGTCTTATCCGTATTTATTTTGAGGCCAACCTCTTTCCCAGCTGTAATCAACGTTGCTGTATTCAGTTTTATAGTTTCCGCGTCCTCACTTAATAATACCAAATCATCCGCAAACCCCAGCACGGATATTCTACCACCCAGATCTAAACCCCTTTCGGTAAGCATTACCTTTCTAATGACATACTCTAGTGCTAAATTAAATAGGACAGGTGAAAGGGAATCGCCTTGTTTTAACCCCGAGCGAACTTCAAATTTCTCCGAAAAATAATTACCTATTCTAACTTTATTGAATGTTTCGGTCATGCACATCCCTACTAGATTTACTAACTTCTTCGGTATTCCCTGCTCAATCAAAATGTTATACAGTCTCCGGCGATCAATGGAATCATAAGCCTTTTTGAAATCCACAAAAAGCTGATGAACTACACCGTTGAATTCTAATTTTTTTTTCTAATATTTGCCGTAAGGAAAATATTTGATCGATAGTTGATCGGCTCCGTCTAAAACCACATTGGTAGTCTCCGATAATTTCCTCGGCATCAAGGCTCGGAAGTTAGCAACATTGTTATCGCTTGGATTATTCAAAGCTTTTAATTTAGCGGCTCTTCTTTTTTCGCACAAGTTTAGACAATCATTATCGAACCACGGTTTGTTCTTTTTATTGTCCCTTTTTTCCAAGACACAGATTACTTACCTCTTTAATATTATCCCTAACTCCGATCCATAGCTTGTCTTCTTCGCGATCCTCATCTAAAGATTCCAAGGCTTCAAATCTATTCTTGATTTCTATCGCGAATTGATTTCTAATTAAAGGGTTTTTCAATTTATCTATATCAAAATTTTACAAAGCAAATACGGCTTTCTTTTCTTTCTTTTATATTAAATTTTTGTCGAAGTTTCGCAATACAATACGCAATTACATTAATTACGCAATTGTTGTAATACGCAATTACAACAATACGCATTTACATTAAGAAATTTTCTTAACCAAATATAAACTACAGTATAACTTGAGGAGTTGTAACTTGTTATTTGATGATGTTGTCTCCTGCCCGTTCTCACTTCCAGTGTCTTGCCCCCATTTGCTTCACAAGCCTCTGGGGAAAGGAGATTCCCAAGGCGAAGATAGCCGATTCCACCCGAATTCTCCCTTTTTTTTCTCTCGTGGCTTTTCTTGCACGATTTTACCGCTCTTATGAATTTTAATTTTTTTCATTAAATGATTAATGAAAACTTTAATAATTAATGATATAAACTTATTTTTAACAAATTAATTTTCTATAAAAATAAGTTAAATAAATTCAATTATTATTATCCAACATGATTAAAATCCACAAAATGATCCATTTAATATCTTATAAATTAGAATCTAGCAAAATTAAATCACAATCAGTATCGCAACTTCGAACTGATAATAGTGGGGTAAAATATTTTTTTAGAGAGCAACAAAGTTGATATTCGTTTTTCGCAGCCCGAAAAACCCTCAGATACGAATTTCCATAGGAATCGAAAAATAATTGTTTTTTTACTCAAAATTTTCGCCTTCGATTTTTGTTCGAAAATCACATAAATTGCGATAACTTCCACGCGACTCCACTGATTCATACGAAACTTGGGAGGGGTTTAGGGCTTTATAATCTACACGAAACAGTACAAGCCCGACCTCCATAAACAAGTTAGAACCGAAGATACAAAATAAAACGTTTGATGAGTTCTTTTTTATTTTAGGGTACCTTTTCTCCCTTCCAAAGGCATCTATTCTAAAAGTGATTAGTACGTGTTAGAGATCAGAAATTCAGCTTTCCAATGACTGTATTAGCGTTGAATTTGGATATAATCCTGAGGAGTTATGAATGCTTATGTGAGCGCCGGGCGTCGGCAGGGATAAAAAGTCCAGGAAAACCGAGAACAAAAATTTCGATTTTTTTTATTTCTATGAAAATTCATATATAAGGATTTTATAGGACGATAAAAACTAATCTGACTTGCTTTTTTCTAATATAAATTTTGTTAGCCTACTTTACTCAAAGCGTCTTTTAGTTTTTGTGCATTTAAATTCATTTAATACAACGGGAAATATTTGTTTCTTATTTTACACAAAAAAATAAATCTATTGCTATACAAGAACTTTGAAATCCATGCAGAGCAAAGACAGAAAACAATAATATAAATAATTGCTTAAATAAAATAAAATATTTTTTTCTTGGCTCCTTTTTTTTATTTGTTTAAAATTGTATTCATATTATTTATATATGGTGTAATATTCAATGGTTGTTTATTATTATTGACTCTAATGGAAGGGATATGATCGTATTTTCTGTTTATTTCTATAATTGTTATATTTAAGGTAGATTTGTTAATTCTTGGTATTTTATATTTCTTAAATTTAGGGTTTTTTTTTTGAGAAATTAGCTTGCATTATTTCATTAATAATTATATAAAAGTCTTTGTTATTTATTATCTGATTAATATTTCTCTTTAAGTGTATTTTATATAACTATTATTTTATATTAATATACCCAATTTATTATCCATAAAGTTTTTTTCTTTCTAAATTTAATATTATTAATTATGGAAATTTAATATGAAATCTTACGACGACTCAGTGTAAGAGCAGTAAAATCACGCAAGAAAAGCAATGAGAGAAAAGAAGGGAGGATTCGGGTGGAATCGGCTATCCTCTCCTTGGGAATCTCCTTTCCCCAGACTCTAGTCTTCCAGCTTTTTCAGTTAAAACAAGGTGGTTGACTATATTTGTTCCATTACCCTACTTCCGAATATCTCATTTTTTGCACAATATTAACTATAATAGTTACACATATAGCACCAGGAAAAACGAGATTCAAGAGGAAATAAAGGTGCGGTTAAATTAGGCATCAACATGGCGCAATATGTCCAAAAACTTAAAAGTTACATTTTTCAAAAATATTTCCCTTACTACTGGTCTGTACAGATGTGAAACGTGGCCTCTAATCTTGAATGAAGAATTCTTATGTCTTAATGTCTTCGAGAATAAGGTATTTAGTAAAATATTTGATTCTATATTTTAGTCCACTGAAGAATTTAGGAGGTTAAACAACGCGGAATTGCGGAGCTTACACCCTCTAATATAATTGAAATGATAGCTTCGTGACGGTTAAAATGGGCTTGTAAAGGGCTCATTGACGAAGGAATCTCTAAAAAAAGTTAATAAGCTCTGAGCCGACTGGTAAATATCCGAGGGTAGGCCGAACGTAGGTGGGAGGATTGTGTTAAGGGTGATCTGATGGACGTGGGTTTGGACGGTAGTCGGTGGACCGAGATTTGTAGGCCGCGATTGGTGGTATCGGCATCGAACCTTCGGGTTAGCTAAGCCTTTCATTATTATTATTATGATCAGTTCTTTCGTTTAAACTAAAAACAAGAGACATATGTATTTTTAAAAAATATTTAAATCATCTAAATAAACATACAAGAAAAGAAATTATCTAGAATATTTCCATTAGGTAGTCCGCACACAGTTCTTTACCCATGGCCATGTATAACAGATGTGTTTGACTCTTGTTAAGCGTATAAATAAACTATTCTCGTCTCCTTCGTTTTACGACGGATCGTCAAGAAAAACCCATCTTTAGATGGATTGATTTAAAAATGTCAAGTTATTCATCGAGTAAGTGACGATGAGGATATATTATTATTAGGGATTGATAAATTATTTGCCTCTTTTATAAATTTGTGTTTTATTAAAAACTAGTTTACAATGTTATACATTCGTCTTCAGTTCTTAAAACATACAAAAATTCAAAAATAAGCAAATCAAAATACAGTTTGGTATTTTTGTACATATTACATTAAATGCAATATAAATTAGTATTATAAAACATTTATGAATTATGAATTTAATTAAGACAAGAAATCAAATCCATGTTGGTACTCACCAAGGTTTAAGTAGATTATATCAAACAGAAAAGTTTGTATTGGTTTGTTCTCGCACTGAACTAGCAATGAAAGAAAGGTGGGGTGTTAATAAGTAAACGGTTTAAGGGTCGGAGTTTTTCCAGTGATTCCGCTGAGTAATTGTTTTTTCTGTTATTGATGGGAATAAATATAAGATTGGATCATTGGAGATATTTATTTGGTCATTTAAACAAAACATCATCTCCAATAACATTAACATTGAATTAGAGTCAATACAATCAAAAAGCAGTCATACAAACAAATATTTTTTACTTGGACTAAAAATGATATTTCGTTCGAACTTTGCCGCCTTTTAAATTTTGCCGCCGGGGTAATTGTCCCCTTTGCTCCTTCTAGTTCCGGCACTTTATCAAGGTGACCACAGAATTTGGGATACTCGAAGAGCAGGTCGGGATTATGCCATCAATTTTTTAATGTTTGTATATATTCTGACAGTGTGGCGCCAAACATTTTTAATTTGCAATGCATATGCTATAGTGGGATATGGGAAGTATGATATGTAGAATTATATGATTGTTTTGTCTTATCATTATATGGGAAGTATGATATGTAGAATTATATGATTGTTTTGTCTTATCATTATATGGGAAGTATGATATGTAGAATTATGTGATTGTTTTGTCTTATCATTATATGGGAAGTATGATATGTAGAATTATATGATTGTTTTGTCTTATCATTATATGGGAAGTATGATATGTAGAATTATATGATTGTTTTGTCTTATCATTATATGGGAAGTATGATATGTAGAATTATATGATTGTTTTGTCTTATCATTATATGGGAAGTATGATATGTAGAATTATATGATTGTTTTGTCTTATCATTATATGGGAAGTATGATATGTAGAATTATATGATTGTTTTGTCTTATCATTATATGGGAAGTATGATATGTAGAATTATGTGATTGTTTTGTCTTATCATTATATGGGAAGTATGATATGTAGAATTATATGATTGTTTTGTCTTATCATTATATGGGAAGTATGATATGTAGAATTATATGATTGTTTTGTCTTATCATTATATGGGAAGTATCATATGTAGAATTATATGATTGTTTTGTCTTATCATTATATGGGAAGTATGATATGTAGAATTATATGATTGTTTTGTCTTATCATTTATCAGAAAGAATTAAAAGGATATCTCTGCAGTTAATAACACAATGAAAAATGATACAGTTTGAACCAATTTAAAATTTGATTAGGATTTCATTTATACGAGACCAGCGACTTAACCTCTGGGCCATATAGATAAGTTTTGAATTTTCAGCAGATTTAAAAAATATCTGATGTGGACAACACATGACTTCCTTGTACGCCTATTAAACTATAAATCGCTGGTCGATCAAAAAGTGATCCTCAATTTGGTTACTAGTTTCCGAAGATTGCACTAAAAGACCCTCGGCGTCACGACATCCGTCTATTGACACACACATACTCTTGTTTCTGGAGGTCTCATTCCGTTATTAAATGTCGTTTTCTTTCAGTAGATAATAAATTCCCAAGAGATGTATTCGTATCCTGTGACAAAATTAGAACTGTCAATATCACTAAATAAAGTATTAGAAATCGACGGTTTCAACATTTTAAGCAGAAGAACCCACTTAGCTTATATCTTACTCTCCCGCTGCAGACTTTTTCAGCTCACAAATGGGGAGGAATACGATTATTTTCTATAATACTCAATTTTAAAACTTAAAACAAGTAATAAATACGTTTAATTAGAGTGGGGGAGGGGAGGGGGGGAATCGCGTTTGTAACCTCTATTACCAAATCATATGATCTCTGTATTTAATTTTAATTCAAGTAAAGTACCCCTTTCAGCTCACCAATTTTAATCAAAATATAGTATATTATTTATATTGATATAAAAGTCCTATTTAATCATAAATATTAAATTTGTGAAGTTTTACATAGTATTTTAGTACAATTTTTTATGGAAATCAATAATGACCTTCAAGTAAAGTACTACTTCCGGTGATCAAGCAGTGACCAAAAAGGGATGTTCACAACTAGATTTTACAACAATCCTAAATACAAAATTTCAACTTTCTACGACTAACCGATTTTGAGTTACGCGAGATACGAACCTACGAATGTACGTATAGACGCCACGACGAAACTAGTCAAAATGGATATTCCCGTTGAAATCTGAAGACCGAAAATTTTCGCGATTACAATACTTCCTTTACTTTATACAAGGAAGTAATAATAATACGATAGGAGTTTAAAACGCTAATTTTATTTAAATTAATAAAAAAACGTAATTATAATTGACAATTGTATAATTACATTTGAAAACTTCGACAATTGATTCCTCACAAGGTGAAGAGGCAAGGATATTTTCCCTCCACGTTTACCAATTTCTTTGTGTTTCCTTTTCATTTTGCCACTGAAGAGCGCCCTCAACTTTACCCTTTCACCTTCTATTCTGACCACATATCCTGGCTGACCACATTTCTTACTCAGCTGACATCCGCATGATGGTATAGAAGGATCAATCTAATTAGGGATTGATAAATTATATGCCACTTCTATAAATTTCTTTTTATTGAAAACTAGTTTCGAATGTTATACATTAATCCTCAGTTCTAAAAACACACAAAAAATTCAGAAAAATAAGCAATTCAAAATATAGTTTGGTATTATTATACATAATTAAATTAGACGTAATATAAATCAGTATTATAAAACATTTATGAATTATGAATTTTATAAAAATAAAATAATTTTTTAGACTTTGGTCAAAATTGGCTTGGCGGAAGTGGTACTTTACTTGAAAGTCATAATAGACTTTCATATAATATTATAAAAAAAACTTTTCAAATTTTGTATATGAATTTCTTGTACTAATATAAGTAACATGCCTTTGGTAAAAATTGGTATGACTTTACTTGAAGGTCATTATAAACTTTTATCAAAAATTATATTAAAGTATAAAGCAAAACATCTCAAATTTGGTACATTACATTTTTATGCCAAATAAATAATACTCGTATACCCGAGCGATAACTCTCGCATTAGATATCTTCTAATCCCTAATTCCAAGTATAAGCGATATAGGGAAACATATTTATTCGTATAAACAATATTACCAAAAAAGTTTATTTAACAAACACATTTGGTGAAGCTACATAGTTTATAATGACTATGTTGAAGTTACAGTTCATACTTAATAAGTAATTAGCTTACCCCACAGGAAAACATCTCTTCAATTTAGCAGTTAGGCAATTAGATCCAGCTATACCATTTTCTATGTGTAGTATTCATATTTAACAGTGCCCTTTAGGGTTGGACATGAGAAACAATATATAATTTCCCACTCATTAAAAGTTTTTGTAAACAAACATCAAATTGATATAAAGTTGCCATGACAACGACACGTACGCAAGATGGCATGTGACCCGTGCGGACCTATATCGTGCATTATCTCGAAAACGGTAGGTTTTTAAGCTTTAAAACGCTGGACCAGTATGGTCCAAAGGACCATACATGATCTTGATGCCCGCGTCAAAATCTTTAAAACCCAACTTGTCCCGTCTCGATCCGTCGACTCTCAGTGGTCAAAGTTTTGAAACCTTCCAGTTTTTTCATCACTTTTATTTAAGCCCTTGTAAGATTTAAGAAACAAAATCAGGATTCGTCACTTCTCCGTGAAATTCCCTTTCTTTTGATACCTCACTCGTCAAAATCCATCGCTCCTGAGAGCCGGAAAAGGGATCTATATTACCGTAATAATATATAGTAGTGATACTAGATTATGGTTAAAATTAGACTGCCGGAAATGGTACCTTACCTAAAATCTGTGTTTTTTTTTTTTTTTACTTCCAACCTTTTTTTTTGAACCACAGATTTATTATTTAATTGTCGTAGAAGGAAGTCATGTTGTGTCACATCAGATATTTTTTGTTGAGGATCCGTAGTTATTTTGTTCTAGCTATGATATTGGAGAAATTTAATAGTTTTTATCAGTAAAAATGGTATCAGGTTTGATAATGCATCATCTGGATTCGTCAGGTATAGCGTTCAAGATTAATTTGAAACCGATAGGTCGTTCAACGAAGAGGCAGTTTGCATCCGTAATTCCATTAGATTCGTCGAGCGCCAACCTTCATCTCCTTGGAAGATTGTCTTAGGTAATTTTTAACTATAAAATTTTTTCGAGCTGAACTTATCTTTCAAATGACTTACGCAAAAAACACCAAGGTGAAAGATAAAGTACATTTTCAAGGTCCTTTTTTTTTTTTTTAATAACAAATACGTAGAAGAAAGATTTGTGTTATCATACCTTATGGATTATTACACCTAAAAATAAGTTCAGTTATTTTTCCGATCACGTTATTCATGAATGTACTTATTGCAATTTTTATATGTAATGTTATTAACATAATATAATAACATAATAATTAGGTAAATAAATATGTAATAAATTATGATAGTATATACTGTCAGAAGTAGAAAGATGACTTGCAAGATTAAGATAGATGGGGAATTATTTTCGAGTATCTTGAATCGTATAAGTGTCTCGGATTTACAATATCTAAACCCTCGTTTAACAATGACTCACGTTTATGGACGGGCATCGAACTTCTCTATAAGGAAATATATATATATATATATATATATAAATATTTTTCTAACTTTTATTTACCATTTTTTACTACAAATAAATATTTTCTTGTTTTTAATATATTTGTTGTAATTGTTTATAATAATGTATTTAATCCCTATTTATTATATAATTTTTACTTGTTTTAAGTGTTAAAATTGAGTGTAAAATAATAGTTTTCCTCCCCATTTGTGAGCTGAACAAGTCTGCAGCAGTAAAATAACATAAATATAAGCTAAGCGGACTATTCCGCTTAAAATGTCGAAACCGCCGATTTCCAATGCTTTATCTAGTGATATAGACAGTTCTAATGTTGTCACGGAACACGAAGAAATATCTTGGAAACTTGTTACCAACTGAAAGAAAACAAGAGCTTGTCTGTGTGTGTGTCAGTAGATGGATGTCTCGACGCCGTGTCGTTTTTACTACAATCTTCGGAAACTAGTAACCGAATTCAGGACCACTTTTTTTAGCCACCTGCATGGTAATTAGATGGGCCTTTTTTTATATGTATATATATATTTTATTTTTATTTTTCCTGTACTGTTGATCTATATATGTGCGCGTTCAAATTTTGATGTTTGATTGGTTTCATAAATTTTACAATTATCTAGTGTTCGTATACTGGATTAAGAAAGGGTTGATTGTTAACTGGATGAGAGAATTATGGAGAGGTGAGAAAGTAGTTGGATGGATAAAAATAAATAAAAGATAGTAAAATAAAAATAAAATGGTGTGTAATCGAATAAAGAAGAAAATGCTATGAATTATCTGGATGAATGATTAAGTGTTAAAAAGGAAATGGAAGTAAAAAAAAAATATCTGATGTGGACAACACATGACTTCCTTGTACGCCTATTAAACTATAAATCGGTGGCTCAAAAAATGATCCTGAATTCGATTACTAGTTTCCAAAGCTTGCAGTATCTCAAAAACGGCACTCGGCATCGCGACATCCATCTCTTGAGACACTCACACAAAAGCTCTTGTTTCTGGAGGTCTCATTCCGTTATTATATTACGTTTTCTTTCAGTTTAATATGACCTTCAAGTAAAGTACCATTTTCGGTTAGTCAATGTTTTATATACCCAATTTGATACGTTTTGCATTATATTATAATATAATTTTTGATGGAAATCAATAATGACCTGTAAATAAAATATCACTTCCGGTAATCATTTAGTGACCAAAAAGGTAATTTCACAACTAGATTTTTGAGCAATCCTAAATACAAAATTTTAACTTTCTACGGCTAACTGTTTTTGAGTTATGAACGTACGTACGTACAGACGTCACGACGAAACTAGTCGAAATGGATGTTTCCGTCGAAATCTGAAAATCGAAAACTTTCGCGATTACAATACTTCCTTTACTTCGTACAAGGAAGTAAAAAGAATATAGATTTTTATTCGCAAATTCCAAAGCAAAGCCTCCGTTTCTCAAATAGTATTAAGTAACTAACTAGTCCAACGTTTCACGTTTCGGGCATCATCAGGACTGAATAAGATCAGATCATAGCCAAGTTCACATCCTCTATTTCAATAAGAATGATGAATCCATAGAAATATATATGAAGATGACAAATAAGTTTCAGTTATGCAAGCTGAGAAGTGAAAGTTAAGATTTTAATTTGAGAAGACACTGTTAATGCAAACTACAATTTTAACTTACAAAGAGGAAAGATAATTTGAAAATGGTCATCAGTACCCGATCTAACATTAAGTCCTTAGATGTTTTGCTGGTTAGAGTTTTATTATTAGGCCACTCAATGATGAGGTTATACATGGAAATTTAATCGACTTAAATTGGCTTCAGGGCTTTGTTTGGACTAGTTAAGAGGTACAATACAGAACTGAATTGTATTCCTTGGCCTGCCAACAGGCATAGGGAGTTCATTTTGAAATGTTTCTGGCATATACTTGACATTTAGTATCAGCATACCCAATCTAATTCTATTTTCTTATAAATATTGCTTTATCTTAACTTCTTTTGGCAATGCTTTGCCACGCTTCCTTTAGTACAACTTAATTTAATTATATGGTCCTGGGCTAGTAATATCTTACATGTGGAAGACTTCTATTGCCTAATGGAAATACTAGGTTGTTACTAAATTCCTTGTGCATTAGTATAGCTTTATAACAGATTACATATTTTAAACATTATTGAATACTACTCTTCAAAGTAAAGTTCATTGTTTTCAACTACTTTCAACCATCTTTCAGCGAGTAATTGGATTATATGGCAATACCACTTTGGTTTTGAGGCAAAGAACTCTTCACATCCAATTTTTACGTTCTCGTAATTATCAAAGATCCGACCTTTTAAAAAATGAGCCATTGATCTAAAAAAAACATAATCTGATGGTGCGGGGTACTTTGCATTCAAAACTGCATAAACTCTGTCTAGCTGTTCACAGTAAAGGTTTGAGTCCCTACTACGGCCGATAAACCACGAGTAGTTGCAAGTGGGTCCTGGTTCACACATTCAAGAAGAACGTCATCATCAACGACCTGATCTGGGTCCTGCGGCAGTATTTCGATGGATAATTGACCCTCCTTCTATGGCACAAATTTATTCTGCGGCTGCCTTTGCGCTTAAACCTTTTTTTCAGTATTATCTCAAAAGACAGCGAATCACGATTTTTTCTTCTGACATTGCACGTGCGTTTTAAAAATGTAAATGAACCCATAAAGGCAACTCAAGTCACAAGGAATTAAAGGATTAATCAGAGTAAACATTGACATAAATAGTAGGAACAAAAACATTCTTATGAGAGTTGGAATTATGGATTGCGTTCATGCTAAGACTTTTGTAACTACCTAGTGTAAAAGACAAAAATATGCATCTGAACACCATAAAGAAATAAGGTTCAATAGACATCTAGTGTGCTAATGCAACCTCTTTCCATAATACACTAAGTGTAATTTGTTAATTAAGCATTAAGATCACCCGTTAGTGATCTTATTTTTTGAAACCAACAAAGGCAGTATACAATTGTTTAAAAAAAGGAGTCGTTGTTTCCTAAAGTCATAAAAGTCCCCGGATCTAGGAGCAGAGGCAAAGAGAGGAATGAGGGAGAAGGTCATATTTTTCGGTTTTTCATTTGTATATCGAAAACGAATGGTCCTAGCTTAAAACATTCTAATTACATATAATATACAATAATATAATATAATATAATAATATAATAATATATTATAATAATATAATAATATAATATAATATACATTATAATTAAAGAGCATTAAATTTCCTACAAGAATGATTCTATTAATGTTTTTTATATGTGCTTTGGTTTATGAAATATGCCATATTCCTCTCCAAAGTAATAAATTTGAAAACAAAATCATTTTTAACTCTATACTATAAACTATATTAATAAATAATAATAAATAGTAGACCATACTTTTCCGTTTCTTAGATTAAAGAGTGCATATTTTTATACTATAACAGATACGAAAAAACTTAATAAGAACATTCTTGTAGGATATTTAATGCTTTTTAAGATTTTACTTATTTTTTTTTAAGCAATGACCAACCGTTTACGAGATATAAAAGAAAAATATGGCCTTCTCCTCCTCCTCTCTTTGTCTCTGCTCCTAGATCTCGGGACTTTTTATGATGTTTTTTACCTCATAACTAGTGCAAGCAAAGCCTTGAAGTAAATTTTGGCCGCCCCGTCTGCTCCCTCCTTTAGTGAATCCATTGACTGGACTATGTTTCCAGTTTTGAATATTGCAATTTGTAAGAGGCAAGAGTTCCATAGCCACATCGAATGTGCCCAGTCTTTTCTTCATCCGCTAGGTATTTCTTCACGGAATAGGCACAGAAGGCAGGCGTAATTTTTGAGTGATTTTATCTTCTTGAGATGATATTTTAGCGGACAATGGCCCTTGAGGGGACTTTGAAATTTATTATAAACTTCAACGTGAGATTCTCATGCCATTATCAGTAGCAACTGGTACTGGTAATGGTATCCAGTTCATTACCAGTCCAAGTGGACCTATTAGTCCTTTTTGCCTACCCTAAGATAATTTCTGGAAACCTATCGAACCTTCTGGTTTTCCTGATGAAATCGAAAAGGGACGACCATTCAATACCTTGTGTTCCTGTTAGTGATTGATAAATTATTTGCCACTTCTACAAATTTGTTTTATTGAAAACTAGTTTCGAATATTTTACCATTCATCCTCAGTTCTAAAAACACACAAAAAATTCAAAAATAAGCAATTCAAAATGAAGTTTGGTATTGTTATACATATTAAATTAGATGTAATATAAATCAGTATTATAAAACATTTATGAATTATGAATTTAATTAAGACAAGAAATCAAATACATGTTTTTACTCACCAAGGTTTAAATGGATTATATCAAACAGAAAAGTTTGTACTGGTTTCTTCTCGCGTTGAACTAACAATGAACGAAAGGTAGGTAGGATGTTTATAGGTTAACGGTTTAAGGGTCAGGGTTTTTTTACAGCAATGCCGGTGAGTAATTGGTTTTCTGTTCAAGATGGAAATAAATTTAAGATTGGACTATTGGAGATATTTATTTGGTCGTTTAAGTAAAAATCTGGATTGGATTTGAAGGATTTTATTATTTCAAGTGCTTTATATATATATTTAATTTGAGGCTGTTTTCAACGTGATATTTCTTGTGATGACTGGTTTCTTCTCGCATTGAACTAACAATGAACGAAAGGTAGGTAGGATGTTTATAGATAAACGGTTTAAGGGTCAGGGTTTTTCCAGTAATGCCGGTGAGTAAAGTATATATATATATATATATATATATATATATATATATATATATATATATATATATATATATATATCTTATTCTATATCTGAAATATATCTTATCCACACAAATGACAGGATTCATAATCCACCACTCCACAAATCTTCAGGTCTTTGTAAGTAACCTGTAAGTACTACGATCGTCAAACGGAGTTCATTCCTATCTACTAGGCCTGGCAGCCATTTGGAACAAGAAATAGAATGTTTTTTTATTAATTACTTGGCCTGTCTTAGGCCAGCACATACCATCCACTTGAATCCACAGCAACATACATTACATGATAATAAATAATTTAAAGTAATTTTTATGATATTTGAATATAGTTGATATATGGTTGAATCATATTTTCTATTCTTTAGAATAAATACTGGCGCGTCAAGACGTTGAGAGTTTTGAACAAATTATAACGTAAATGTCGTGTAAGC
Source organism: Rhaphigaster nebulosa (assembly GCA_948150685.1). Taxonomy (NCBI): domain Eukaryota; kingdom Metazoa; phylum Arthropoda; class Insecta; order Hemiptera; family Pentatomidae; genus Rhaphigaster; species Rhaphigaster nebulosa. The sequence continues at coordinate 3,411,646 of OX411308.1, forward strand.
TGTTTAAGTTTTTTTTCTTGAGTGATTGATAATATGTTTTGTGATTTATATCTCTTTGTTGCTACCTTTTTGCACAATCATGGAGGTTATCTTAATATTTACATTCGCCTCCGTAAGAGGTAAGAAATATATTCGTTATTTAATATGCCATTAATCTTGATAAATAATCTAGTAATTTTGTTGATGTTTATATCTGGGAATTTATTATGTTTAGAATATTTCTATGATCTTTGGAGAACATGCTGGATTTCAGCAAGTTCCAGAGAGATTTATTTAAATCAGTAGTCCTTACTGGCGATCGCGCCAAAACAATCGCTCCACACCAAATGGAACATGGAACAACCGTGAGTGTAAAATCCTATGTGGAGTGGTTGGAGTATAGAGGAGCAGCTGGAATTCCTTGTACGCGGTAATTATTGTAATCGCGAAAATTTACGGTATTCAGATTTCAACGGAAATATCCATTTTGACCATCCCTGAATCCATTTTGACAAGTTTCGTCGTGACGTCTATACGTACGTTCGTTCGTACATATCTCGCTTAGCTCGTTCATATAACGGTTAGCCATAAAAAGTTAAAATTTTGTATTTAGGATTGCTGTAAAATCTAATTGTGAACCTCCCTTTTTGATCACTGCATGGTTACCGGTTGGTTACTTTACTTGAAGGTCATATTTGACTACCATCAAAGATTATATTAAAATATAATGTAAAACATCTCAAATTTGGTGAATTATACTTTTATATCAATATAAGTAATATAATTAATTTTGGTTGAAATTGAAGAGCCGAAAGGGGTACTTTGCTTGAAGGTCATAATAAACTTAAATCAAAAGGTATATCGACATTTAATACAGAGATCATATGGTTCGCTGATGAAGGTTATAAACGCGATTTTTTTCCACGCTATTTAAACAATTTTATTACTTATTTTCTGTGTTGAAATTGAGTGTAAAATACTTTTTCTCCCATTTGTGAGCTGAACAAATCTGCAGCAGGAGAATATCGTATAAGTTAAGAATAAGACCTTCATAATCAAGAGCTTATGTGTGTGTGTGTGTGTGTGTGTCAATAGATGGACGTCGCGACGCCGAGTATCATTTTTGAGCTACTGCTATCTTCGGAAACTAGTAACCAAATTCAGGATCACTTTTTGAGCCGCCGATTTATAGTTTAATAGGCGTACAAGCAAGTCATGTGTTGTCCACATCAAATATTCTTTTACTAATAATTAAGTTATAAAATAAAATGTCCACTATTTTTTATATTTTTGGAGAGCGAGTCAAGATCAAATTATTTAATATTTCACCTATTATAAAGCCACTATTTATAACCCCATTAATACATGTTTACGTGAGTATAAATCGCTACCTGTCGGTAAAAAAGAGAACAACGGAGTGTACTTATTGTCAGTGGTTGATATGTTTCTACCAGAAGTTTAATTTGGTTGTCTTTGGTTTTCAAGATGGAAAACTCCTCACATCCTGATTTAATATATACAGGCATTTATTAGATATAGTCAAACCGTGCAATGTCAGGGCTGTAAGGAGGGTGGGGTAAGATGCTAACACCCTCCATTTCTAAGGATCTTTCTTAGATTAAGAGTGAGCGATGGGCAGGAGCATTGTCTTGCTGAAACATCACTTTAATATGATTGACCAAAGCAGGGGACTCCTCTTTTAAAACTCTATATGCTCTTTCGAGTTGTTCGCAGTAAAGCTAAACGTGAGTAGCCCTGCCATCTGGAGCCAGATCGAAGTGCAGAACATCCGCATAATTCCACCAAACACAAAGCATTACCTTGAAGGCTGTTGTTTCCAGAATTGAACCGCCTGAACCAAACAGCTACTATATTACGATGCACCACATTTTCACCTTCCAAACCACAAATTTCCTCAGCAGCTGCCTTCGCACTTAATTATTTTTTCCAATTGTGCCTCAGAAGACCACGAATGACAATTTTTTCTTCCAGTATTATCAGTGAAATTTATAAAATGGAATGAAAGGTAGAGACAGGTGTTATACATAATTAAATAAAGGATTAGTCAATGTAAACAACGATATATGCATTGGGTACAACTACAGAGGAGCGGCGCACTATCAGAAGAGTCTAGAGACTGAATCGAGTGTCGTCTCACTAGCGATCTCTGGTGCCATTCTTGTTAACTACGTGCCTCCTTTTTCAGCACTTTCTTATAAATTTGGTTTTGTGCTCACCGCTTAAAGCTATTTCACAGTTTGCAAATTGATTATTATTTGGATATAACTGTTTGTTTGTTTTTTTAAAGAAAAAAGTTACTTTTTATTTTAATGTACTTAACATCTTCCCCTTTTTCACATAAGTATTTCACTTATTTTTATACAATTAAATAATAATTAATCAAGTAATGTTTTTTTTAAATGATCTTCATAATTCAAGGCCATGATTAATAAACATTTGTAATAATTAATTTCATTAATTTAATTATCTAATTATATATTAATTAGATAAAAATAAGGTAAATGAATATGTTCATAATTAAAAACCATAAAATTACCACTTTACTATCGCAATTGAATTTTTTAAATAATTAATTTAATTTTCTACAAAAATAAATACTGTTAATATTATCCATTATGATTATAAATGATTAAGTTCATAATTAAAAAACATGAAATTACCCAGTAACTATCATAAATAGGTGCAAACTAGAATCTAACAAAATTAAATCACAATGGGTGTAGCAACTCCGAATAAAATTTGTGCGACGTAACAAAGCGGGGTAAAATATTTTTTTTTAGGGAGAGACAAAGTTGATATTCGTTTTTTGCACCCCCCCCCCCCCCAAAAAACTACTAAATACGAATTTTCATAGCAATCGAAAAATTGCTTGTAAAAAAAGAGCTTTAAGCGATGAGCATAAAACCAAATTTATAAGAAAAAGAAGGCACGTAGTTAACAAGAATGGACCCAGAGATCGCTAGTGAGGCGACACTCGATTCAGTCTCTAGACTCTTCAGATAGTGCGCCGCTCCTCTGTAGTTGTACCATGCATTGTTTATATTTAGTGTTGAATAAGGATTCAAATGGAGAGTTTAAGTTCAGCAATGGATTAATGCACAAAGACTTTCGTAACAACCTAGTAGATAGTCAAATTCATTACGCGAGGATGAAAGCTTGTACTTTTGTTATGTAATTATTGTACTTTTGTTATGTAATTATTGTACTTTTGTAATGTAATTATTTGTCTCTCCATCAATTCTGACTTTTTCGCTAGTCACAGTTTTTCTGTTTAGATGATATGAGCACATGGCATGTTAACAACAACATTCTAAATAGATCAATAGAACCGACTCTTGAGAATTTACAGGTGTGATGCAATCGGTATCTTAATTTTATCTTGTGTCTGACAAATCTTCAGGTAATAAGAAAAGCGAAGCTATTATCTAATGAATATTGATAATAAGTCGGAGAAAGCAATCCACTTATAATTTCATAAATAAAAAGTCAAAGTCTAGAAAAAAAAAATATTTAATACTATTTTTCAGGGATTGATAAATTATTTGCCACTTCTATAAATTTGTTTTATTGAAAACTAGTTTTGAATGTTATACATTCATCTTCAGTTCTAAAAGCACAAATAAGCAATTCAAAATATAGCTTGGTATTATTATACATATTAAATTAGATGTATTATAAATCAGTATTATAGAACATTTATGAATTATGAATTTGATTAAGACAAGAAATCAAATACATGTTGGTACTCACCAAGGTTTAAATGGATTATATCAAACAGAATAGTTTGTACTGGTTCCTTCTCGCATTGTACTAACAATGAACGAGAGATAGGCAGGATGTTTTTAGGTAAACGGTTAAAGAGTCAGGGTTTTTCCAGTAATGCCGGTGAGTAATTGGCTTTTCTGTTATAGATGGGAATAAATTTAAGATTGGACTATTGGAGATATTTATTTGTCCAGTTAAGCAATAATCTGGATTGGATTTGAAGGATTTTATTATTTCAAGTGCTTCATATATATTTAATTTCAGGCTGTTTTCAACGTGATGTATTAATTTAACTCCTGAGTCTTTGATGAATTTATGTTGTTTTTTTTCATTTAAATGAATTGCAAAGTTGAAATTTTCTGTCTCCATTAAATTCATAAATGTTTTATAATACTGATTTATATTACATCTAATTTAATATGTATAATAATACCAAACTATATTCTGAATTACTTATTTTTGAATTTTTTGTTTGTTTCTAGAACTGAAGATGAATGTATAACATTCGAAACTAGTTTTCAATAAAACAAATTTATAATAATAATAAAAGGCTTAGCAAAACCGAAGGTTCGATGCCGATACCACCAATCGCTGCCTACAAACCTCGGTCCACCGACTACCGTCCAAACCCAAATTCATTAGATCATCCTTAACACAATCCTCCCACCTACGTTTCGGTCTACCCCTCGGACGTTTACCAGTCGGTTCAGCGTTTATTAACTTTTTAGGAATTCGTTCGTTACTGAGCCCAATATAAAGTTGCTATGACAACGGCACGTACGCAAGATGGCACAGGACCCGTGCGGACCTATATCGTACGATATCTCAAAAACGGTAGGTTTTAAGACTTTAATACGCTGGACTAATACGTTCCTACAGAACATATGAGATCTTGATGCCCGCGTCAAAACCTTTAAAACCCAACTTATCCCGTCTCGATCCGCCGACTCTCTGCCGTCAAACTTTTGAAACCTTCCAGTTTTTTCATAACTTTTATTTAAGCCCTAGTAAGATTTTAAGAAACCAAATTAGTATTCGTCACTTCTCCGTGAAATTCACTTTCTTTGTTATAATTATAATTCACTTCTTGATACCTCACTCGTCAAAATCCATCGCTCCTGAGAGCCGGAAAAGGGATCTATACTACCATAATAACATATAGTAGTGATATTTCAAATGTGCCGATCATTTTGCAATGTACTTATAAACAATACGCATTTATATAATAATAACAAAAGGCTTAGCGAACCCGGAAGTTCGATGCCGATACACCAATCGCTGTCTACAAATCTCGGTCCACCGACTACCGTCCAAACCCAAATTCATTAGATCACTCTTAATACAATCCTCCCACCTACGTTTCGGTCTACCCCTCGGACGTTTACCAGTCGGCTCAGCGTTTATTAACTTTTTAGAAATTCGTTCGTTACTGAGCCCAACAACTTTGCAAGCCCATTTCAACCGTCGCGATGAGATCACTTCGATTATATTAACAGGGTGCATGCTCCGCAATTCCGCGTTGTGTAATCTCCTAAATTCTCCAGTTGACTCATCCTTTTTCGGACCAAATATTTTACGCAGTACCTTATTCTCGAATACCTTAAGGCGTTGTTCGTCCTTCAAGGTTAGCGGCCAAGTTTCACACCCGTACAGAACTATAGGCAAGATAATAGTTTTGTATATTCTAAGTTTTAAGTTTCTGGACAAAATGCGCGACCTAAGTAATGTTGATACCGAAAAATAGCAAGCATTCCCCGCCTTTAACCGCGCCTTTATTTCCTCTTGAATTTCGTTTTTTCTAGTAATCACAGACCCCAAATACTTAAATTTCTCAACGTGTTCAAACCTATTTTCTCCTATATCTATATCCTCAAAATCGCCTCTGCTTCTATTTCACTGTACAATAAAAATCTCTTACTATCATTTGCGAAGAAACTCGAAGAAACAAATTTATAGAAGTGGCAAATAATTTATGAATCCCTAATGTCAACTGGCTATTTTTCAGAATAGGAAAAAAAAAAAAAATACGCCAAAATTAAATACGCAAACTTTCGCAAATGATAGTTGCAGATTTTTATTGTACAGTGATTACATAATAAATTGTCAAAAAATTGTAGTAGTATATCGAGATATTATTGAGAAATTTGCGTTTTAAAAAGATTGTAACTGCTACTAGAAAAAAGTCGTTGGCTATTATTATGATTAAACTTACGAATGTAAAATAATTGATTTTTCATTTTTATTATTTTTCGATAGTACTTCGGTTGATACAGGCTATAGTAGAGTTACGAATTTGTCACGGTATTAGAAAGTGCTGAAATCGCAGTTGCATTTTTACAAAGTATGGAAGGTTCCTGTTAAAGTAACGAATGTGGATATTATTATAAAAATTAAATAATAAATACACATAAAGCTATGAGATAAAAACACCAACAATTTTTTTTTTTAAATAATCGGTATCGCCGACATAGGGATAGTATTTTTTCTTCTTCTTCTTGAAGAGTCCGGCCTCCTTTGGTCTGAGCCGCCAGTCTTCTCTGTTTTGTGCTGCTGCTCTCCAATTTCTAGTCCCCAGCATTTTTTTGCGCATCTGCAGCCACACAATCCTCCAAAAAAAAAAAATAAAATTATTTTTTTCTCCCCTGAAAAGTAGTGATTTTCACATTTGTAAGTTTAAGATTGGCAACGATGATATATAGTCTATTGCTTAGACCTGACTATAATTAAGATCTCGCACGTACTGAGCAAAGTATCAATTAACAGAAAATGGCAGACCGCTTGTTTACATTTTATATTCACCTCTATAGTAAAATCTCAATCCGATAACTCGAGCACTTACGAGATCAAACTGCATGTTTATTTTAAACTATTTCCTTATTTTTAGAGGCAAAAGCATAAACAAATATTTGTAAAAACTATAATTAATATTCATTTACATCTCTACATAAATTTTAGATGCAATTATTTCGCATCTCGCATTTATTTATTTTTGAAGGGTAGACTTGTTTTGGCCCATTGAGCACTTTTGGGATGGGGTAACTCGCGTCGGATGTATTAATTGGACTTACTGACTTATGCTAACTTAGTGACTTACGCACACAATATATGGGAAACTACCCAGCAAGCTTCATGGTGTCTCTGGGTAACGCTGATAAGGCGGGCCCCATACCTGAAAAAATCTGGTGCGGTGCGCGCATCACACAACTTTCCCTTACCCCCCTATAATAATTATCTTTTTAATATAATTCTAAAGGGTTCACATAAACAATACTTGAAATAAACTCAGCAGCATTCAATTCTTCTCCCACTTGAGTACAATCAAATAGTTTTTAAAACAATTTTAGTACAACAATTCTGTACACTACCTATATATTTTAACTTTGTCAAGTTGCAAATATATTTTAAAAGTTGCTGGTTAAGTTTCTATGGAAACATTTTCTTTCCATTAAATAATGTGAAAGTAGAAATTATTAAGTTAATTTCCGTTTTTGTATTCTTAAATTACTTTATTACAGAGCGTATTGTTTACATCAGATTGGCGGATTGCTGGGAGGAGATTCGGTGGCATCTATCTCCTTTCGGATGCGCTCGGTTATCCATCTATTTTATGCTCCTCATAAAATACACTGTATCGTTGCTAATACTTGTCCGATTTTAATGATTCTTTTATTGTTTTTTAAATAATTTAATTATCTTTCATACAAGTCTATAGATGATTTACCATAAATTGCACGCTTTTGAAGTTATGCGTAAATAAAATATTCTTTTCATCATAACTTTTTTCCCTGCAATTACTCGGTGATATACCATATATATGAAAAGTTAAAGGTCTTTATGAAGAATAATTTAGGCAAGTTTAATCAAAATCGTTTTCGAGAAAATTGTAAACAATTGTAATATCCATGATATAATTACCGTTTCCGGTTAGTCCGATGCGCTGTATCTTTGCTATTATTGGTCCGATTTTGATGATTCTTTTATTATTTTTTAGATGATTTAATTACCTTTCATAAAAGTCTATAGATAAATTACCGTAAAATGCATACTTTTTAAGCTATGCGCAAATAAAATATTCTTTTCATCATAACTTTTTTCCCTGCAATTCCTCGGTGATTTACTTCATAAATGAAAAGTTAAAAACCTTTATGAAGAATAATTTAGGCAAGTTTCATCAAAATCGTTAGAGCCGTTTTCGAGAAAATTGTAAAAAAGTGTAATATCCCTAATATAATAGCTATTTCCGGTTAGTCCGATGTGCTGTATCTTTGCTATTATTGGTCCGATTTTGATGATTCTTTTATTATTTTTTAGATGATTTAATCACCTTTCATAAAAATCTATAGATAATTTACCATAAATTGCACGCTTTTGAAGTTATGAGTAAATAAAATATTCTTTTCATCATAACTTTTTCCCTGCAATTCCTCGATGATTTACTACATACATGAAAAGTTAAAGGTCTTTATGAAGAATAATTTAGGCAAGTTTAATCAAAATCGTTAGAGCCGTTTTCGAGAAAATTGTAAAAATGTGTAAAATCGATTATATAAAGTGGCACTTCCGGTTAGTCGATTTTGACGAAATTATTGCTGTAACATCAAATGCATGTTCTAACCTTAAATATGTAATTTCAGTATCGTACAGCTTTCCGTTTTTGAGATAGACTGATCACACACACACATACACACTGACACACAGACCATTTTGTGAGACTTGGTCATTTGGACTCAGGGGACCTTAAAACATGTATTTTCGTTGAAAACTCGAATTCGAAAATTTTCACGATCGCAATACTTCCCCTTACTATATACTTCGTATATAGGTGACGGAAAGTAAAAAGGTATTGGGTCCGGGACTCAATTTACCCTGTATCGAAAACTTACTGGGACTCAGTTAGTACCTTTTTTGGCATTTGGGACTCAATTTGGATTCTCCCCTCGCGTCACGTACCGTCAGCGTCAACACTATACCGTATCCTACCTAAATCCAGCCTACAATTTCTCGTCTGTTTATTATCTTTCCGATGAGCTAGAGACTTAATTTTTGGAAAATACCTTAGGAGTGGATGACAATGCAATAATAACAGGAGTGGGGACCACGCGGCGCAATGCGCAGCCCTTAGGACACTCTCGGACGACGATTTTTGACGTCTTCGTCCGTTCTTTTCCTTGTAAGTCTTCGACGGAACGAGCTACGATTGTTATAGGCATACCTTTTTAAACAGGAAGAACCCTGCTACATTTCGTTCGGTCATAGTATAGGTCTAGCACTTTCACCTTTTCAAATATTTTAATACGAATTCTTTAATACGAATCACCTCTGAGAAGCAAGATATGTCGGGATACGCGATGCGCAACTACCGGGCACAGTTTATCCCGCCATTTATTTGATGTTTTCTTTTTTCATAGAAGTGATCAAAATATTCAATAAGTAAGAAAAATAAAAATAATTTAAAATAGCAGCTCTCTAGATTTTTTGTTGCTGAATTCACTCCATTTTTCAAATTTTAAAAAGAAGTTTACGCTTCCAGCGTGTGGTCCTAAGCAAACTCACTTTTTTTTTTATTTTAGCTTTATTTCTTTAATCACAAGTCTCCAAAATAACTTATAAAAGTATAGATAAATTATGGATATAAATAATTGACAATTTAAGACAATTTTAATGGAAATTACAGAAGGGCAAGTTGGCCGGGATAGATTTGCCGATTTTCGCTTTGAATCCCGTTTTTTAGATCAAATTTGTGAGTTTAGTTTAAAATAATCAGTAAAATAGAAACTTCATGGACAATGCTAAAATATTTATTTGAGGTTATGCTGCATTCGATTCCAGTCCCGGTTTTAATCACTTTTTGTCCAATTGAGCATTTTACCGTAAACAGGTCTACATTAAAGTTTGTAGATAGTTTAATTATGCTTCAAACAGAAGTTGTTTTACATCTCTATGATTAATAAGAACAAAGTTATAGCGTTTTTAAAAATTATTCTCTGCCGCTATTTCAGGCGCCATTTTGAATTTGGTCCTCAGTTCGGATTCTTGGGAAATTTTTAGAGGCTATATGTTTTAATGACTTCTAATACATATTATAAATTCAGCTTGCCCTTATTTTTTCCAGTTTTTCCGCCATCTTGGCATTATTTGACTGTGGTATTAGGCAATTTTGCGTGATTATACCACCCTTATCAGTTCTGATTTTTCTGAATTCGCCTGCTGTAACAGTATATTTGCAACTGACGCAAAATTACTAGGAAAAACTCGACGTTGATTAAATGCCGTCATATTTCAATTTCGTTTCAGTTTTGTAAACTGTTGCGTGGAATGGGCCTGTCTACAATGACGGAAATAATTTACAGCAGAATTGTCGACATTCTCTAGTTTCTTTCTTTTGACAAAGAAAAAAAAATGTTTTGTTCTTCTTGGTCTTATTCTTTTGCGTTTATTTGCGTCTTATTCTTCTCTTACACCTTCCTCCTTTTCACTTAAAATTTATTCAGTTTATCGCAAATCTTAAATTTTCCACTGCCAAATTTCGATCACAAATCAACGATGAGATGTCCCCAAATTTTTTGTTTTTTTTGTAATAATTTTCCAAAAGTTTATGTATTGATTTTTTTATAGAAAACTCCTCAATTATTATTAAAAATACAAAACTTACGTTGGTGGGTATAAAAATCGTAGTTTTCAAAAATTTCGAGGGGAAGGAAATACATCCTTTTGATTGCTCACCGCTGCGTACGCCACTGTAAAAATCTGGTGCGGTGCGCGCATCACACAACTTTCCCTTACCGTCTTATAGTAATTATCTGTTTAATATAATTTTAAATATTTCACATAAACAATGCTTGAAATAAACTCAGCAGCATTCACTTCTTCACATCTTCTCCCACTTCAGTACAATAAAACAGTTTTTAGTAACAATTTTAGTAAAAATGCGCAAATAAAATATTCTTTTCATCATAACTTTTTTCCCTGCAATTCCTCGGTGATTCACTACATAAATTAAAAGTTAAAGACCTTTATGAAGAATAATTTAGGCAAGTTTCATCAAAATCGTTAGAGCCGTTTTCGAGAAAATTGTAAAAATGTGTAAAATCGATTATATAAAGTGGCACTTCCGTTTAGTTGATTTTGACGAAAATGTTGCTGTAACATCACATGCATGTGCCAACCTTAAATACCTAATTTCAGTATCGTAAAACTTTTCGTTTTTGAGCTAGACTGATCACATACACACAGACCATTGTGCAAGACTTGGTCATTTGGACTCAGGGGACCTTAAAACGTGTATTTCCGTCGAAAACTCGAATTCGAAAATTTTCACGATCGCAATACTTCCCCTTTATATATACTTCGTATATAGGTAAGGGAAAGTAAAAAATACATAACAATTTATTTTATTAAAGAGCAATATATAACTTCAAGGTATATAATCTCCTTCTTTACTCCATTAACGTTTCGGGGAAATATTTCCTCATCTTCAGAATTTTCTTTACTCTTCTTTTTCTATTTAGGCTTCCAGCAATATGAAAAATAATAAATACAGAAATTTTAATTATGGGACAATAAACAAAATAATAAAAATAATAAAGAAAAATAAACAAAAGAATAAAGAAAATTCTGATGATGAGAAAATTGTTCGAATCCTTTCTTTATTTTTTAAATTCCTCTTTGAAGTCTCACAAGTAAATATTATAACAGACTTTATTTATATTTGTTCGAAGACTGACAAAAAGGGATAAAGCTATTTTCATATTTATACGCTGATTTATCAAAACCAAGTAACTCAAAAATCTTTAAATTAATTTTAACCAATTTATTGTTATAATATCGACTTCGTTATTTGAAAAAGGCTTAAGCCCCATTTAGCAAACTTCACGGAAACATATGTAACATTTTTTCTCCAAATAACAATAAACATTTTTTTTAAATTTTGGTTTTTTATTAATTTTTTTCAATAATAGACCTTTGGAATCGACCAAGGAAAAAATTTGTGTAACCCCTCCTCTTAAAGTTTGAGGTTTTACGTTTCAATCCGTCCGTACGCCGTCCGCGGCTTTTCTCCGAGACTACTGGGCCGATTTTCTCGAGATTCGGTACCAATGTCACCCCATGCTGATCCTCGGATCTCGACATTACCATCCGTCTGTTTGTTTCAAAATGGCGGTCGATTAGAGATCTCATAAGCCTATAACTCGGCCATTTATAAAGATAGAGGAGAAATATAAGGTGTTTTGGAATCAGCATAACAAGCGATTGAAATAAGAAAAAAGGAAAATAAAAAAAATAAAAAATAATCTGTAGGTATTATTGACGATTAAAGATCTCATAAGCACATAACTCGGCCATTTATAAAAATAGAGTAGAAAATGTAAGGTGTTTAAGTAAGGTGTGTAAGTAAGATGTTTTGAAATCAGCATAACAAGGCATTAAAATAAGAAAAAAGAAAAAAAACGAAAAATAATAAAATGTCTATCTGTAAATGCTTTTGGTTTATTAATTTCAATAATAGATCTTTGGAATCGACCAAGGAAAATTTTTTTAATCCCTTCCCCTCAAAAATGGAGGTTTCCAAATATATAATAATAAAAAAATCCGTCCGCAAAAATTTTTTTTACTTGGACAGAATAGATATTTTTGAAATATTACTAAGTGGAAATAATAAACCATTGTGTAATAATTTGCAGCGTTTTATTCTTTATAGTAGCAGTTTATTAAGGTTGCGAAACTATTATAATTATATGTTATTAAGGCTTCTAGCAGTCGTTAAGACCAAATTGACAACTGAGAGTCGCCAGTATTTGGTGATTATATCATCAATAGTCGATTTTTAGACCATTTCCAAATTTATTTTTTTCGATATATCGTGAGCGGGAATCGATAGAGGTGGTGTTTACGTCCCATTGTGAATTGAAACCTAAATTTCAAATTATTGACGTTTTAGTCTTTTTCAAAAAATTACGTCTTTATATAATTGTTTCTTTTAAACATTCTTTGTTTCTTTAACATTCATGGCATGAAGTCTTGCTATAAAGGTAACTGTTAAGAAAATGGTGTGTTTTATCACGCAAAAGCAATTTGCGATTTCTATTTTAATTATGATAATTTCTTGAAATTGCAGCCATAAAATTTACACCTCAAGCTAAGAATTAATCATTTTAAGCATGTAATGCCGTATATTGGCTAATGTTTTAACATAAAAGTTAAAATTATCAAGAGATTGATTTATACTAATTGAAAACGCGGTGTTTTACCACGCAAAAGCAATTTACGATTTCTATTTTAATTATGATAATTTCTTGAAATTGCAGCCATAAAATTTACACCTAAAGCTAAGAATTAATCATTTTAAGCATGTAATGCCGTATATTGGCTAATGTTTTAACATAAAAGTTAAAATTATCAAGAGATTGATTTATACTAATTGAAAACGCGGTGTTTTACCACGCAAAAGCAATTTACGATTTCTATTTTAATTATGAAAATTTATTGAAAATTACAGTCTTAAAATTTATACCTCATGCTAAGAATTAATCATTTTAAGCATGTAATGCCGTATATTGGCTAATGTTTTAACATAAAAGTTAAAATTATCAAGAGATTGGTTTATACTAATTGATTCTTTTTTAATGGTAAAACAGCTGATTGATTCTCTAGATGGCTACATATATATTAGAGATTCTTCTGTTACATTTAATAGCAGGAAATAATTAGAAGGCTTAGCGATGTTCGAGGTTCTTTTCTGTTATCACCGAGAGAGAGCGTTCCCTTAGTTCCTATTTCATCTGTAAGCTATCGATATCCAAATCGATTGTTCAATCATTAAGGTAACCTTCCTATCTACATCTTGGCCTAACCCTCAAGCATTTACCAATATTATTTACGTTTTATTATTTAAGTTATAAGATAAAGAAAAAACAATTTTTTCTAACTGAAGTCTTTCACACTCAATATAATTTCTGTTGGCATGTAGTAATTTTTATTTTTTGAAAAATTAGGTTTCCGTGGAAATATTACCAATATTTGGTGCAACTATAGACTAGGGACGTGTTATCACTTGTTCATTCCGAGGTCACCCGACCGTTGCCGGACTAGCACATTCTAGCGTCATTTGTGCGAACTAACTGCTTTGCATTCAATTTTAACATTCGTATTCATCGTAATTATTAAAATAGTTCCTGCTTTAATTAGATATTATTTAAAATTACTAGGGCTGTCGACTTCTGGTTATCTGGACAAATTTTTGTAATAATTTAAAGCAGTAATAATTGAAGCTATGGTAAGGCACCCACCTCAACTGAAAAGGATCGGTTGGTGTTTTGTTTAGTTCTTGGATGAACGTAATGAGCGGAAATCGACAGCACTAGTAATTTTAAATAATATCTAATTAAAGCAGGAACAATTTTAATAATTCCGATGAATACGAATGTTACAATTGAATGCAAAGGAGTTAGTTAGCACAAATGACGCTAGATTGTGCTAGTGCCGGCAACGTTCGGATGACCTCGTAATGATCAAGTGATAACGCGCCCCTAGTCTATAGTTGTACCAAATATTTTTTGGTACATATGTAATTTTCAAAAATTGACGCGTTTTCATTTATTTTTTCATTTGTGTAAAGAAACAGAATGCATTGTATTTCATATTGTATAAAGCACAAATGGGGATAAATGAAAAAAAAAATATTCTGTTATACACAATGACAAAAATGAGATAAAATATACAAAATATCTGATGTGAGTGCCACATGACTTCCTTGTAGGCATATCAAACTACAAATCGGTGGCTCAAAAACTGATCCTGGATTTGGTTAATAGTTTCAGGTAAAGTACCACTTACGGCTATCCAATTTTAATCAAAATCTAGTATATTATTTATATTAATATATAAGTTTTATAAACCAAATTTGAGATGTTTTTTTATCATATTTTAATACAGTTTTTTAGTCTATTATGACCTTCAAGCAATGTACCAATTCTGGTTTGCCAATTTTAACCAAAATCAAGTAGGTTATTTAAATTAATATATAAATCTTATATATTAATCCCTAATTAGTATTGCAAGTTCAGTGCGAGAACAAACCAGTAAGAACTTTTCTATTTGATATAATCTACTTAAACCTTGAATTGAAGATGAATTAAAACATTCAAAACTAGTTTTCAATAAAAAACAAAATTATAGAAGTGGCAAACAATTTATCAATCCCTAATTAGATTGATCCTTCTATACCATCATGCGGATGTCAACTGATAAGTCTTATATACCAAATTTGAGAAGTTTATATTATATTTTAATATAATTTTTGTTGAAAACCAATTATGACCTTCTAGTAACGGAACAATTCCGGTGATCAT
Organism: Rhaphigaster nebulosa; assembly: GCA_948150685.1. NCBI lineage: Eukaryota > Metazoa > Arthropoda > Insecta > Hemiptera > Pentatomidae > Rhaphigaster > Rhaphigaster nebulosa. Next base: position 3,426,759 of record OX411308.1, read on the forward strand.
GTAATAACCAAAAAAAGAGGTTCACAACTAGATGTTACAGCAATTCTAAATACAAAATGTTAACTTTTTACGTTTTTGAGTTAGGCTAAATAAAAACGAACGATCATACAGACGTCACGACGAAACTAGTCAAAATTTATTCAGGGATGGTCAAAATGGATATTACTACAAAATGTCATTACTGCGTACAATGGAGTAAAAAATAAATATGTTTTTTTTTTGTTTTTGTTTTTTTAATGAAAATGCATACAATTATTTTTGTCTGCTCGAATCCTCACTATCAATTGACATGTACAACTGCGGATGTTTCGAACTGCATTTTTTTATTATTATTATTCTTAATGTATGTCTATTCTTATTCCTGAACTTCGTCCTTCTTGCCGAAAGCTCGACTTCTTGTTCAGAGCAGACGATGCCATGTTTATGAAAGGCAATCTTACCACCTTTCCTTTGTTCTTCTATTTTTTTAAGATTATCCCTTAATCTTCTGGAATGGTATTTATCTTTGTATTAGGAATTAGATCCGATAAAAGAGATTTGATTCAGCTGATACCAGGCACGGTCTGGCCAGGTCGGCTAGTCGGCGACAGCCGGAGGCTTCCGCCACAACCGGGCCCCGATGGGGCCCCATTAGTTATTGGTTTATATATTTTATTATTAATTTTTTTTTTTTAACTGCACTGCTTAATTATTAGTTGCACTGGAGTCATTTTACTTTTTCTAAGGAAGCTTAAATGTGTAAAATCAATTTAAGCTGTTGTTAAAACGCCAATTAATGTTTACTGATCTGCGTACACAGCAATAAGTTACTCTGCATACGCATTGGCAAGAAAATCTATAGAGTTTGAAAAAATTTCCAAAGGCTTCAACACTTGGTCAACTAGTTCCACATGTCAGTCGCGAAGTCAGCCTTTGCATCACAATGGTACACCCAATTCAGGTAATTTGTTTATTAGTACATAAGCCCCTCCTGTACTCGGTTGTTGAGCCATCGAACCCTTATTTCTAATTCTGTTTTAATTGAGTAATTGAAGAAATCTTATACGAATTAAAATGGGGGCCTAATTGAAGTTTATGACACACCTTGAACCTTTACTAGGCTGTTACAAAAGTCCTTGTGCATTAGTATAGCTTTGTTTCAGATTATATATTTTAAATATTATCGAATACTACTCTTCAAAGTAAAGTTCATGGTTTTCAACTACTTCCACCCATCTTTCTGCCAATAATTGGATTTGATGCCGGTACCACTCCTTTGGTTCTGAATCAAAGAACTCTTCACATACAATTGTTACGTCCTCGTAATTATCAAAGTTCCGACCTTTTAAAAAATGAGCTATTGATCTAAAAAAAACATAATCTGATGGTGCAATATCTGGGCTATACGCAGGATGGGGCAAAACGTTTATTCCTTGCAGTTTAGATAATTTTTCCTCGGTCAAACGAGAACGATGTGTAGGGACATTGCAATGTTGCAAAATGGCTTGGTTCCTGTTGACCAAAGCCGGGATACTTCGCACTCAAAACTGTCTAGCTGTTCACAGTAAAGGTTTGAGTCCACTTCCCGACCATCAGGAACAAGCTCAAAATGCAAAACGCCTTCGAGGTTCCACCAAACAAAAAGCATAATTTTTTTCCCGAACCGATCTTGGCGAACCTCCACTTTTTGTCAATGTGGTCATTTTTTTAGTTTTTTTTTTTTTAAATGTAAATGACCCCATAAAACCAACTCAAATCATAAGGAATTAAAGGATTAGTCAAAGTAAATATCGACATAAATAGTAGGAACAAAAACATTATTATTGGATTAATTATGAGAATTGGAATTAAACGTTGTGTTCATGCACAGGGACTTTTGTAACAGCCTAGTATTTCCGATTTCCAACACTTATTATTTGGCCCCCCTTATCAAGAGGGAACTCCACTTCAGTCTCAAGCTGAGGTCCCTTAGGGTTTTTGATGTAATCCCATGACGAATTCGATTAAAGTATAAAAAAAAAAAAAAAAAAAAAAAAAAAAAAAAAAAAAAAAAAAAAAAATCCTCCACGCTAAAAATGTAAAACAAAACCTACAAAAACCTTAATTATTACTAATAACTAAGATTTATGCAGGTTTTAGAGACCGGATTTTCGTGCAGTAAAACACCAAAAATCGTGCAGTAAAATCTTCAAATCGTGAAAAATCGTGCTCTAGCAATCCAAAAAATTTTAAATTGTCTTTATATTCTCAAATTTAAAGCAAATTATAAATTCGCTAAAAATGTTTATATATTTTAATTAATATTTATATGTTTTAGCATAATAAAAGGGACGGAATCTTCTAACATATCTACTTGTTGCATATTGGTGGGTTCTTAGTGAATTTTACCGCCATGGATCTTATAACTTTGTGTTGCAGTCGGATGATTTTATTTTTGTATTAAATTTCATGTTTTGGCTGATTATAATTTATTACCATATAATATGAACTTACAAATGATATGGTAAGAAACATCAACAAAAAGCCTAAAATACTTAACCATCAAAGTTTAAAATCGATCGGACAGTTCACTGAAAAAAATCTTTAGATACCCTCAGACAGATTAAACACATTTAATACAACTTTTCTTTAGTATTTTGAGCTCAAAATCTTTCAAAACCTTCACGGGATCACAACGAGTAATTTGACCCATCAAATGTCAAAATCTTTTATATAGATTTTTGTAAAAAAGCTTGGCTTGTAAAAAAGCAAAAGCGGCGGCCATTTTGAAACGAAATGACAGATGGATTACAATTAGTCGAGTTTCGAGGATGTCCAGAAAATGTGGTCGGAATAGAGGGTGAAAAGGTACGAAGGATAATGTTGGAGGTATTTCCTACTTCAGTGAAAAAAGGAAATACCAAGAAGCTGGTGGAAGTGGAAGATGGAGCCAACTGGGAGTAGGCGATTGCAAGATGTAGGCACAGAACAGGAAGGAATTGAAAAGGATAATTCAGCAGGCCAAGGGTCACGAGCGCTGGAGTATTTGTCTACAAAGTTCAATACACTATATCACTGCTACTCTTACTTCGATGATTTTTTTTTTTTTCTTTTGTAGGAAATTTTATTACCTTTCAATTAAACCTATCAAAAACAAAATAAAAAATTTTGGACGGACGGATTTTCTTTTATTCGATATTTTGATTATGCATATCTTGAAACGTAAAACCTAAAATTTTGTGAGGGAAGGGAATTAATTTTCTTTTTCTTGGACGATTAAAAGGGTTCATTATTGAAATTAATAAACCAAAAGCTTTTATATAGATTTTATTCATGTATTTATTTATTTTAAATGTTTTACTTCCCATAAGTGTTTTGCTGATTCCAAAACACTTTACATTTTTCCCTCTTGTTGTTTATAAATGGACGAGTTATGGGCATATAAAATTTTTAACCGGCCGCCATTTTGAAAGGAAATAACGAATGATAATGCCGAATTCCGAGGATCAACTTGGGGTGACCTGTGACTTTTTTGCTAAATTTCAAGAAAATCGGTGTTGTAATCTTCGGATAAAACTGCGGACGGCGGATGGACGGATTTTTGTTGATAACACTTTGTTTTCTTTGGCGATTAAAAAGGTTCATTATTAAATATAATAATCAAAAACGCTGCAAATTATTACACAATGGTTTATTATTTCCACTTATGTCTTCCACTTGTTTATTATTCCACAAAAATATCTATTCTGTCAAAGTAAAAAATATGAAGCAGTAGGTACCAAAGGAAAAGAAATTTGAAGCTTGTCACAAGATGTTCGCCGTGAGAGTGCCGAACTGGTTAATTAAAAAAACTGCGTCAGTGCAAGTAGGAAATATTTGATGTGCACTTCACTAGGAAAAAATAAAAACGAAGTTCATTAAGCTATATCTTAGCTAATTTAGGTGATTTCTAGTTCGTATTGTAGGGAATTTCGTTAGCTTTCGTTTAAATACAATAAAAGCACCAAACAAACAATAAAACCTTTATTGATAAAATTTATAAAACCTCAAATTTTGAGGGGGGGTTACAAAAAAAATTTCTTTTTTTCATTTCTCGTTATGCTGATTCCAAAACACCTTATATTTTCTCTCTATCTTTATAAATGACCGAGTTATGGACTTATGAGATCTCTAATCGGCCGCCATTTTGAAACAAACAGACGGATTATAATGTCGAGTTCCGAGGATCATCCCGGGGTGACCTGTGACTTTGTTACCGAATCTCAAGAAAATCGGTCCAGTAGTCTCGGAGAAAAGCCGCTGACGGAGTACGGCGTACGGCGGACGGCGGACGGACGGATTTTTTTTTATTCGATATTTGGATTCTACGTATCTTGAAACGTAAAACCTCAAATTTTGAGGGGGGGGGGTTACAAAAAAAATTTCTTTGGTCGATTCCAAAGGTCTATTATTGAAAATAATAAACCAAAAAAGTAAATAATTTAAAAAAAATTAAATTTAACCTTTTTTTTCGAATATCATATTTAAATAAACAATTGTAAGATTTCAACACACAAAGCTTCAAGTCTCTAAAATACCGGCAACCAACTAACCAATCAACGTTTCTCCAATTCAGGCATCATCAGGGCATACACCATAAATCACATCTATGAAGATCAAATACAGCGCATCTCACATCAACCGTCCAGATAGACGGATCAAACAGAGACAGCACATAGCTCCAGGACATCCAAGGATCGGTACAGCAATATCGATATTATTCAAACAATATCTTAATTACATCGTTCCAGAACTATCGATATTTTATCTTAATGACTAATTAGCTTGTAGATATAATAATTATCTTCCTTTGAGAAATCGTAAATATTATTGGAAAACATTGGACGATTAGTTAAAATACCCTACTGTAAATCAGTCGTTTTGCAGATAGGAGGTATCAACCTCTTAGCCATAATTTATATATATATATATATATATATATATATATATATATATATATATATATATATATATATATATATATATATTGTTCTTGTTTCAGTTCCATTAATTTCGAGAAAATCTTTTTTTTCTTGCTTTACTATCTACAGTCTTATTTCCGTTTCCTCTGTGCATTCTTTTATCGTTTTGAAACTAGGCCATTCCATGGAATCCCCCTTCTCGGTATGTCCCCATTTCTTGTGCTCGACTCCTTTTAATATTTTGCTTTCCTTGTTCGTAACTTCGTAGGACGTCGCTTGATCCATTCCGTAAAGGAATGCCGCTCACGTGTTCGCCGTAACGGCTTCGGATAAAAATAGTCCTGGATGTGTTCCAAGCGAGTTTAGGCAATGTTTTCTTGAACCCTGGGGTTCAAGTATGTACAAGCACTGACGATTCTCGAAGATTTCGATTCTCATTTGAAGGTGTTAAAAAAACATGTCTTACTTCTGTAGAATCAACTGCTATTTTAACGTTATTATGCATCTAATTATAGAATACTGTTTGTTTTAAGATTTGAAAGTTAATAACTTTGGCTTATCTACTCCATTGAAAGCTAGATTTTTAATTTGTTTTGTCAATAAGTAAATGACAGATAAATACGGTGTTACGAAACTAAGCTGCGGAAATATACTCGGATCCTTGAGGTTGAATTATTATTTCATTCTTTACTTTCTTGTACGAAGTAAAGGAAGTATTGTAATCACGAAAATTTTCGGTTTTCAGATTTCAACGGAAATATCCATTTTGACCATCCCTGAATCCATTTTGACTAGTTTCGTTTGTACGTATGTTCGTTCGTATTTCGCATAACTCAAAAACGGTTAGCCGTAGAAAGTTGAAATTTTGCATTTAGGATTGCTGTAAAATCTAGTTGTGAACCTCCCTTTTTCGTTACTGCTTAATCACCGGAAGTGGTACTTTACTTGAAGGTAATAATTGATTTCCTTCAAAAATTATATTAAAATACTATACAAAACTTCTCAAATTTAGTATTTATAATTTATATATTGATTTAAATAACATATACTAGATTTTAGTCTAAATTGGAAAACCGGAAGTGGTACTTTACTTGAAGGTCATAATAGATTTTCATCAAAAATTATATTAAAATATAATGTAAAACATCTCAAATTTGGTAAATAGGACTTTTATATCAATATGAATGTATTTACTATATTTTGGTTAAAATTGGTGAGCCGAAAAGGGTACTTTAATTGAAGGTCATAATAAGCTTACATCAAAAATTATATTTAAATTAAATACATAAATCATATGTTTCGGTAATAAAGGTTACAAACGCAATTTGGTTTCCAATCCAATTAAACATTTTTATTACTTATTTTTAAGTGTTAAAATTTAGTGTAAAATACTGGTTTTCCTCCCTATTTGTGTGCGTGTGTGTGTGTGTGTCAATAGATGGATGTCGCGACGCCGAGTGTTGTTTTTGAGATACTGCGATCTTCGGAAACTAGTAACCAAATTGAGGATCACTTTTTGAGCCACCGATTTATAGTTTAATAGGCGTACAAGAAAGTCACGTGTTGTCCACATCAGATATTTTTTTTAACGACTCATCGATCAGTTTCATCATCCATTTAAAAAATAAAATATTCTAATTCAGAGGATAAAACTTAAATCCTAAAATTAGTATTGAATAATAAAAGTTTCGATAATAATAATAACTTCAATTTAAACCTGTTTATAGCGACAGTTACCGAGTGAATTATAGGGCAGGATTTATTAACTGATAGTTGACAGTAGGGTTGGAACATCGAAAGGAAAATACCGATATTCGATATTTTGCGATGTCGCAAAAACAAATATCGATATCCGTCGATAACCGCTAGAAAAATATCGATATATCGAATGAAAATGAATAAAAACACAAAGAAAAGTACATCAAATGAGTATAATGTTAAACTGTGAAGAAGATTATGAAATAATACAATTATTATTATTTATAAAACAATATTTTTACTAGCCGTGAATCATTATAAAAAAAAATATGAAATAGAATTATACTTTAAAAAAAAAAATGTTATAGCATATTTTTATTTTGAAGACTATTAGCTATATTTCATATATTATATTCTTCTAAAGTTTTTCAATAATAAAACCTTCAAACTTATAAAAAATTTATTTATCTTATAACGCTTCCGAGTATAATATGCATTCTCAAAACATCTAAAATCATGTGATTCATTTGATATATATATCCTAGTACAATCATCATTTATATAATTATCAATTTCTCTTTACATGGGATTAATGAACCTTATTTGTATATAAATCTTATCTAATAATTATTGTTTGGTAATTAAAATGTTGTTTATTGTTATATTTAGTGGTAAAATTCACTCACCTCTCCTCTTGAAAAGATTAAGAGTTAACCAGATTTGTTTTTGGAAATTCGAATTATAAGATGTTTACATTATTTGAAAATAAATACGAGTTATCGAGGGAACCGGATTTACTGCAAAATCACTGGTTTTTATACCAAATAATGGAAGATTTTCTAGACACCAGAAAATCCATACGAATCATCGGGATATACGAATTACCGGGGATATGAATTATCGAAATTCTATTGTAATATAGTTTAACATATGGCGTCATCGTTGTATAATATCGATATCATCTATATATCGGATGTTGCGATATCGATAGAAAATATCGGTTTTTCAACTCCGATATATCGATATATCGCGTGTCGATATTCCAACCCTAGTTGCCAGTACCTGTCGCGGTAGTGACTCATCAACCTAACCTAATTATCAACTGTATATTTCGATTATTTCTGAACTTGAAATCGATTGTATCCAAATTTATTGGCGTTATTTAAGTCTAGTTAGGTAGGACTATGGAAACGGCGAATACACAAGGAGGTTAATGTTTCAATATAGAAATCAGAAATGAAGATCTAAGAGGAAGAACACGCTATCTTGCACAAATTTGAACCTGAGAAAAATTGAATTTAATGATATTTGTTACAAATTGGAGGCCGATAAAAGGTTTCTTGCGATAATTTTTCAAGACAGGCCAAAAATATAAAGTATTTTAGGATCATTATATTAAAGCCCAAAAAAGAAAAAAAAAATTAGTCCGTTATCAAACGATCTATGCGTTTCAGGGCCCCCGAAGCGCATATGTTTGTGTGTCTGCCTGTGCCACGTTATCTCTTGATCAATTTAGTTGCTTCTTCTTTTTACTTCCTTTTACGCAGTAAATCAAGTATTGTAATCGCGAAAATTTTCGGTTTTTCAGATTTCATCGGAATATCCATTTTGACCATCCCTGAATCCATTTTGACTAGTTTCGTTGTGACGTCTACACGTACGTTCGTACGTACATATCTGGCATAACTAAAAAACGGTTAGCCGTAGAAAGTTAAAATTTTTTATTTAGGATTTCTGTAAAATCTAGTTGTGAACCTCCCATTTTAGTCACTTCATAATTACCGGAAGTGGTACTTTACTCGAAGATCATTATTGATTTCCATAAAAAATTATACTAAAATATAATGCAAAACTTCTCAAATTTAGCATTTAGGACTTTCATACTAATATAAATAAGATAATAAATTTTAGTTAAAATTGGCAAACCGGAAGTGGTACTTTACTTGAAGGTCATATTAGATTTTCATCAAAAATTATATTAAAATATAATGTAAAACATCTCAAATTTTGTAAATTATACTTTTATATCGATGGAAGTAATATAATAAATTTTGGTTGAAATTGAAGAGCCGAAAGGGGTACTTTACTTGAAGGTCATAAACTTAAATCAAAAGGTGCATCGGCATTTAATACAGAGATCATATGGTTCGGTGATAAAGGTTATAAATGCCATTTTTTTTCCACGCTAATTAAACAATTTGATTACTTGTTTTATGTGTTAAAATTGAATATAAAATACTTGTTGTCCTCCCCATTTGTGAGCTGAACAAATCTGCAGCAGGAGAATAACTTATAACTAAACCGGGTTCTTCTTAATCCGCTTAAAACGTTGAAACCGTCGAGTTCCAATGCTTTGTCTAGTGACATAGACAGAAAACGACATATAATAACGGAATAAAATCTTCATAAACAAGAGCTTATGTGTGTGTGTGTGTTTCTGTAAAATTCAATAGATAGACGTCGCGAAATTTTTTACCTAAAATTTGGTAAATAGATCTTTTACATCGATATGAATGTATTTATTATATTTTGATTAAAATTGGTGAGCCGAAAAGGGTACTTTACTTGAAGGTCATAATAAGCTTACATCAAAAATTATATTTAAATTAAATACATAAATCATATGTTTCGGTAATAAAGGTTACAAATGCAATTTGGTTTCCAATCCAATTAAACATTTTTATTACTTGTTTTAAGTGTTAAAATTGAATGTAAAATACTGGTTTTCCAACCCATTTGTGAGATGAACAAGTCTGCAGCGGGAGAATAAGATATATGTTGAGTGGGTTCTTCCGCTTAAAATGTCGAAACTTTCGATTTCCAATGCTTTATCTAGTGACATTGGCAGTTTTTACTTTTTACCTACTGAAAGAAAACGCAATATGATAACGGAAAGAGACCTCCAGAAACAAGAGCTTGTGTTTGAGTGTCTCAATAGATGGATGTCGCGACGCGGAGTGTCGTTTTTGAGATACTGCAATCTTCGGAAACTAGTAACCAAATTCAGGATCACTTTTTGAACCGCCGATTTATAGTTTAATAGGCGTACAAGGAAGTCATGTGTTGTCCACATCAGACATTTATTCCTATTTTAAACCGAATCATTAAATTTTCAACTTTTAAAAATAAACCAATTTATGGTTTAAAATTGGAAAATCCCTATTTTTCCTAAAATGTCACATAACATGTTCTTTCACTTGCCTCTTCAAATATACAATAGGTTTATATAGAAATTACTACGATATACTAAATATATTTTCTATCTCTATTTCTGTTCATTTAGTAATTAATTAAAATTAAATTAATTTTATATGATGAATACTCAACTTATGGAAGTTTAACATCATTAAATCATAATGTTTTTTTGTTTGTGAAAAAAACACAACTTCCCTTATATATATATCTTATATATATATATATATATATATATATATATATATATATATATATATATATATATATATATATATATATATATATATATAATATTAACATATTTACTCCAATCAAACCGATGTTTAGAAATCTTCTTTTATCCTCTGGTGTTTTTTCCTTTTTTTTTTTCTTAAAATTGCTGTTTTTTTTCTTATAGATAATCGTTGGTTGTAGTTTCCTAACTTTGTTTTTGTCCTTAAATAATTATTTCGTATATTAGTCCAATGCTTAATTTAATTAAATTTTTAATTTTTAAACTATTATTACGTAGGCATTATCTAATATGGCTGATATAGATGTCACATTGAATTACGTTATAAATGAACTTTTAGAGAATTCTGTACTTTAGAAATCCAATTGACACACTTCTTATAAGTATCATTGTTGTGCTGAATAAATTTCAACAATAATTATAAGAAAATATTGTTTAAATTTATGTTTCTGAAGTATTTCCAAGGTTTATTGTTATATTGAACTATCTAAAGAAGAGCAAATATTATTGGTAGTATTTGACCTAAATTAATAATCAGGCCATCCGGGGCCTTTAACTATGCCTCCAAGTCTTTTGTATTAATTGGCTTTAATTATTTCCAATTTATCTCGACTCGCAGCTTCTCTGCTGAGCTTGAAGTATTTTCATGTACTGATTTAGAAAATTGGAAGCTTTATTATTACTTGAATTCCTTGGATTTGAAGGATTTTATTATTTCAAGTGCTTCCTATATATTTATTTTGAAGCTGTTTTCAACGTGATGTATTAATTTAACTCTTGAGTCTTTTTACCAATTTATGTTTTATTTTTTCATTTAAATTAATTGCAAAGTTGGAATTCTCTGTCTTATTATTATATGCAGGTATATGTTCCTTTAATCTCTGATTTAGTGATCTTCCAGTTTTTCCCGTATATTTGGCTACACAATCATTACAATTTAGTTCGTATACTCCGCTTTTTTGAAAAGTGTATATTTTGTCTTTAGGAGAAGGGAAATATGAGGATCGGGTTTTTTCTATTTTAAATGCAGGGGTTAAATCCTAGTTTTTTTAATTCATTTCCGACTTTGGTGGATATAGGGCCGTAATATGGAATCAAGACATAATGTTTCGGGATGGGCCTATCTTTGGGGGTTATTGAATAGATAGATATCATTAATTGTCTTTTTTCTGTATTTGTTTATTTTAAATGTGATTGATAGTGGTTTTATTGTACCCGTTATTTTTTTTCTATGGAATATGTTATTTCAATTTCTTTCTTATAATTTTTTTCATTTAATGGTACGTTAAAAAAACGGTAAATCATGCTATTAAAGGCTTCGAATTTATACTATCGGTCTCCTAGCTTCATCCATGTTTGTGGGCTTTCGGTAAATTCCAAATTCATAATGTTTGTTTTTAATGAGATTTCTAATTCTAAAAAGTTTATGTGTTTTTTTTTTCAAGTTCTACTCTGAATGTAATCGAGGGGTGAATTTCCTTTAAGAAATTATTTATTTGTCTTAGACATATAATGTCATCTGCATACCGATACAAGTATAAGATATGTTGAGCTAATCAAGAATCGTTTGGGTCAAGAATTTTTTGTTCTAATTTGTCCATAAATAAATCTGCCAGAAGGGGTGAGAGAGGGGAGCCCATCGCTAAGCCTTCTTCCTGTTTGAAGAATTTTCCATCAAATTGAAAATAATTATGGTTTATGCAAATAGACATCAAATTGTAATGATCTAGTTTTTCTAGTGGTGATATTTTTGAATTTTTGTGTGGTTTTAGAACTAAAGACGAATGTATGACATTCGAAACTAGTTTTCAATAAAACAAAATTATAGAAGTGACAAATAATTTATCAATCCCTAATTAGATTGATCCTACTTTACTATCATACGGATGTCAACTGAAAACTGAAAATGATTTTAAGGAGCACAGCAGTCTTTGTATTGTCAAGAGATACAGTTTGTTGAGGAGCACAAGACCCTTCAAGGGCTGTATAGCCAGGCTAAATTAATAATTCCAAGGAACTATGACTAAGGATTCTCCTCCTGAATACGAAAAAACATGATATTGAAAACATTTTTTTTTTTAATACTTTCATCCATAATGAAATCGTTTGAATAATAAGGAATCCCTAATCTGTTAAGCTTAGAACGCACAATACTTACAGATTACCTCTTTGGCAGAAAAATATCACTTGTTTTTTTGCTAGATATGTTCGGCATTGAGATAATTAGAAACGATATCGCAGTACGCAAGTCCACAGTTCCTTATGATCTGTTTGTTAGCATTTTCGGGTGTCCCCTGGATTTTATTTTAGTGATTTCTCATGGCCGAAACTTCCATGTTAAAGAATTCTTTATAGAGACCTCAAGGCCATCCAGAATCGAACCACATGACTATTCGTTAATGAGTATTCATACTGAGTGAAAAAAAAAATATACCTCTCAGGGCAAGAGGCAGAATGTAATTAGTCATTTAACATTAATTTATTTTTCTCTGGATTAGTATAGTCCAATTTTCATGATTTTTATTTTTTGTTTGTTTGTTTTTATAGTTCTCTTAGACAACTTGGTAGAATAAATCAGTTAAAGGACTGAGGATACACTTTCACTGAATAGAGGGGAGTTGGTTAGGAGGGTATATATATATATATATATATATATATATATATATATATATATATATATATATATATATATATATATTTCCCATATCCACCTATTTAAATATTTCCCAATACTTACGGGACACGCTGTATATGTTTATATTCTTACCAAGATTTATCACTGATTTATTCTACCAAGTTATCAAAGTATATATATATATATATATATATATATATATATATATATATATATATATATATATATATATATATATATATATATATATATTTCCCATATCCACCTATTTAAATATTTCCCAATACTTACGGGACACGCTGTATATGTGTATATTCATACCAAGATTTATCACTGATTTATTCTACCAAGTTATCAAAGTATATATATATATATATATATATATATATATATATATATATATATATATATATATATATATATATACAGGGCGTCCCGTAGGTCATGAGAAATATTTAAATAGGTGGACCGTAAGAGTAATAAAAAATTTCATACCCACTATGAGGGTTCGATTCCACATAGAAAATCAGAGACTTTAATTTTTGAGTTTTTTTAAGTCACGTTTTTTGTTGAATAAGAAGTGATCATTAAAAAACTATTCAATGTAATTAAGTTGCAATTGTACCGTCGTAAAGTAAACAAAATTCCCTTTAAGAAATATAGTTTGCCTAAATCCATTGAAAAGAGTCTTCCGGGTTGACCAATAGCGAAAGTGCTATAAAAATAAATGCAGTCTGGTACTATTTCACCAATTTCATTTGTTTAGATGCAAATTTTCGTCCTTTAAGCTATCCTCAGGTATTTCTGTAAAAGGCCCTTATTTAGTTTAATTTACAACATAGCAAATTGTAAAATATAATTTAAAATCTTTTTAATAATATATAACCATATACATACTACAAAAAGTGTTACAATGTCATAATTAAGTCCAATCCGGACCAAATCTATAATTATAATAAAAACAACATCAACAAAGTTAAGGTCGGGATCAAATTTCATAATAATTCAATATGTAAACATTTCCTTTAAGTAATACCATTAAAAAACTTACAAACTTTAAAACATTAAAAATTAGGGAGGCTTCTCGGTCATCTCAGACTACAGGCTATTACAGGTGAAATTCCAAAGAAGAAGGCAATACAATGTTACAATTAATTATGGCAATTAAAATAATTTACTCAAGTAATCATTAACTAATATACAAGTATTAAGTTACATATAATAAAACCCCTAGCACCATCCTGCACATATAAAAATATGTACTGCATTCACCTTAAATCAACAAACATATTAATGATTTTATTTTATTTTTTTTAATCACACTTATGAACGTTTTCCTTTGTCTACTGATTGGCTTCAGATACCGCACTTCATGGAAAACTTCTGATTTTATTACTCTTTAATTTCGTAAAAATGAAGTCGAGGTTCCTTTCGGATTGTTCTAGAATTGGCTCTTGATTTTCCATAACTTGTGGTGGGTAATGAAATATATTAAATTATAAAAATGTTAATTTATTTAAATCATAATCAAATTAATTCATCAATGTTTATTTTTAATAAACATTGACGAATTAAAATCAATAATGGTGAAATATTTAAAGGAAGAAAATAATTTAACCATAGCACTATAAAAAAATATATGATGTGGACAACACATGACTTCCTAGTACGCCTATTAAACTATAAATCGGTGGCTCAAAAAGTGGTTCTGAATTTGGTTACTAGTTTCCGAAGATTGCAATATCTCAAAAACGAAACTCGGCGTCGCGACATCCATTTATTGACACACACACAAATGGAGAGGAAAATCAGTATTTTACACTCAATTTTAACACTTAAAACAACTAATAAAAATGTTTAATTGGATTGGAAACCAAATTGCGTTTGTAACCTTTATTACCGAAACATATGATTTATGTATTTAATTTTAATATAATTTTTGATGTAAGTTTATTGTGACCTTCAAGTAAAGTGCTCTTTTCGGCTCACCAATTTTAACAAAAATCTAGTAAACATATTCATATCGATATAAAAGTCCTATTTACCAAATTTGAGATGTTTTACATTATATTTTAATATAATTTTTAATGTAAGTCTATTATGACCTTCAAGTAAAGTACCACTTCCGGTCTGCCAATGTTAACCATAATTTATTATATTATTTATATTAATACGCAAGTCTTGTATACCTAATTAGAGAAGTTTTGCATAGCATTTTAATATAATTTTTGATGGAAATCAATTATGACCTTCAAGTAAAGTACCACTTCCAGTGATCAAGCAGTGACCAAAAAAGAGAGTTTCACAACTAGATTTTACAGCAATCCTAAATACAAAATTACAACTTTTTACGGCTAACCGTTTTTGAGTTATGCGAGATACGAACGTACGTACGTACAGACGCCACGACAAAACTAGTCAAAATGGATTCAGGGATGGTCACAATGGATATTTCCGTTGAAATCTGAAAACCGAAAATTTTCGCGATCACAATACTTCCTTTACTTCGTACAAGGAAGTAATAACATAGTAAAATTTGGTTAAAAATGGCAAACCGGAAGTGGTACTTTACTTGAAGGTTATATTGGATTATAAAATCAAAAATTATATTAAAATGTAATGTAAAGCATCTCAAATTTGGTAAATTAGTCTTATTTTTATTTCATAAAGAAGCTTTTTGTTCAGTATTTCCCTGTTAGTTTACGTGTTAATTCGCGTGTTATTTTGACTGGAAAAAAATGAATTTCATTCTTTGTTTGTGTAACCTAATTCCACACTACACTTTTTGGGTCTTTTCTGATATTTTTGCGCTAGTTACTTTTAGTAACTGCTTCTTTTAGTAACTGCTTCTTTTATTAAAACGCCACCTAAACCGTCGTTTCTCTGTTAAACTTTCATAGGATGGCTCTGACAACATATTCTTTCTTGATGAATTAGTCCTCTTTCTTGTAAAAATCGAATTGCTTTTTCAGCATTTTCAAAACACTCATGTAAATGAAATACAGCCATAATGAATGAGAAATATATCAATGTTATTTTGATCACATGAACGATAATAGAAATATTCGTTATTTTAAATTCACTGATATTATTAAAAGTAACTGGCGGGGATATTTTAATGTAAAATGATGCTGGAAACATTTTGCAGAATAAGACATCCGCGTCGCGTCAATCATAATCATTCCCGACCCAACTATCAAAATCGATATTAGCGACCTAATTTTCGATTATCAAAACCAACAGCGTTCCAATTACCAAAATCAGCAGAGACCTAATTGGTTAAACCAAACAAAACCCAATTATAATGATAATAAATTTTCAAGACGAACAAAAAATAAACAGGTAAATCACATAGGACATTTGACGTTTCGACCGTCATTGTATATCTTCATCAGGCGATGGTGATACGAATCCTTATAATAATAACAAAAACAGTTCCGAACTTCCCCCACCCCGACCGTAAGGCTGGTTGTTTTGCAGTGCCATCATGTCTTCTCTCAGAACTACATCAACTTTTCGTTACTCCATTGTTTTCTAGGTGACTGTATTTATAAATTATATTTGTTCGATATTTGAATATAATTTTTAATTTTATTCTCTCATAATTTAATTTAATTAAGTTATAATTATTTTTAGAATGATTTATATATTTGTTTCTAGCCTGAAAACATAGGACATGGATCCAAAAAATGAAGGAATCAAAGATAACAACATTGTGATAAATGTGTTTTATTCATTATTGGACCCTTTCGAAACCAGCAAATTTCCGGGGCTGAAGCAAAATAATACAGTGGGGTCCCTCCTACTCAATATTTAATTTGTTTTATTTTTTCAATAATATTAATACCTGAATGGATTAAATTAAAAAGAAAACGAAACTTACCACTTCATTATAATAACAAGAGTTTATTGTTTTACATAAAGTACAATCCAATTTTTTTTTTTTAATTTGGGATTCATAAATTATTTGCCACTTCTATAATTTTGTTTTTATTGAAAACTATTTTCGAATGTTATACATTCATCTTCAGTTCTAAAAACACACAAAAATTCAAAAATCAGCAATTCAAAATATACTTTGGTATTATTATACATATTAAATTAAATGTAATATAAATCAGTATTATAAAACATTTATGAATTATGAATTTAATTTAGATAAGATATCAAATACATGTTGGTACTCACCAAGGTTTAAATGGATTATATCAAACAGAAAAGTTTGTACTGGTTTCTTCTCGCATTGAACTAACAATGAACGAAAGGTAGGTAGGATGTTTATAGGTAAACGGTTTAAGGGTCGGAGTTTTTCCAGTAATTCCGCTGAGTAATTATTTTTTCTGTTATTGATGGGAATCAATTGGAGATATTTATTTGGTAATTAAAACAAAAATCTGGATTGGATTTGAAGGATTTTATTATTTCAAGTGCTTCATATATATTTAATTTGAGGCAGTTTTCAATGTGATGTATTAATTTAACTCCTGAGTCTTTGATGAATTTATGCTTTTGTTTTCATTTAAATGAGTTGGTAAGTTGGAATTCTCTGTCTTATTATTATTATATGCATGTATATGTTCCTTTAATATCTGATTTAGTGATCTCCCAGTTTTTTCCGTGTATTTGGTTTCGCAATCATTACAATTTAATTCGTATATTCTAATTTTTCTTTTCAAAATTACTATAATAATAATTACTTAAGTAAACTGTTCATTAGCAGAACTTGAACTATTTTTCATTTACAACAACAATTATTCACAATACCATTCTTCTTTTTTAACTTCATTTTTCTTTTCATAACTTTGAATAATACAGTAAAAATTCAATGTTCTTGCTAACCTATATTCAATAGACAACACTTCATGCATAATTATTATATTTCAAATCAAACATAAAGTTATATATTTAATATATATATATATATATATATATATATATATATATATATATATATATATATATATATATATATATATTTAATATATAATTTATATATTTAATATATAATATATTATTATCATTATAATTGGGTTTTGTTTGGTTTAACCAATTAGGTCTCTGCTGATTTTGGTAATTGGAACGCTGTTGGTTTTGATAATCGAAAATTAGGTTGCTAATATCGATTTTGATAGTTGGATCGGGAATGATTATGATTGACGCAACGCGGATGTATATATATATATATATATATATATATATATATATATATATATATATATATATATATATATATATATATATATATATGTATATATATATATATAATATATTTTTAGATAATTACGAATCGTCATAGCTGGTATTTTTCGTAAAATTATAACTTAACTAAAAAATAAAATGTAAGACGGAATATTTAATGCATCTAGATTCTATATTTAATTTTTATTATAATTTTTTTTAATACTTAAGTTGTCGGTGTGCAAAGCTAATAATAGACTATAGCTGAATATGCAACCAGTACATATTCTTAAATATTTGAAATCCTTTAAAAATATAAAATAACTAATTAATATTACAAAAAAAAAATTAAATTAATTTTAAGTATACAATTACCAACTTGCAATTATCGGGGAGTGGGGGAATACGACTAGGAGCGCATCTTATTATATTTTAATAATTTTTTTTTTTTTTTACCACAAATAAAAAATCCATCATTTTTAAAACCGCAAATATATTTCATTGTCCTAGACACAACAATTAACCAACAGTTGACATCCACATGATGGTGTAGAAGGATCAATCTAATTAGGGATTGATAAATTATTTGTCACTTCTATAATTTTTTATTTATTGAAAACTAGTTTCGCATGTTATACATTCATCTTAAGTTCTAAAAACAAACAAAAATTCAAAAATAAGCTCTACAATTTGGTATTTTTATATATATTAAATTAGATTTAATATAAATCAGTATTATAAAACATTTATGAATTATGAATTTAATTAAGACTAGAAATCAAATACACCTTGTAATTTGATAAGATTCATAATTAAATTCATAATTCATAAATGTTTAATAATACTGATTTATATCACATCTAATTTAATATTAATAATAATACCAAACTGTATTTTTAATTGCTTATTTTTGATTTTTTGTGTTTTTAGAACTGAAGATGAATGTATAACATTTTCAATAAAAACAAAATTATAAAAGTGGCAAATAATTTATCAATCCTTAATTAAATTAACCAGCAAATTAAGGGTTGCTGTACGCCTTTAAAGACGTTATGAAGATTGGTTTATGGTGAATTATTACTTGTTAATTATTGGGTTATTATTTTCAGTCGGAATCTATTCTTAAAAGAATGGGTATTATAAAGTTTTAACTTTGTTTTCAATAATAATTTTTAATCATTTATTGTCATTCATATCTCTTTGGCTCGCATTAGTAATTCTGATCGTTCATTACTCTTTGGAGGTGGAATCGATTTCCAGTCACAATCGATCAAGGACACTGGAAGGCCCCGGACGCTCAGTACTCCGGGTGCATCCCCGATGACCGGTGTTGACCCTCCACACGGTCTCGATACCTGTCCTTCGCGTCTCCCCTCGAATATTTTAAAATTAATCGAGACATCTCATCGCAGTAGGGGAGAGGAGGGGAGAGAACATCTCACGAGTTAATCAGAAGCTCAATATCAGTTATTAATAAGGACACCAAGCGTTCCTCCTCTCATTCAACGCGAAATCCTCCTTACGACCGGTTCCCGACAACAACCGGTTGAAGATGTCTTCTAAAGGTGCGTATTTTTTCATCTTAGTTGCCTGTAGCTTTCTTACAAGAAACCTGCCATTCTTAGTTTCTAATTCTAATAATTACATTACCAGTCCTCATAATAAAATCCTTCGCACTTTAATACTGAACTATATAATCTTGTTTTATCAGAAACCATTCATATTAACCCAGAATAAGGGAGTAAATTGCCGATAGCGATTAAAGCAATAAAAATTCTTTGAATAATCTAGAGTAATCCACTTATGTTGGACTCGTTCAACCCCAATTTCTTTTGTGTGCCATATCCTTATTATATAATATTTAGTCAATCGCATAAAAAAATGTGCTGAATACTAATCCTGCTAAAATAGTCAATTTTTTTTTTATAATCTATTTATACACATTTTTCCCCTTAAACCATTTATTTTTATTTAATATAAAAAAACTTCCAAATGTTTTATTATAATTTATTACATGTTAATGTTTCGGAATTATTTTGTAAAGATCTTCCTTTTGTCAATTATTTTACTTTACTTTGTTTTTTTTATTGTTGGTATATACATTCATATTTATTACGGAATATGTATGATCTTCTTAGCTCCACTTATCAATTTTATATATATATATATATATATATATATATATATATATATATATATGTATATATATATATATATATATATATATATATATATATATATATATATATATATATATATATATATAGGTAGGTTACTGCAGCAGTTAAAAATTATGAAACCGGTTAATATATAAAAGTAAATAGATTTTCTAATTCCTTCAAGCTATGTATGACCTTAAATAAAAAAATTACCCAATAAATGTTATTTGAATTTAGCTTAGTAATTTCAGAGAAAAATTAGAGAGAAACTACGACACATCAATAAATTTGTTTTGTGTTGTTTGATATCGAAGAGATTAAACTGATTTCCCATTGCTTATTGGCCTATTTGATTTATTTTATATCATTATTATAAAATACTAATATTTGATTCTAAAATTATTTTCGTAAGTGATGTTATTAGGCGATAAAATTAAAATTATCATAAAGATTAGAAAATCAAAGACAAAAGTTCCGCAGAGCTATTGGTGAAAGGCCGGGTATGTTTTTGGCACAGTGTGTACATCAAAAGCCAAGTCTGTTGGGGTGGCCATTTGTTATTATATATATATATATATATATATATATATATATATATATATATATATATATATATAGATGGTGTTCAGTTTAAGATAGTTCAAACTCATTTTACAGCATAACTCAGAGGAAAATGATAGAGTAAAAAAATTTGTAGAGATTCTTCAAGAATATAGACATTATTTGACACTTTGATGCCGCGTACGCGCCTGAAGCTCCTACTATAAACTGATGCGGATTACAAGAACATGATGTATGACTCTGACGTATTTGTTAACACCTTTATTAATGAAATATGATTAATGATATCAAAATGCGCTTTACACCATTCGTTTTAACTTTTTTTTTTACCGTTTAAAATGATCTGCATCAAGATAGGAGTCATCCGCGAATCTCACGTTTGTACGTGCATCAGACGCATACACGGCTTCAAAATGTTAAATAATGGCTATATTCTCGAAAAAACGTTACGCTCTATAATTTTTTCCTCTGCATTTTCATTTTTCAGATCAACCCTTTTTCTATAAAATTCGTTTAAACCTTCTTTAAATGAACACCATATATATATATAAAAACATTCAAAGAATTCAATCGTTGAAGTCAAAAGCATTCTATGTTACAAATGACTTGCTTAAGAACCGAATGCTACAAAAATTTCTCCCACAGATTGACGTAAACCCATTCGAGGCAGTGGTCAAAAGATTTGCTTATTGCAAACATACTTTATTCAATAATGCCAAATTACTTTTTTTTTTTTGTTTATATTTATATATCGTAGCCAGTTTTAACTGATCAAGTATTGAATTTTAAACTTATTTTATTAATAATCATAAAACTGTACGGGAAAATATAACTGAGTAATTGTCCCTAGGTACTAAAGTTCAAGCAACTGTATTGTTTATGTATAATAATAACATATTATTTATGTTCTATATTAAAAATATGTTGTTAATAAACACATATGCACCTTATATGTCAAAATAATAAATTTTGATTTGTTCAGTTCAAGTTGTACACCAATGATATATAAATTTATTTATATATGTTTGTTGATTTAGGTGAATACTTTAATATATAAAAATAAAGGCAGGCTGTTGCTCTTTCACCAATTTATTTATTACGATGCAAATTTTCGGCCTACAAGCCATCCTCAGGCATCTCTGTAAAAGGCCTAAAATTATTTAAAAAACATATACTGTCATATTTAAGTCCAATCCGGACCAAGTAGAAATATACAGCGACAAACTTCAAAAATAATATAGCAATAATTGAGTCATCTGTCATCACAGCCATCATGTTTTTTAAATAATTAATTTTAGGCCTTTTACAGAGATGCAGTAAATAGGTGAAACAGCATGCCTTTATTTTTTTATTGCCTTTATTAATTTATTTATCGCGATAAAGGCCTGCGTATATCACTTCTTGGCATATATATATATATATATATATATATATATATATATATATATATATATATATATATATATATATATATATATATATATATATATATATATGTAAATTAATAATTAACAAGATTAATTATTAATTCAGATCGTTTACTTTTAAATGGCATTGAACAGCTGTTTATTGGCTTTTGTTATAAATGAAGGTTATACTAATCAGCAGACTTGTTAGTAAAATATATTATAGTGATTTAGGGAGTAAAAGACTCGTATACAATTCTATTTTGTTTTAGGTAACTTTGTGTATTTTGTATTATTTGGAAATAATAACTTAATTGATTGTATTAAAAGTTACTAAATAAACTATTTTGTTTTAGCAAACGTTTACGGTCGTATTATTTCTAAATCACAGAATTATATATATACATATATATATATATATATATATATATATATATATATATATATATATATATATATATATATATATATTTATATATATATATAGGTATATAGAGAGAGAAAGAACCATTAAAAAAAAAATGCTTTTACAATTATTCTCACGAAATGAAAAGAATTATAATTGTTTTTAGCTTTCTGTGACTGGTATTTATTCATTGAGTTATTATGACTATAACCTCTTTTTATGAATGTTTCTATCATTTGACAAATTTTCAGAATTCGAGAATATTACAAGAATATACGAGAATAATTAAAAAATAATTATAAATTATTCATTATCATTCTGGCGCGATATATTTTAAGTATAAAAATAATCAAAACAAATGATACGAACGTTTAATCAGTTAATTAGGCTCAGAAAAGTGACCAATAATACGTGTTAATCAGCATGATGGATTACGACAAGAAATCTTATAATCGAATACCTTGAGAATTATCACAGACCGTGCAATTCAACATCTTACGTCGACATACATTTACTATAAGTTGGCCAACACACATGGAGAGACAGGCGCGGACACAGATTTTTTTTGGGGGGAGGGGGAAGAAATTTAATAGGTAGAAGATAATTAATCAGTTAAGTGTTTATTGGGCATTGTGTGTCTTGAGGATAAGAATGAAAATTGGATCAAATTACTATTAAAAATACAAAATTATTTTATTTATATTGAAATGAAAGTATTATACATTGATTTTGAAAATTTTAGCATTTAATATCATTTTTTATGAAACGCTATAAAACCTTCAAGTAAAGTACTAAATCCGGTTTGTCGAATTTGGGAAAAATCTAGTATGTTATTTATATTAATAGCTAAGTCTTGTAATTCAAATTTAAGAAGTTTTGCAATTTATTTTAATATAATTTTTTATGAAAATCTATTATAAACTTCAAGTAAAGTACCACTCCGGTGATTTTGTTGCGACCAAAAATGGGAGGTGAACAACTATATGTCACAGCAATCCTAAATGCAAAATTTCAATTTTCTACGGCTAACCGGTTTTGAGTTATGTGTGATACGAACGAACGTACGTACATACCTCACAACAAAACTAGTCAAAATGGATTCAGGGATGATCAAAATGTATATTTCCGTTTAAATCTGAAAACCGAAACTTTTCGCGATTATAATACTTAAGATATTTATAAGGTGCAACAGAAAATTATAACCCTCATAAGCAGGAATCCAAAATATATAAATTTAATTTTACATTTATTAATAAATGGATGATATTTTGGCTATAGTTGCATGTTAAATAGATCAGTTATTACTTTAAGCTAATATAATTTAAAGCGTATAATATGAAAGGATTTTTATAAAATATAAAACGACATGCTATTGTTAAACGTACCGAGTGTCGTAGATCCTTTCGAAGCAACAATGGCGTCATAAATATTCTCAGTTATACAAAAAACAATTAAATACTACGTCACTTCTAGATAAGATGACTAAACATTATTAAAAAATATGTTATCAAAAAATGTCATATTTTATACATGAATTTTTGTTTATCCGTTTTTGCTTTTTCTTATTACATTTACTCAAAATGTGTTTTGCAAGGATCAATACTTTTCGAAGTATAATCATGATACAAACTTCTGAACGTTTTATTTTAAGACGGATAATTCTTTTTTGTTAGGGCTTGATAAATTATATGCCACTGATCCTTGCAAAACACCTCAATATTTGAAGTTACTATTGATTACTGTCAGTCTTAAGTAAATGTAATAACAAAAAACAAAAACAGATATATAAAAATTAATGTAGGAAATATAACATTTTTTGATAATATATAAGTTGTTATTTACAGAAGTCAATGTTTAGTCTTCTTGTTTAGAAGTGACGTAGTATTTTTTTTTATAACAGAATATTTATGACGCCATTGCGGTCTCGAAAGGATTTACGACATTCGGTACGTTAAAACAACAACATGTAGTTTTATATTTTATAAAAATCCTTTTAGAAATTTAAATTAGAAGTTTTAAATTAAAATATCTGATGTGGACAATACATGACTTCCTTGTACGCCTATTAAACTATAAATCGGTGGCTCAAAAAGTGGTTCTTAATTCGGTTACTAGTTTCCGAAGATTGCAGTATCTCAAAAACGCGCGACATCCATTTATTGACACATACACTCACAAATGGGAAGGAAAACCAGTATTTTACACTCAATTTTAACACTTAAAACAACTAATAAAAATGTTTAATTGGATTGGAAACCAAATTGCGTTTGTAACCTTTATTACCGAAACATATGATTTATGTATTTAATTTAAATATAATTTTTGACGTAAGCTTATTATGACCTTCAAGTAAAGTACCCTTTTCGGTTCACCAATTTTAACCAAAATATAGTAAATACATTCACATCAATATAAAAGTTCTATTTACCAAATTTGAGATGTTTTACATTATATTTTAATATAATTTTTAATGAAAGTCTAATATGACCTTCAAGTAAAGTACCGCTTCCGGTTTTCCAATTTAGACCAAAATCTAGTATGTTATTTAAATCACTATACAAATTATAAATACAAAATTTGAGAAGTTTTAAATAGTATTTTAATATAATTTTTGATGGAAATAAATTATGACCTTCAAGTAAAGTGCCATTACCGGTAATCAAGTAGTGACCAAAAAGGGAGGATCGCAACTAGATTTTACAACAATCAAAAATATAAAATTACAACTTTCTACAGCTAAACGTTTTTGATTTATGCGAGATACGAGCGTACGTACGTACAGACGCCACGGCGAAACTAGTCAAAATTGATTCAGGGATGGTCAAAATGGATATTTCCGTTGAAATCTGAAAACCGAAAATTTTCGCGATTACAATACTTCCTTTACTTCGTACAAGGAAGTAAAAAGGGTTTGGAGTTGGGGCCTTTCAGCTTATAACAGCAATCTTGTAATAAAATCGATTACATTTTGTTTCAAGTGTTGTCCTGCAATTGATGATTAATAACATTTTATGATATGTTTTGAATATGTTTCTAGTTCACTATTTATCTTCAATAACTTGAAAAATGGATTAAATGGTGTGTTTTTGAAGTAAGGCATAATTCTGTAAACATGTTTTTCTCAATAACCTCTTAATTATCCTGTTGTTTATCTCGAACATAATTATTATTATTTGTTCCAATTGAAGTGTCAACAATTTTTTATTCAAAAATAAGTGTTTGATAAATGTTCATCCTATTAGGGAATTTTAAGAGTTAGTTAAGTCTCTATCGTAAATATGAATTGAATATAACCAGCGTGAAATCGATTTTCTTCGAATAGACCGTTAATGTACATAATCGATTAACGTTGATGAGCAAAAATTTCAATATAGATGGGAGACATTTGTAAATTAATCTGTGAGTAAATCTTTTAAACAAATATTAAATTTGTGTTTAATAAAAATGTTAAACAACACGTTAAAACTAAAAACGCGCTGCACTATCATTTATTATTTTTAATGGATATACATAATAATATATATATATATATATATATATATATATATATATATATATATATATATATATATTTTCATTTGTCATCCGCATGATGGTATAGAAGGATCAATCTGATTGGCCAGTTGACATCCGCATGATGGTATAGAAGGATCAACCTAATTAGGGATTGATAAATTATTTGATAAATAACAGCCTCAAATTAAATTTATAAGAAGCACTTGAAATAATAAAATCCTTCAAATCCAATCCAGATTTTTGCTTAAATGACTAAATAAATATCTCCAATGGTCCAGTTTTTAAATGTATTCCCATCTATAACAGAAAAACCAATTACTCACCGGCATTAATGGAAAAATCCTGACCCTTAAACCGTTACCTATAAACATCCTACCTACCTTTCATTCATTGTTAGTTCAATGCGAGAAGAAACCAGTACAAACTTTTCTGTTTGATATAATCCATTTAAACCTTGGTGAATACCAACATGCATTTGATTTCTTGTCTTAATTAAATTCATAAATATTTTATAATACTGATTTATATTACATCTGTGTGTTTTTAGAACTGAGGATGAATGTATAACATTCGAAACTAGTTTAGGGAGAGTTGGTGTGGGTTTCTTTTTGTATTTTTTGTTGGTACTTCTTAGTGTTTCTAAGAAGTACTTTTTCAAAAACTGTCTTGGAGGGGCCTAGGAGCAGATAAAGAGTAAAGGAGCAGGCTCAGTCCGGAGAAACCTTTCTACGTCCATGTTCAAGTTCAAAAATAATCGGAACATAAAATCGATAAGTAGGTAAGAGATTAGATCGATAGATAGATAAGGTGCGACAGTTGACCGCCAAGGCATATATATGTGGCAGTTAACGTGACGGTAGTTGTAACTGCCGTGACAGATTCTGTCAGCTATCACGTCAAACCTGTCATGACGACAGCTGTCATGCTGTTTACACGCGATAGTAGCTACCATGGCTGAAATTTTCGCGCTAACTGTCACTGTGTAAACGGCCTAAAGGTAGACTTTAGCTGGTACTGCCCGCGGTTGCGGCCGGCAAAGTTTTCTGGCAGTTGACTACTACTTTGACTGAATAGGTAGACATATTTCGCTGGCACTGCCTGGCAGTCTAGGTATGACGTCATACCTATACTGCTGCTAGAAGGAGTAACACTGCCTCAGACGCGACGGTTCCCGCTTGTCATTTGAAATAATGTCATTTAACAAAAAGGGATTTAGTGATTATGACTACGAACGTCTAGTAGAGTTTATAAATCAATTTCAGGTTCTTTATGTAAGGAAAGAATAATGTGTGAAAATACATATTATTTTATTTTTATTTTCACACAATATTATTATTATTATTATTATTATTGTATCAATAAACAATAAAGAAACCTCGACAGACGAACTTTGTTCGTTGTCTAAAATACCTAACAAATATCTAGTTTTACATAACATAACAATATATATGTTGTACATACAGACGTCGTTTTTTGAAAAAGACGTAAGCACCATTTAGGAAACACGTGAAACGATTTTTCTCCAAATAACAATTAATTTTTTTTTCATTTTTATTCTTTATTGTATACTGTAGGAGTTTATTAAGGTGGCAAAACCTTTATAATTACAATATATTTTTAAAACTTCTAGCACTGGTTAAGGCCGGAGTGACGTGAATACTGAGAGTCGTTAGCATTTGGTGCTTACGTCATCAATAGTCGATTTTTAGACCATTTCTAATTTATTTTTCTATACACCGTAAGCGGGAGTTGATAGAAGCTGTGTTTCGAATTTTTGGTACTTAAGCCTTTTTCAAAAAACGACGCCGATATCTAGTTGCATATCTGTAAATAAATGTATTAATTTATCTATAATTTGTATTTATCTAAATTACAAATAATTTTAAAGATTTTAAGGATATACTATATAGTTATAACGATAAAATATGACTAGTATACATGAGCGAGAACTCTCGCATTAGATACCAATGCTTACTCTAATCCCTGATGCATTCAAGGTGGAAGCGTTATTAGGGAAACAATATAATATTACCAAAAAAGTTTATTTAACATACAGATTTGGTGAAGTTACATAGTTTGTAATGACTATATTGAAGTTACAGTTCATACTTAATTAGTAATTAGCTTACTCCACTGGAAAAAATCTCTTCAATTTAGCAGTTAAGCAATTAGATCCAGCTATAACATCGTAGTATTCATATTTAGCAGTGCCCTTTAGGGTTGGACATGGGAAACAATATACAATTTTCCACTCATTAAAAGTTTTTGTAAACAGACTAAAATTGATATAAAGTTGCCATGACAACGGCACTCACGCAAGATGGCACAGGGCCCGTGCGGACCTATATCGTGCGTTATCTCGAAAACGGTAGGTTTTAATGCTTTAAAACGCTGGACCAATACGCTCCACAGGAGCGTATCTGATCTTGAAGCCCGCGTCAAAATCTTTAAAACCCAACTTATCCCGTCTCTATCCGCCGACTCTCAGTCGTCAAATCTTTGAAACCTTCCAGTTTTTTCATCACTTTTATTTAAGCCCTTGTAAGATTTTAAGAAACAAAATCAGGATTCGTCACTTCTCCGTGAAATTCCCTTTCTTTTGATACCTCATTCGTCAAAATCCATCGCTCCTGAGAGCCGGAAAAGGGATCTATACTACCGTAATAATATATAGTAGTGATTGTAAATATAGGAGAGGTTATAACGTTATAAGGTTATGCAAGAGTGGACCGCTGCGGTGGGCAGTTTCAGCGAAATATAGAAGCAGCAACAGTTAGCGAAGTTAGCAGTATTTCATTTATTGATTAATTTTGAAAGATTTATATCGATCTGTTCCGATCGTTCGTGATGAATCAATATGAATAAAACCTGTAAACTTCTCTAATTCCGTGATAGAAAGTAAAAGCTACTAGGAAAAGCCACTGTTTTTAACAATCTCCGATTTCATACCCGTTGAAGCTATTAGGCCCAGAAAGCATATTAGGAATGTCGTGAGGAGGAGGGTTGAATTTATACATATATTGTAACGCTCTACATATAATACTATTTTTGACGAGGATAGAGGTCCTTCGAGAGGTCCTTATTTCAAAAATAGTCGTTTTTAACATTGATACAGGCTCCGATAGATCCTGCCTTGTTATTAAATCGGAACGGACTATCTTAGCGAGTAGAGGGACATCAGAATTAACGTTAAAATTGTCTATTTTAATAGTCGATTCCTTCAATACTTGTAATGACATCGAAACAAAACATCGAAAGACTTTTCTTCCTAAGTATTTCCTGTAAAATGTAAGGTAAAAGAGAAAAATTTGAGGCGTTACAAATTTTCTAAAAATTTTCCATTTTCTCAAGCTCATATCGTCGGTCCCTTATCAAACTTTAAAAAAAATCGTTTTATTTTTTTTTGATACTTGTTTTATTGATTAATTTTTTATTGATACATTGATCAGTTGATACTGCGTGTAGTAAATTTAAATATATCTTACGAGATAAGAAAGTGCTCAAATCGCAGTTGCATTTTTACGAAAAATATCTGAAAGTCTAAAGCTTCTATGTTAAAATAACGAATATGCGTATTATTATAAAGGTAAGACAATAAATACCTTGAAATTATTAGATAAAAGAAAAACAACGCAAATGAAAAAAATTAAAATAATAGAAATCGGCCTTCATACACAGAAAAATTAATAGTTTTTTAGCCTTCTTGAAAAGTATCGATTTTTACATTCGTACCTTTACCATGGAAACGACGATATCCTTGAGACGGTAACACATAGAGATAAATATGAATTCACCATTTCATAAAGGATTTAATATAATAACTTTAATTTTGGAAAATGTAAAATTTTCTGTGTGACGTTTTCGAAATATGCGCCAAAAACTGAAAAAAGGGTTCTTTGAGCCTCCTTCCCCTCCCCTCCACTCCCACTTTAATAGGCGTTCTTTAAGGGGCCTCCCCCTACACATTCCTAAAACGTTCGGAGCTATGTGGTTTATGCCAGCAAACAATCCTAATTTGACTCGGCGATGAGCGGAAAAAACGATTATAAAAAAATAGCACTTCCGGTAAGTCGATTTTGAAGAAAAAGTTTCTGTAACATCACAGTAGGGTTGAGATATCGAAACGCGACATATCGATATATCGGATTTGAAAAACTGATATTTTCTATCGATGATATCGATATTTCACAACGTTATATCGATGATCCCGACATTTTAAACTATGTTACATTAGAATCTCGATAATTCATATCCCGGTAATTCGTATATTCCGATAATTCGTATGGATTCTATGGTCCCTTATCTCGTAATTAGACCCTATATGGAAAGCCGAGCGCGTCCGGAAGGAGACGAATGCGACCAAACCTCCTCACAACAAGTCGCCAACCTATTGCTGACAGAATGCTCTGTAACAATGATTTGCAATAACATAAAAGTAGAAATGAACTTAATAATTTCTAATTTTGTATTATTTAATGGAAGCAAAATGATTCCATGAAAACTAAACCGAAACTTTTAAAATATATTTTCAGCTTAAACCAAAAATATTTAGTGTACAGAATTGTAGTGCTAAAATTATTTAAAACGCTAATTTATTATACTTTTGTGAGAAAAGACTTCAAGAAATGCATTCTGCTGAGTTTATTTTCGAATTGTGTTTATGTGGACTCTTTAAAATAATCTCAAAGATTATTATTATAGGGTGGTAAGGGAAAGTTGTGTGATCCGCGCACCGCACCAGATTTTTTTTGTTTGCAGTTCAGTGCAAAATGCATAATAATCGATCTTGTAGAGGATTAAATTTACTACAATTACTCTCAACAGAAGCCATGTTATATTGAAATAATTTTGAGAGAAAGGAAAATTGTTATTTTAATATTAATAATTGGTATGGATTCTCTGGTCCCCTTGAAAATCTCCCTTTAATCCGTGTTAAAACAATGCATTCCGGTCCCTTCGATAATTCGTATCTATTTTCGTCTTCCAGGTACTGTAAACTTCTTATAATTCGAATTTCCAAATAAAAAAATCTGGCTAAATCTTAAAAGCGGTCGGTTTACGCTTTTATTTTCTATTCATCTCTTGTACGAAGTAAAGGAAGTATTGTAATCGCGAAAATTTTCTAGAAGGTCTTAGAAGGTTACTTCTAGAAGGTTTACTTTACTAGAAGGTCATAATTGATTTCCATCAAAAATTATATTAAAATACTATCCAAAACTTCTCAAATTTAGTATTTATACTTTATATATTGACTTAAATAACATACGATACTTCCTCCCCATTTGTGCGATGAACAAGTCTGCAGCAGGAGAATAAGATATTAGTTAAGTGGGTTCTTCCACTTAAAATTTAGAAACTGTCGATTTCTAATGCTTTATCTAGTGATATTGATAGTTTTAATGTTGTCACGGAACACGAATAAATCTCTTGGAAACTAGTTACCTACAGGAAAAAAAACGACATATAACAACGGAATGAGACCTCTAGAAACAAGAGTATGTGTGTGTGTCAATATATGGATGTGGCGACGCAGAGTTTCGTTTTTGAGATACTGCAATTTTCGGAAATTAGTAACCAAATTGAGGATCACTTTTTGAGCCAACGATTTATAGTTTAATAGGAGTACAAGGAAGTCGTGTGTTGTCAGATATATTAGATCAGATATTTTAAAAAGTTGTAAAAAGTCCTTAACTATATTATTAGCCGACGACACAGATTGATCAGAATAATTAAGTTCGCTCATGGCAAGTCCGCAAACGAAACGTGTTTAAAAAAAAAAACTCGTTACCGACAGCCATGGACCACAAGCGAAATATTCAACGGGTCTGTACAATCAGATATGAAATAAAAAACAGCGAAAATCTTCAACTGTTTATTGATAATTATACGGCCCACAACAGTACCACATCACTCAGCGATGTATGATAATGCTCTGTTTATAACACCCGACACAATCTCTGAACTGCAGTCTCGTCCATAATTGAACGATTTAAGACATTTAACGCAAGGAAACAGTGATGCAACTCTTTGGTAGCATCGAGGATGGGAATCACCAACCTCAAAATAAAGAAACTCCCATAACTTTCCGATATTTCGCCTATTTTGACGAAAGTTTAGCGGTATTTTAATTTTGATTCCATTTGAAAAGGAATTTATGTAGTAGAAATTGATGTGCCGACGATTAGTTCTAAAATAGTAAACTAATACATATAAAACATGCGCCTTAATTTTAATTAACAATTTTCATTATTCGGTAATACTCCAGAATCGTAACCCCAACATGGCGGAAGCCCAGATTTTTAAGACGTGGCTACATTTCGAGCTGCGCATGCCCACAACAAATAGTTTGCTATATTGTAAATAAACTAAGTAAGGACCTTTTCAGAGTATGATCATCAAAATAAAAGAACTTGTGATGTTATAACATTTTTTTTTACTTCCTTGTACGCAGTAAAGGAAGTATTGTAATCGCAAGAATTTTCGGTTTTCAGATTTCAACGGAAATATCCATTTTGACTAGTTTCGTCGTAGCGTCTGTACGTACGTACGTTCGTCGCATAAATCAAAAACGGTTAGCCGTAGAAAGTTGAAATTTTGTATTTAGGATTGATGTAAAATAAAGTTGTGAACCTCCCTTTTTGGTCACTGCTTGATCACCGGAAGTGGTACTTTACTTGAAGGTCATAATTGATTTCCATCAAAAATTGTATTAAAATACTTTGTAAAACTTCTCAAATTTAGTATTTATGACTTATACATTGATTTAAATAATATAATAAATTTTGATTAACATTGGTAGACCGGAAGTGGTACTTTACTTGAAGGTCATATTAGACTTTCATCAAAAATTATATTAAAATATAATGTAAAACATCTCAAATTTGATAAATAGGACTTTTATATCGATGTGAATGTATTTACTAGATTTTTGTTAAAATTGGTGATCCGAAAAGGGTATTTTACTTGAAGGTCATAATAAGCTTACATCAAAAATTATATTTAAATTAAATAAATAAATCATATGTTTCGGTGTCAAAGGTTACAAACGCAATTTGATTTCGAATCCAATTAAATATTTTTATTACTTGTTTTAAGTGGTTTAAAATTTAGTGTAAAATACTGGTTTTCCTCCCCATTTGTGTATATCAACAGATGGATGTCGGGACGCCGAGTGTCGTTTTTGAGATACTGTAATCTTGGGAAACTAGTAACCAAATTCAGGATCACTTTTTGAGCCACCGATTTATAGTTTAATAGGCGTACAAGGAAGTCATGTGTTGTCCACATCAGATATTTTTTAATAATCATTATTCTATTCTATCTTTTTAATTTATAACGATACATGGCTTATAAAAATATTGTTTTATAAATAATAATTATTTTATTTTACAACCTTCTTCGCAGTTTAACATTATAATCACTTGAAGCACTTGTCTTTGCTTTTTCATCCATTTCCTTTCGATATATCGATATTTTTCTAGCGATTATTAGTGGATATCGATATATGGTTTTGCGATATCGCAATTTTCCTTTCGATGCGCCAACCCTATATTACGGGCATATCCTTTCTACCTTAAATACGTAATTTCAGTTTCGTACAACTTTTAGTTTTTGAGCTAGATTGCTCGCGATTTTGCGATACTTGGTGATTTGGACTCAGGATACCCTTAAAACTTGTATTTCCGTTGAAAACTCTAATTCGAAATTTTTCAAGATCGCAATATTCCATACATCGGTAAGGGAAAGTTAAAAGTAATTTAAATTTCGTTATTCGTGTAATTGATAAGCAAATATTTCAAAATCTTCGTCAATCTATTGGTCAATGTTTTAATACGTTAGTATCTTTTGAATGGCACAGCAGGACATTTTTCTTATTTATTTTCTTCTTCCACTTAATAATATGCAAGAATTAATAAATACAAATTCCTCCAGTTGTTTAGCCTTGGATATGAGCGGAATGAGGTGGGGTTGTTTTGTCCTTTAATGATCATTGACTCCCAACAAGTAGTTCCAATCGTCCAGGAGGTCTTGTGGCATGATCACTGAGCTGGTCAGTTCCGCAAATAATATCCTTGAAAAATCTCATATCGCAACTTCTCTTTGTTTTCAAATTGTATCATTTTAGGTATATTCACTTGTGATTCTAAAACAATCATATCGTATCAGTATTTAGATCTAATTTTTCTTTTTTTTTTTTTTTTTATAGATAATCAAAACCTGAAAGAAAACAGAATAAACTCGCCTAAAGAAATGGAACAGGACAAGAAATATCTTTGTGACGAAAGCCTCAACAAATCCAATGGTTCTACTCCTCAACAAAACTCCTCAACAATCAAGGTAAGTTTTATTTCTAATCGCTTCTGTCAGTGTCGTATTAATTGAAAATACTCCGTCCAATCACCATATGGTATTTACGAGTGTAATATTTCGTAGTGAATTATCTTAATATATGTTTATTGATTTAAGATGAAATGTGATTTATATAAATAAATGAAGGCTGAAAATTAGGAATTGATAAATTATTTGCCACTTCTTTAATTTCCTTTTTATTGAAAACTAGTTTCGAATGTTATCTTGAAGATGGATTTATAACTAGAGATTGATAAATTGATAAATCATTCAAATGAAAAAAATCATAAATTCATCAAAGACCCAGGAGTTAAATTAATATATCACGTTGAAAACAGCCTCGAATTAAATATATATGAAGCACTTGAAATAAAATCCTTCAAATCCAATCCAGATTTTTGTTTCAATGACCAAATAAATATCTCCAATAGTCCAATCTTAAATTTATTCCCATCTTTAACAGAAAACCAATTATTCACCGGCATTACTGGAAAAACCCTGACCCTTAAATCGTTAACCTATAAACATCCTACCTACCTTTCGTTCATTGTTAGTTCAACGCGAGAAGAAACCAGTACAAACTTTTCTGTTTGATATAATCCATTTAAAGCTTGGTGAGTACCAACATGTATTCGATTTCTTGTCTTAATTAAATTCATAATTCATAAATGTTTTATAATACTGATTTATATTGCATCTAATTTAATATGTACAATAATACCAAACTATATTTTGAGTTGCTTATTTTTGAATTTTTTGTGTGTTTTTAGAACTAAGGATGAATTTATAACATTCGAAACTAGTTTTCAATAAAAACAAATTTATAGAAGTGGTAAATAATTTATCAATCCCTAATTAGATTGATCCTTCTATACCATCATGCGGATGTCAACTGAAGGCTGAAAATATTTCACCACAAGTTCTTTTATTTGGAAGCTGAATTTTTATAACTGTTTAATTTAAATAAAAACATCCGAAACGTAGCTTCGGATAGCTATACATCATAGCTTACAGCTTGACTATCATGTATAATTTGACTTAATCCAGATTGGACTTAATCTATTTCATTTTATGCATTTTAACATATTTTTGAAAGATGTCTGAGAATGACTTAAACGCCGAAACGTATAATCCATAATAAGCTTATAAAGGTTTACGAATTCAACATTCAAATAAAAGAGCTTGTGGTGAAATATTTTTAGTCTTCATTTATTTATTTGAGTTATCTTAATTGACCCAATGTTATAAAATGGCTCGCTGAGCTAAGTTTCATATGTTGTTATTTAAACTTAATAGCTATAAACATTCACTTAATTCACTTACTAGCATACATTTCGTCGAATCACCATTTTTACGTCAAACGTTTTAAAATAATGCCTTTACGATACATCTTCTATAAGTAATACAAATTACGAGCTATAGAAAATTTGTATGTTATATACTAACACTAATTTATATATATATTATATCTGCGACACCGGCAAAAATAAGATTAATTTCAAAAATCGAATGTTGGGAAAATGCAATTGAATGTTAGAATTTTCAAATATAGAAGTCCGATTTTAGAGTTTCAAACCAAGATTCACAAAGAAATACTCTTCCCCTTCGCTTTAATAGCCGTTTCATTTGGACCATATTAGGCACAAAGAAAGATAAAAAAAAAATAGCTTTCTGGTAAAGTAATTAGAAATCCACAAAATTATGGAGTAATGTGGGGCAAGTGTGTACTAAATTATGGAATAATGTGGGACAAGTGTGCACTAAATTATGGAGTAATGTGGGGCAAGTGTGCACTAAATTATGGAGTAATGTGGGGCAAGTGTGCACTAAATTATGGAGTAATGTGGGGCAAGTGTGCATTAAATTATGGAGTAATGTGGGGCAAGTGTGCACTAAATTATGGAGTAATGTGGGGCAAGTGTGCACTAAATTATGGAATAATGTGGGGCAAGTGTGCACTAAATTATGGAATAATGTGGGGCAAGTGTGCACTAAATTATGAAGTAATGTGGGGCAAGTGTGCACTAAATTATGGAGTAATGTGGGGCAAGTGTGCACTAAATTATGGAATAATGTGGGGCAAGTGTGCACTAAATTTTACAAAGTTCGACTTTAAAGGATTGCTAAATTTTTATTTTTGTGGCAAAATTTTTCCTCTTTTTTAAAAAAAAAAAATGTTCCTGAAAGGATTATGTTTAAATATTACATTCAAGCCTACGCTTCAACCACGTCCATTTTGAAAAAAATTGATAATTTAATTGAATAGTACTTAGTACGCACTTGCCCCTAGGGGTAAATGCGTACAAGTTATCTGAATGACTCATTATTCAAGGAAGAGAGGTTTTGGGGCAAATGCAAAATAGGTCGGTTTTGCTGGGTGATTGCGGACAAGCGCTTAAAAAATAGAAAACTGTCAAGAGAATAGTAAGAAAAAATATTTTGAAGATCAGCTTCTGCAGGTTCCGCTTAAGGCCAAAAAAAAAAACAACAAAAAAATTGGTAGATAAACACCAATACAGCTATACTGCAAAAGTTGAAAAACAACTTTATCAACAGGTTGGCACTAATATTTTTACAACTCGTTATAATTCACTTTAGCGAACTTTCGTAGCTGATTTCTGATACATCAATGTTTAGGCTTCATGCTGCGTAAAGGTCAGCTCTTACCAGTTGAGGGGTTGGATTTAAGGAGACAATTTTGCACAAAGGATACATTTCAAGGGCATATAGACAATGCTATGCTATTTTCATTCTTCTACAAAATGGAGAATGAAAACATGCCCTCATCCAAGATGAACAACCGTTCAAAAGGATGTTCCTGGAAAAAAGGTCAAAGGACTTTCCTACATTATCGTGATAATAAAGTAAAACAAAAAAGTTTTAGTTTAAAAAAAATATTCTTCGGCATATTATTTGTTCGAAAAATACATATACAATGTTAGCTCCTTGGGTATGAAGGAAATGAAAGAAAAATTTAATGATATTCTTTTTATTAAAAATAACTTCCATTAGCTATAATACATTCCCAACGCCCAATAAGGTCGTTTTATCCCTTGTTCAGAGAAACGGTACTTACGTGTTTTCAAGGCCGACCAACATTTCTTATAAAACCTGCTCTGTTATTTTCTTATCACTTCTGTTTTGGTTATTAACATGACTTCTAAAGTATTATTAATAATTGTAGTTTTTTTTTTAAGTTGAACAACCTGCTCTGTTATTTTCTTATCAGTTCTGTTTTGGTTATTAACATGATTTCTAAAATATTATTAACAACTGTAGTTTCTGTTTAAGTTGTATAACCTGCTCTGTTACTTTCTTATCACTTCTGTTTTGGTTATTAACATGATTGGTAAAATATTATTAATTTGTTTGTTAATAACTGTAGTTTTTTTTTTAAGTTGAATAACCTGCTCTGTTACTTTCTTATCACTTCTGTTTTGGTTATTAACATGATTTCTAAAATATTATTAACAACTGTAGTTTCTGTTTAAGTTGAATAACCTGCTCTGTTACTTTCTTATCACTTCTGTTTTGGTTATTAAAATGATTTCTAAAATATTATTAACAACTGTAGTTTCTGTTTAAGTTGTATAACCTGCTCTGTTACTTTCTTATCATTTCTGTTTTGGTTATTAACATGATTGGTAAAATATTATTAATTTGTTTGTTAATAACTGTAGTTTTTTTTTTTAAGTTGAATAACCTGCTCTGTTACATTCTTATCACTTCTGTTTTGGTTATTAACATGATTTCTAAAATATTATTAACAACTGTAGTTTCTTTTTAAGTTGTATAACCTGATCTGTTACTTTCTTATCACTTCTGTTTTGGTTATTAACATGATTTCTAAAATATTATTAACAACTGTAGTTTCTTTTTAAGTTGTATAACGTGCTCTGTTACTTTCTTATCACTTCTGTTTTGGTTATTAACATGATTTCTAAAATATTATTAACAATTATAGTTTCTTTTTAAGTTGTATAACCTGCTCTGTTACTTTCTTATCAATTCTGTTTTGGTTATTAACATGATTTCTAAAATATTATTAACAATTATAGTTTCTTTTTAAGTTGTATAACCTGCTCTGTTATTTCTTTATCACTTCTGTTTTGGTTATTAATTTGATTTCTAAAGTACTATTAATTTGTTTGTTAATAACTTTAGTTTCTTTTTAAGTTTTATAACCTGCTCTGCTACTTCCTTATCACTTCTGTTTTGGTTATTAACATGACTTCTAAAGTATTATTAATAACTGTAGTTTCTTTTTAAGTTGTATATCCTGCTTTGTTACTTTCTTATCAATTCTGTTTTGGTTATTAACATGATTTCTAAAATATTATTAACAATTATAGTTTCTTTTTAAGTTGTATAACCTGCTCTGTTATTTCTTTATCACTTCTGTTTTGGTTATTAATTTGATTTCTAAAGTACTATTAATTTGTTTGTTAATAACTTTAGTTTCTTTTTAAGTTTTATAACCTGCTCTGCTACTTCCTTATCATTTTTTTTTTTTTGTTATTAACATGACTTCTAAAGTATTATTAATAACTGTAGTTTCTTTTTAAGTTGTATATCCTGCTTTGTTACTTTCTTATCAATTCTGTTTTGGTTATTAACATGATTTCTAAAATATAATTAACAATTATAGTTTCTTTTTAATTTGTATAACCTGCTCTGTTATTTCTTTATCACTTCTGTTTTGGTTATTAATTTGATTTCTAAAGTACTATTAATTTGTTTGTTAATAACTTTAGTTTCTTTTTAAGTTTTATAACCTGCTCTGCTACTTCCTTATCACTTCTGTTTTGGTTATTAACATGATTTCTAAAATATTATTAACAACTGTAGTTTCTTTTTAAGTTGTGTAACCTGCTCTGTTACTTTCTTATCACTTATGTTTTTGTTATTAACATGATTTCTAAAGTATTATTAATTTTTTTGTTAATAACTGCAGTTCATTTTTAAGTTTTATTACCTGCTGTGTTACTTTCTTATCACGTCTGTTTTGGTTATTAGCATGATTTGTAAATTATTATTAATTTTTTTGTTAATAACTGTTTTAAGAAGTGAGGTACCTTTTTTGAGATTTTTATTTCCAATATTTCCAAAAATTTTTTATTATTCCATCGAAGAAATTTCGTGAGATTGGTCATGATATTTCCATTACAGAAATTTAAATTAAGGTACGATTCCGACAATTACTGAAATCAAAAAAATCCGTTTGGGGTTTTGCAAATCTCTTGAGCAAGCGGAAATCGACAGCTTTGATCTAATTAAAACAGTAATAATTTTAATAATCACAGTGAATACAAATTTTTAACGCCGGCACATAAAGACGAAGTTTCAGAGTTATTACATTTTAAAAAAAGATTAAAGGAATTTTAGTAATGAAATGTAATTGCTATTTAATTTTTTTAACTACGTAATATTAATTCCCATATATTTGAAGAAGAAAATTGACTGTATCAGTGTCAGGTTATAAGGGACAACAACCTAGGTCCTATTTCCCTGTTTTATAATTAAGTACAATAGTCCAAGCTCAAGTTGGCCCACGACTTGCTACGCCTATTATTTAAACTGTGAAATGTACTTAATGAAATGATAGTATTTAAAACAGCTTATTAAAAAACAGTAAATTAAAACAAAAATTAATAAAGTTATTGTTATCTAATGGCGATAAGTAACCTAAAAACGATTATTTCCACTTGTAGTTGTGCTTTTCTTCTTTATTATGAAATATGTACCTGGTAGACCGCGAGATACGCAAGTAGCGAAGAATCTTTTTGGTTTTGATTCAATAAACTCGATAAATGGAAATTTTACGCCTTTTTCATTTTGGAATATTTTATTTATTATTATTATTATTTATTATTATGGGTTAATCGCTCTGAAAAAAATGGTACTTAATCAGTTGGGGACAATTCAGGCTAATATAGAGGATAGTCTAGAATTTATAATTTCAGATCACGTAATTTCTTCAAACTCAACTGATAAACATGCTATATTGCTTCATCTGATTTTATAAGTCCTACCATATTAATCTGTTTTTACTTTCCCTTACCTATATATGAAATTTATAGTTAGGGGGAGTATTTCGATCGTCAAAATTTTCGAATTCGAGTTTACATAGGAAATATACGTTTTAAGGTCCACTGAGTCCAAATAACCAAGTTTCGCAAAATGATTTGTGTGTTTGTGAACGACCTAGCTCAAAAGAGAAAAGTCGTACGAAACTGAAACTAGGTATTTAAGGTAGGTATATTCATGGTATGTTACAGTAACTTTTTTGTCAAAATCGACAAACCGGAAGAGGCCACTTTATATCATCGATTTTACACTTTTTTTTACAATTTTCTCGAAACCGGCTTTAACCATTTTGATGAAACTTGCCTAAATTATTCTTCATAAAAGCCTTTAACTTTTCATTTATTTAGTACATAATCGAGTAAATGCAGGGAAAAATTATGATGAAAAGAATATTTTATTTACGCATAACTTAAAAAGTATGCGTTTTATGGTAAATTATGTACAGACTTGTATGAAAGGTAATTATATTATCTAAAAAACAAAAAAAGAATCATCAAAATCGGACCTGTATTTGCAAAGACACAGCGCATGGGATTAACCGTAAGTGGCAATTACATCACCGATTTTACACGGTTTTACAATTTTCTCGTAAACGGTTCTAACGGTTTTGATAAAACTTGCCTAATGTCTTCTCCTTAAAGCTCTTTAACTTTTTATGTATGCAGTATATCAACTAGAAAATGTAGGGGAAAAACTTATAGCAAAATAAAATTGTATTTACGCAATACTCAAAAACTGAGCATTTTATGGTAAATTTTGTATGAAATCACATGAAAGGTAATTAAATTTCCTAAAAAAAAAAAAAAAAAAAAAAAACTATTTAAATCGGATCTGTATTAGTAAAGATACAGCATATCTCGTAAGGACTACTAGACCCTAGATGGAAAGCCGAGCGCGTCCGGAAGGAGACGAATGCGACCAATCCTCCTCACACTAAGCCGCAAACGTATTGTTAACAAAATGCTCTATAACAATGTATTGCAATAACATAAAAGTAGAAATTAACTTAATAACTTCTACTTTCATATTTTTTAATGGTAACAAAATGATTCCATGGAAACTAAATGGAATTTCCATAGAAACTAAACCGAAACTTTTAAAATATATTTTCAACATGAAAAACCAAAAATATTTAATGTACAGAACTGTAGTACTAAAGTTATTTAAAAAACTAATTTATTATATTTTTGTGAGAAAAGACTTGAAGAAGTGCATTCTGCTGAGTTTATTTAAGGTTATTATTATAGGTTGGTAAAGCAAAGTTATGTGATGCGCGCACCGCACGAGATTTTCATTTTTTTGTAGCGCCTGACGTTTTATAAAAGCAAAATATTTCAAAATGAAACCGACGTAAAAATTTTAATTTCTCGAGCTTATTCATTCAAAGTTAAAAAATCGACGCATCGTTTATGGTACTCACAAACGATGCGTTCAAAGTCGCCATAACTTCTCATAATATGTTATCTTGTGAAAACCATTAAACGAATGACTATGTGACCTCTTAAAAATAATAATACTCAAGCCAACGTTACATTTCTTTTTGCCTTCTGTGTTGAACTAACTTAAACAGCTTCACAATAAATTATTATTTGCTCAAGACTATTGATATTTTTAAAATAGCAATGGCATTTGTGTAAACATTAACGAAGACTAAAACGCTGAGATGAATCTTAATGTGTAAACAATGAGTTTTGAAAAAATATCAAACCATATTTCGCAACAGAACTTATCTTTCCTGGTATTAAGAAGTCAATCAAGAATTATTAAAAAAAAAGAAAAAAAAAGAGATTAAAAATCTATGTTGTACAATGTAATAGGAACGTACGCTAGATTTAAAAATCCAGGTTATATAATATAATAATCAATGTTAATAAGGCATTGTATTCAGGAATGAAAAGAGCTTTAAGGAGAAGACATTAGGCAAGTTTTATCAAAACCGTTAGAACCGTTTACGAGAAAATTGTAAAACCGTGTAAAATCGGTGATGTAATTGCCACTTACGGTTAATCCCATGCGCTGTGTCTTTGCAAATACAGGTCCGATTTTGATGATTCTTTTTTTGTTTTTTAGATAATATAATTACCTTTCATATGTATTCACGGATGTGTTAGACTCAGAATTTTATTTTATAAAACTTTTATATCACGCTTTTATTTTTAAAATTGATAGAAAACCGTTTAAAAAATTTATTCTGAAACTTAAAAATAGACTATTATGAACTTCGTGTATTATGAACTTCCGGTCTGCTAATTTTAACAAAAATGTAGTATGTTATTTAAATTGAAATATATCTCTTCTATACCAAATTTTAGAAGTTTTTCATTATATTTTAATATACTTTTTGATGTAAATTTATTATGGCCTTGAAGTAAAATACCACTTCCGGTGATCATGTAGTGACCGAAAAGGGAGAGATACAACTATATGTTACAACAATCTCAAATATAAATTTTCAACTTTCTATGGCTAAAGGTTTTTTTAGTTTTTCGAGATAAGAACGAACGTGCCTATGTCACGCCGAAACTAGTCAAAATGGATTCAGGGATGGTCAAAATGGATCTGGAGGATGAACAAAGGAAAAACAGGAAAACACTAAACGAACCTGTTCCCTGCAAAACACTACGGCACATCAATATGTTTTTTGTGTTGTTTGCTATCGAAGAGATTAAACTGATTTCCCATTGCTTGTTGGCCTATTTGATTTAAAAGTAAAAACGAAGTTCATTAAGCTATATATCAGCTAATAATGGTCCGATTTAGGTGATTTCTCTCTATCTTTATAAATGACCGAGTTATGGGCTTATTAGATATTTAATCGGTAATCATACAGATTTTTTGTTTTTCAATTTTTTTTTATTTTTTTTTTCATTTCTCGTTATGTTGATTCCAAAACACCTTACATTTTCTCTCTATCTTTATAAATGACCGAGTTATGGGCTTATGAGATCTCTAATCGGCCGCCATTTTGAAACAAACGAACGGATTGTAATGTCGAGTTCCGAGGATCATCCCGGGGTGACCTGTGACTTTGGTACCGAATCTCAAGAAAATCGGTCCAGTAGTCTCGGAGAAAAGCCGCGGACGGCGTACGGCGGACGGACGGATTTTTTTTTATTCGATATTTGGATTCTACGTATCTTGAAACGTAAAACCTCAAATTTTGAGGGGGGGTTACAAAAAAATTTTCTTTGGTCGATTCCAAAAGTCTATTATTGAAAATAATAAACCAAAACACCAAAAATGTTACCATAAATTGTTAATATAGATAAACTATTTTAAATAATAGTATAAGATTGGAAATTTTGGATTTCAATAAAAGAAGACTGACCTTATTCGGGGCAGACTCATTTATCATGATTGGTTATGTTTGATGGTAATTATCATGGTATATATTATAATGATATAGAATTATAATGGTATATATAATTTCAGGCCCTTTAACTATTTAATAAATTATTAAAGTTTAATGCGAACAAATGAAGGGGAATAAAATGAAACATAATTAAAATATATTTATGAATACTAAAA
This sequence comes from Rhaphigaster nebulosa, assembly GCA_948150685.1. Lineage (NCBI taxonomy): Eukaryota > Metazoa > Arthropoda > Insecta > Hemiptera > Pentatomidae > Rhaphigaster > Rhaphigaster nebulosa. The sequence continues at coordinate 3,470,628 of OX411308.1, forward strand.
TTAGAAAATCAAAAAAAGATAACCCATTATAAATATAACCATGCTGAGTTATAGAAAATAAATAAATTCTATAACCACACGAATCGTAAACCATAACCTCCCAATTTCAATGAAATAGTTTAAAAAATTATAAACACCATACATCGGCATTCAATGTACAGACCTAGGGGCGCTAGAACTTTAAATCCGGCCCTAGTAATATCAGTGAAAGCTATAATGGGTATTTATTTGACGTTTTATTGTATTTTTAGAACTATAATGTCTTACGGAGAAACGTTTATTATAATTACTTAATCGGTTATTATGCAAAGAGGAGAACGGGTAAACCTCCTGTTTAAAACGAAAATTTCCTCTTTCGAAAGGATTCAGAATAAAATAGGTGATCCCTCTTCATCAAAGTATTATTGGTTGAAAAAAAAAAATATATATCAGGGGTCGTAAAGATACTGCGAGGATTAATCCATACAAAATTCGATATAAGAACACTTGGAGACTACGTAAACCTCAAACGCTTCGTTACCTTCAGTCAGAGAGCATTCGCCTACCGTCATGGACACGAGCCTGTTGAATTCAGATGCAAAAAGGATAGAAATAATTGTTTCTAATAGAAGAAAGGTAAGTTTCTGCATTATTTAAAAACCACAGTTAGTTTCTCATTTTATTTATTAATTGAAAAGTCGGGATCAGTAATGAAATTAATTAAAAGGTGATGATTTCAGAATTATTAACGGTTGTTCAGCATTACAAAAAGATCTAACGGTACCTGTATCTCATAATGTACTCCATGTAGTGTTAAAATTAAAATTTTTAACTTAAAGCAAGTCCATCTTAGTAGACGACTTGTTATATTTTGCTCTAATAGTGGCTCTGCGCCAATAACATTGTATTTTTTATGTGTTCATAGCTTACTGCGACTAGAAGAAATCAGTAGTTTGATATTAAAACTTATGATAGTTATATAATGTGTTATTAATTAGTTTATAACATTGATGTACAGATATTTTAAATTTATTCTTGGATCTTTGCCATACAACGTTTCTTGGAAACATTAAACTTTCTATAGTGTTTTGGAATTACAACTTACCATAGGAGTCGTTAATTGCTGGTGTTGATTCCTAATGAGATATTGGTTTTGTTTTTTATATTTCCCATGAAGTGTTATTTTCTCAGTGGTCAATAAAATATTTCTTTGTATACATTCTTAAAACTACTGCTGTTAATTAAAAGAATTAGTTTTACAATAATCTCAATTTTTTTATTTTCTTGATGTACATGCATTATAGTTAGGGATTGATAAATTATTTGCCACTTCTATAATTTAGTTTTTATTGAAAACTAGTTTCGAATGTTATACATTCATTATCAGTTCAAGATTTAAGTAGATTATATCAAACAAAAAAGTTTGTATTGGTTTGTTCTTGGGCTGAACTAGCCTTGAACTGAAGATGAATGTATAACATTCGAAACTAGTTTTCAATAAAAACTAAATTATAGAAGTGGCAAATAATTTATCAAACCCTAATTAGATTGACCCTTCTATACCATCATGCGGACGTCAACTCTTTATAGTTAGTGTTGTTAATCACACTTTCCTCACTATATATTGATTTTTGATTTATAACATTAATTTAAGGATACGAGTTCATTCAATACCATTATTTTATTATTTTTAATATTGAGAGCACCGTGGATTATTACGATTGTTGGATCCCTTTTTATTCTTATGCCTTAGAGAATAAACATAAAGGATTATTGTAAAAAGCTACTTGCTGAGCAGAATTATTTATTTATATGTAATTTATACTATGCTGTACGACTTAAAAGATATTTTACCTATATTTCATCCCAACATTAAATTTCTGGTTTGTCAAACAAGAACATGACTGACTTCTATTGTGAAATAGGATTTCACAGAAGTAATGTTCAAGATTAAAATTTTACGATGCTATATGCTGTTGTTTTTTGTTTTTTAAATCTAAGATTTTACATTTTTTATTAATATTTTGGTGATTGTCAGTTTTTAAAATTTCATGCCTATAAAGAAATATTATTATTTCTAATGGTACTATTGAACAGCACTACTTCGTAAAATGAATCAATAAGATACTTGTTACGGCTGGTCTTTTATTTTATTCTTTTTACAGTTAAGTTTTCTGTCACTATCAAATATGCATTTGAACATCTTAGTATTATAGGACCAAAAAGTTATAAAGAAGCACAAAAATCTATGGTATTGCTTAATATAAATGAAAACCGTGGTATTTCATCACCAGTGGAATGCTGGGAATGATTTTACACCTTGTAAAGTGTCGTAACTTTTTTATGTTGCAATTATGGTTACTGCACTAAGCCTTAAGTAATATTTATCATTAGGGAGGTTCATGGTTTTTATTCGGTTATATAAACATATTTAATTTGATTATATGTAATATTTTTTATGTTACAATTGGCACCTTCGATTTTTTTCTCAAGACATTTTGGAGTAATTTATTGTTAGTTCTTATGGGATGCAATACATTAGTAAGTATTTTTGCAAAGAACAAAATGGTGATGCACTTGCAGAAGATAATTGTTTGCCAATTTTAAAATTGATGGATGATTATTAGTCGTGATGGTATAATCAGATAATTTCTTGGTTAAAGATGAATCAAGGTTAACAGAATTAATAAAAAAAATTACTCATTTATTCTTTTATCACGTTTCTGTCAAACCTGAAGATGGTCTACGTGTTTCGATTGAAATACCTTACGTAATTAAAAAAACAACTTTTTAATTTATTTAGTTTTTATTATCATTCATCTTCACTGATCCCCAGCCAAAGAGATAATCTTGTTTAGTTCATCAATTTTGTTCAGCTATCACCATTTTAAATAAAACCTGAAATGTTTTATATTTACAAAATTATATGTGTCAAAATTATAGTTTAGTAGGTGATGATTTGAAATATATTTTTTCAATTTATTTTGAATTTAAATTAGTAAAAAAAAATTAGAACAATAAAATGCTTTGATAATATTTGAAGGTTCTCAGGTAAAACCACTTGACACCATGTGTATTCATAAGTAATGTTTAATCAGCTGATGTATAATGTTAAACAGCTGTTAAACACAAGGATAAAGTTTCGTTATGCCGGAAAATAAATGAATGTTGGAAAACTTTCAAAACAAAATTTTTTTTTTATTGTAAAGTGATTTTACCCCTGGACTCCTTCATTTGTGATTTAAGGAAATGGTTATCTTTTAATTCAATATGGTTATCTTTTAAGTTTGTCATGAGTTTTTAAAGATATATTTCATAATTTTTCTAAATACCAAATATCTGCTGTATTAGATTTATTATTACACTAATACTACTATTCAGATTTTTCCTTAATGAACCAAAAACTGCTTAAGAAGTAACAAAATTACAAACTTCTCCTGATTCTATAACTTTACTTCTCATTGAATGTAAACGTTTAACATAGTGGTGATCTTAGGAACTTGGATTTCTGCCAATATTCAATACCCACAAATTTTTTAATATATTAAAATTTCTATTATATATTTCAAATCATTTTGAAAGGTATTTGGAAGGTATCGTAAAAGCTGTCCCTTAGTGTTTTTTTGTTCATCAAATTATAAACCTTCGGATTTGAAAAAGTGAAAGTATTCTGAAGTTGAATACACTTGTTGATAATGTATTTTTTTCTTTAATTTTATTTTATTTCTATTGTATATTTTTTCTAGTTACAGCTTTTGGAGATAGATGGAGTAATTATATTTTTTCCTCCAAATTATTTGGCAAGCCTTAGCATTTTGTTTTCACATAATCTATCGTTAGTTTTAGTAAATTATGTTGCTTCTACGAGCAATAGAATTGGGAGTTCGGGGCCGGTTGATCAGTTGGCGTTCAACTTCAAATGGTTTGATACTTTATTTAATTATTTTTTTATTATTTTGGTTCAGTCTGATCCTTGTTATTATCTTGTATTTTGTTTTCTACAATTTTCAGATTTTTATGACACTGCATTGCAGTTAGATAATTTATGTTTCATTAATTTAATTTGTTATAATTAATGTGTATGTATATATATATATATATATATATATATATATATATATATATATATATATATATATATATATCGTTTTTGAAAAAGGTGTAAGCGCCAATTAGCAAACTTTACAGGAAACGTTTTTATCCCAATATATTTATTTTTAATTTTATTCTTTATTGTGTATAGTAAGACTTTATTAAGGTTTCAAAACTTTTATAGTTACAATTTATTTTTAAGGCTTCTAGCACTGGCCAAGGCCAGAGTTATGACTGAGTCATCAGTATTTGTTGGCTATGCAATCAATAGTCGATTACTTATTTCCATACTTATTTTATATTTATTTCCAATTTTTTTTTTTTTTATATAGGAGAATCGATAGAGGTGGTGTAAATGCCCCATATTTTATACAAACCTAAATTTCAAATTTTTGGCGCTTATGCCTTTTTCAAAAAATGATTTCGAGATATATATATATATATATATATATATATATATATATATATATATATATATATATATATATATATATATATTTTAAAAATCAACTATCATGAATCATCAATCTGAAAATTGTAGTTTAATAAAGTAATATTAATAAAATTGTATTTTAGCAATTCTTTTTATATATTTAGCTTAATATATAAGTTCAAAATCATCAAGGACTTAAAGTTATTGTTAAATGAATTTAGGATTTCAGCATTCTTAAAATTAACACTAGAAAAAAGCTGTTTTTCCTCCTCCCTTTTTTGCAATGCCGATATTGCATACAATTTTTTTTTTTTTTACAATACCTTCCAAGAGATAAAATAAACAATTTTTTTTTTATAACAATTTTTTTGCTGTTTACATCAGGAAATGCGGTTACTTGGTTGCAGAGCGTTGGTTGGACATGGCTCGTCATCCTGGCTGCATTCGCTACGACGGTCGGTTCTTCGATCCCCATCGGTTTCTCGATAGGGGTTCTCAACACTCCCTCAGGGGTAAGCCAATGTCATTAAGTGTATATCCATTTACATCAGTCAATTATAAATATATCATGTTATGAATTATAAATATATAGTTGTGTGCTTTGACAGCAGGTTCTTATACATTGTTCATCCAGATAATGTAATTAAAGGATGGTAGATCACAATAACATGTTCTGCATACTTTAGTTAAAATATCACGAGTCATTAATCAAACAAAGCGTGGTTCTTTGCCATTAATAACTATACAATGAAACTGTTGCTTATCGGTTTTATTTTAAAAGGATATAATGAACTCGCTAATATCATCTTCCTTATTGGTTTTATTTTAAAAGGATATAATGAACTAGCTAATATCATCTTGTTCTTATGAATAAGAATTTCAATGAAGTAAATATGATAAGAAAACAATGAATTTATGATAGGCAAATAATAGTTGACCATATATCGTAAATACACATGGACCATAGTACATCTGAATTAGTTATTGTGGTTTTGCTTTTTGGTAAGAACACCTTACTAAGTTATAATTTTAGAAAATGGATTTATATTTTTATTTTAAAAATTTTATTGTCATCTTATTTAAATCTCTGTGCCCTTGGTTTCCGATAAGTTTAGTAGTTGTGATAAATTAGGGTTCGGATAATTACTTTGTATTATAAGATTAATTTTAGGAACGGGCTAGCTTAGTGAGTAAGGCATTGTGCTCTTATCTCTTGGTCCTGGGTTTGAGTCTGGCTGTGACAGATAATTATTTATTCTGCTATATCAGCTGTTGATGCTATTAATTGGGAGACGGTTGAGGGTGATCTTGACCAAATCTTCTTGCACAACCAAACTTGAAACAGTACAGTCCTTAGCAAGTATCCAATACCCTTTATGGGTTGTAGTGGTACAGGTTTTTTATTTTATTTTTTTATAAGATTAATTGGCTTTATGTCGGTTACTTAATCCAGAAAAAATACTATATCTAGTATTAAAAAAAAAGAAAGTTAAATTTAAGATAATCAACCATCAAAGTAATTCTGATATATAAAATAGAACCCCCAAAGAAGAAGTATAAATTGATTTTGGCTTCCTATTTTCAATAATGAGTCTTTTTAATCGACCAAGAAAACAAATTTTAATTCCCCCTCAAAATTTGTGGTTTTATATTTCAAGACAGATAGAATCCAAAAATCAAATTTTAAAAATCTGTCAGCACGCCACCTGTGGCATTTCTCCAAGACTACTGGACCGATTTTTTTTTAGATTTGGCACCTAAATCATAGGTCATCCCTGAATGATCCTCGGAATTCAACATTACCATCAGCTGTTCTGTTCCGAAATGGCAGTCTATTAAAGGTTTCGTGCGTCCATATTTCAGCCACTTATGAAGATGGAGGGAAAATATATAGTGTTTTGTAATTATTATACCGAAGAAAAAAAAATTTTTTTAATTATATAATAATAATTGTAATATAATAAACCATTATAGCACAATTAGTACGCATACTCTAATTATGATTTTATTTTTGAATGTTATTGTATTCATTAGGAAAAAAAAAGAAAAGGGCAATATTCTCTTGCTTTCTGCTCTTGATAAATATTTTTAGATGGTTAAAATTATTTTTAAATTAATCGTTATTTATTAATCAAAATGGAATTTACTCAGAATTTAAAAAAAAACAAAAAAAAACTTTTTCTTAATATTGTATTGATGATATGGTGGATCAAAAGATTTATTAAAAAAATATTAATGTGAATAGATAAAATTTTTTACTTTTATAAATTGAAGCTTGGAAATGCAGTAGGGAAGTGCCTTTAGCAAAATTGAAATCAATTTTTTTTTCTTTTCAGCAGATTACAGACCTAAGTGCCGAGTTAATATATTTATAAATGTGATTTTATTACTTATACAACCGTAGCTTATCAGAAAAAAATGTTTTGTTTTTTTCATTAAGCCATATTTTTTTAATATTTTTGAGGTTGAAACTTGAATTCTGAAAAATTTGATACAAGCACTTAGATCCTTTTGCATTTCCACATTTCAATACTAGTTATTTAACAATGTAAATGCAAGTTTGTCGAGCGACTGCATTAGACGATGTTATAACTGTCATTATTAAGTGATAGCATTCCGGTGTCAATTGATTGTTAGCCTTAAGGGCAGCTTAATTGTCTTGTCTTTTTTAATTGTACGTGAATTGTCTTTATTGGCTCGCGCGTGACTAGTTGATTCTCTTTGTTTGTTTATTGTTAAGAGGTCAATTAATGGTTCAAATCATAGTAACTATCATTATTATTATTATTTTCTTTATGATGCCTTATTGCCAATTAATAATGGTTAATTAGAAAATTATAAAAACAGAAAAACTTTATGTGCCTTATATGATGAGTCTTATTTACGATATGGAATAGTCATACTTATTCACTATCAAGCAGGGTTTGAAATCAATAATTAAAATAAATCTCATCGAAAGATTCATCTGGTCATTTTATGATTTTTATTTTGTGATCAATTTCTTAAAAAATCATATCCTGAACATTGTTTCTTAGCAAAATCTTTTTGATCAATATTAATGATCATTTGTGAGCAATATTGTTTTAAATTTTATCTTATTTTAATAATACATAAATCTAAAGCTATGTTTGACTGTAATCCCACTGTACAAAACCAGAGTAATCAGTCTTGCCCTATTTTTTTTTTTTTAACTTTCCTTTTTTACTCTGGAAAAATATAGACCCTATTTGGAATAGTTATTACTAAAAAAAAAAAATATATATATATTTCTGATAAAATAATCAATCCGGTATTAAGCACATATTCATCCATATTAATTAATATCACTGAAAAGACTTTTTGTTTTTATTTAGTGCTATTTAATGTACCATAATTTTTATTTATGTAACATGTGAATAGTCAAATTAAAATGAAATTTTTATTTTTTTTGGGTGAAATTTTTTCATTCATTATTTTTAATGGAATTAATAAGCTAAAAGATTGATGTTTATACATAAATCGGGCATGATTTGTTGGAAAAAAATAGTTGTCGATTTCAAACGCTGCTGTCGAGAAATCAAAATTTTGTAGAGATATGTTTTGAATATTTCTTAATTAGAAATCATCAATCATAAAAAAAAAATAATAAATAATAATATTAATTATTAAAATAGTGTTATCTGTAAAAAATATTTTTTTTTTTTTGCTTTGGTAGTAAACAAAACAGTAGAATTATTATGGAACATTACATTTTTGTTTACAATCAACCCTTGGTAACTGAAATTTTGATAGAATCATAATCACTTTGATTTATTTAATAAAAAAAAGCATGAGCAGCGGAGCTCTGTCACTAAGGTTGTATATATTGAAATATATATATTTATTGATGAACGAAAATACAAAATTAAAATGATGGGACTGTGAGAAAAAAGTTGAGACTCGCAAAAGGCATCAACTCAGTTCAAATACAAATTATCAACCTTTTAACTCAATTTAGTGGGGATGTAGAGATGAGCAGAACCTCAAAAACCTCATTTGGTTTCAGCTCATTCGATCCGAAGGGGGCCGCTGGAAGTGTATAAATGTAGCGAATGAGGAGAGGGAGAATATATATATATATATATATATATATATATATATATATATATATATATATATATATATATATATATAAAGACTATTATTTTTGAGAAAAATATGACAAAAAGTATAAAATAAATGCATTTTCATTTATTGGTAGTATTCATAGTGATGATGGTGCTTTTAATTAAAATGATTTTCAAAATGGTAATTTATTTACTTTTATTTTTTTTTACAGTTGATCCAGAAGTGGATAAATGAATCCGTTATAGAGAGGTATGATGTTGTACTCAACAGCAACCAGATGAATATTCTGTGGTCATCGATCGTGTCCATCTTCCTCGTTGGTGGTATGATTGGGTCGTTCTCCGGTGCGTGGTTCGCTGATAGATTTGGCAGGTAAAGTACTTCTATAGATTTTACTAGTAAAGTTTTATTTCCTAATATATTTATATCGTTGCACCAACTTTGATTTACAATACTTATTATGAAATTTTACTGTTTTATGTGTATTTTGATGAGTCTAAGCCTTGCTGAGAAATGTTTTTTATCAAAAACAACTAACCCTTTATCGACTAACAATTGACTATTTTGTTTTGAGGTACATTCTCTATCAATTTAGTCTAGGCTGTTCCTATTTCTTTTTTAACACATTCCTAATTAATTAAATAATGAATTCTTAAATTACCACATTACAGTAGAAAACCGTTAATCTGGATTAGATGCAGCTGGATCACCGAAAATCCGTATTAAATGGAATTTGCTGCAAAAAAAATGCATAATATTTTAGCAATTTATTTTCTCTCTAATAAAGAAACCTTTTCCTTCAGCTTAATTTGATTTTCAATTCTATTTAATGTATATATCTAAGTTACTAATTAAATAAACTTTATGTACTTTGGAAATAAACTTCAAATTTTAAACAGGACTAAACAATGAAATAATGAGAAAAATACAAAATAAATATGTTAAATTTTGTCATATTAATATCGTCTTATCACTACAGAGAGAAATTATTAAGTGGTAATAAGTCTTCTGACTTACGAAATAAACTTTAAATTCTAAAACAATGCACCGTGCATAATGAAAACAAGAATAATATTTTTAGAATAAATAAATACAATATAATAAATAAACAAAACTGGAATGTTTTCCACTGTTGTCCATAATTCCTACTACTGAACTTATAAAGCCATAAAGCCTCCTACGAAGTTTTGTATTTTTTTTTTTTTTTTTTTTTTTTTTTTTTTTTAAACGTGTTTCTGTTGTCTAAACTGTCTTCACTTCACAACCATTTTTTAATCTTGTCCAAATCAACTGGATGTCTGGGCAATCGGGGTCCTGATTAGCAGGCCTCTATTGTAAATCTGATTGCAAGCGATTTTGTTACAGGAAGGGAACTCTCATCATCGGAGGAGTGATAAGCTTCTTTACTTCAGTGATGTTCGTCCTTACTAAGCCGCTAAACTCTGTAGAACTATTTCTCCTTGCGAGGTTGGTGACGGGCCTTAGCGGAGGTGAGTTAAATTGCCTAATGATCCATTTCTTTATTTTTTTGTTAAATATTGAATAATCAATGGTTGGCAGTAGAACTTATGAAGGAATAAGATGGTCCAGAAGGAGATCAAAAAGTGGAACACAAATAGTAAAAAGTATTTATCAAGGAACCGATGTTTCGACCCACTTTGCAGGTCTTCTTCAGGACTGAATAAACAAGATACAAAAATAAGAATAAAACAACGGTATATTGAGTGAATGAATTAATAATTAAAAAGATTTAGTGAGAAAAAAAAATGAAAACTGATGAATTTTTAAAATGAAACTGGTAGAGTAATGAGAACTAAAAATAAATTAGTGAATATTAATATATTAAGCTGCTTATTATTAGAACTGGCTATATAATAATAAAAATAGGTAAACTAAAAGAGAAATAACATTAACTAAAAATAACTCTGTTAAATAAGTAAAAAAAGGGGGTAAAAATAAATAAACAGACAAAATTTAGTGCCTTGAAGCTCCAACGGGGAGAAGAGTAACTTAGCAAAAAGCAAAGTAATTAAGGAGGCGGTGTATGAGTAATAATTAGAATGTCATTAATAGTATATAGAGAAGGCAGTGGGGAAGGGTTTTCATAATAAAAGCCATCTGTTGGGGATGTAATGAACAAAAACTGTGTACATACAGAGGCATTCTGATAGAAAGTTTCAGTATTTTAGTAATTTTAAAAATGCTTTTATAAAAAAAAAAAAAAAAATATTTTATATATTATTAAATATTATTATTATTATTATTATTATTAAATATTTTTAATATTTATTTTTAGTTGTTGTCATTACTCTACCAGTTTCATTTTAAAAATTCATCACTGTTTTCATTTTTTTTTTCTCATTAAATCTTTTTAATTATTAATTCATTCACTCTATATACCATTGTTTTATTCTTATTTTTGTATCTTGTTTATTCAGCCCTGAAGAAGACCTGCAAAGTGGGTCGAAACGTCAGTTCCTTAATAAATAGTTTTTACTATTTGTGTTCCACTTTTTGACCGCTTCCCGGACCATCTCATTCCTTCTTTTTGTTAAATAGTTAAATGATATTTATTCCATGTAAAGTTTTTATGATTTGTTAAATTTTTTCATATTAATATTGTCGTATCACAACAATAAGAGATTATTAAGGAGTAATTAGTCTTTTGACACCAGAGTGATTAATAAAGCTAATCCCAATATTTTATTTGATGAAAAGCAAGAAGAATTTTATTTATTTATTTTTTAATTAATCACATTTTCGAGTTTTAGGTATAAAAAAATAAAATAAAAAAACATAGCTATATAGATACATTATTCATTCATGATAACTTATATAAGTATGCATTTTTCACAATTAAATTGTCGCTTTTTTCAAATTTCCAGATGGAGTACTACTTTCTACATCTTTTGATGTACCTAGTTCTGCCATAAATACTGTTACAAAAGTTGAACTTTGTTTACATCCTTGGGTATTATTTAGAGAATCCTTACCTCTATTAGGTTATTTTCTTTACATGTCAGGATAATAATCCCAATTAGTTTGTATTTTTCTTTCGCTCAGTTAACATGGAGTGGGGTGATAAAGAAAATCGAATAGCTGTGATCGCCTTACACTAAGTTGGAAAATGTAGGTTAGAGATTTTCAACACTTTGAAACCGTTTGGTATCAGCCGTATGTTCGTGTACCGCACTATAAATAGATATAATGAGACCCTATCTGTATGTGAGAGCAGTGGCTGCTCGAATCAGAAGAAATCCCATTCGAAAACAACAAATCATGTCTCGGGAAATGGGAATCTCTGTCAGATCAATGTCTCGCATAATAAAAAGTGACCTTAGGATGGGTGCATTTCGAAGAATGACAGGACAAAGGCTAACCACTTCGCTGAAAAAAATTAGAGTGGATAGATGCAAAGTGCTCCTTGGCCGTTACACCAATGGTCTTTATCGAAAGATTTTGTTTAGCGATGAGAAAATGTTTACAATTAAAGAAAAATTTAATCGCCTAAACGATCGTGTGAACACGCACAGCTCTAAAGAAGTCATTGGAAGAGTGGAAAGAGGTCATCACCCTTCCTCAGTGATGGTTTGATGGGGAGTTTGCTTTGATGTCACCACAAAGCTCCATTTTTGTGAAAAAGGAGTTAAAACAGCAGCTAAAAACTATCAGGGCGATATTTTGGAACCTATTGTCAAGCCTCTAAATGATACTCTGTTTGCTGGAAGTCATTGATTTTCCAGCAGGATCCGCTCCATCTCTCAAGGCCAGATCAACTCAGCAGTGGGTGCAAAAGAACATTCCAGAGTTCATCTCTGCCTCAGATTGGCCCTCAGGAAGCCCTGATCTCAACTCACTAGATTACCGGCTTTGGTCCAAACTGGATGGAGAGGATGGAATGCCGCAGAGCACACCGTAACTTGAAAAGCCTCCAACAATCTCTGATCCGAGCAGTTGAGCGCTTTCCTCAAGAAGTGCTACGTGCTGCTATTGATGACTGGCCATGGAGGTTAAATACCTGTGTCAAGGCAAAAGGGGGACATTTTGAGTAATTTATTTTTTTGTTTTACTCTCTATAGATATGCATTTTATTTTCTAATAAAGTTTTTGAAAAAATTAATTTTTCTGTTGAAATATCTATATATTTCCTTGTAACAATATTTATGACAGGGCTAGGTATTTGTGAATCAAATACTTAAAACTGATTTTTATTGCTGATATTCACAACTTTTTTCAGGTCTAATAATGCCTGTGGTGCCGTTGTACTTGACCGAGCTGGTTCCAATTCACCTGAGAGGTGCTATGGGCACCATTTGCCCGATGGGTATTTCAAGTGGCGTCCTCTTAGCTCAGATTTTGGGGCTTCCGAATTTTTTAGGTGAGTATTTGTGATAACTTGGTAATGCATCTTTTTTCTTTCTTTTTTAATTACATTAGTAAAATGTGATAATTAAGGTCGATGAAACACAGTGCTGACCACATTATTTCCGAAGAATACCTTACAGTTGATTATCAGTCACCTTTACTAGTACCTGGAGTTTAAATTTTATTATTGTAATATCATCTTGTCAGTAATAATGGCATTGTCGATCCTCCTCATTTAACATCTCTTCTTCTTAAGAGACTCTCTAACCATATGTGTGTGTTATATCATCTGATCAACTATTGTAATCGAGTGCAAAATCCATACCATTGCCATCTTAATACAGAGAATAATTAAACTAAATGATTAGTTAGTTTTGGCATTGTTACGGTTTTGGTAGGTAACATCTTTATTTGTGGAAAGCGCTAATGCTTATGTAAGTAAATATACTAAAAGCTGTATGCGATTTTTATTTACTTATTACCTGGGTCATTCTCAAATAAACGTTCAGTTTTGAAATCACATTGAGCCCTATATAAGTGTTATACCAGTGTCAAAGAGTGCAAAATCGGACTTGGTAGAGTTTTACGTTTTTTTCTAGGTACTTTCAACAACATAAAACCCTTTGATCTCATGAGTTAGGTATTAAATAAACATCTTCTTATTGTTTTTTCCGTTATTTCTTAGTAGGACTAGGTTCCATTGTGCGACCAATCCCAATAATTGAAATTTACTTTTTTGATTTCAAATATTTAGTGAAAAAATTTTAAATTCACTTCAGACAGAATATAATTCATAAGAAATTTTGTTTTCAAACTTTTTATTTTTTAATATATAATGTGCTCTTCTTTGAGACAAACTGAATTCTGTTTGAGGGATTGAAAAAAAAATGAAAACGCTTCTTGAAACTTCAGTACAGTTATAGTGATAGTTTATTTGGGAATGGCCCATCTATTTTATTTTGATTGCTTTGGGATTATACATATATATACATATTTTGATTTAATACTAATTGTGTGATTTGGTTGTATCATATTGAATTATTGTGATGTCGTATATTAGCTATAACAACTTTATGAATCCTTGTACTTTAACTAAAGTAATTACAGCAAAACAAGCTCCCCTTATTCCTCTTTTGGCTACTACTATGATTTTGTTCGCTCCTTAACATGTTGCATGTGTCAGGGTCAAACCGTAATTTTTTCTGGAGCAGAACTTTTTTTTTTTAAATTAGTTTCCTTTTATTTTAATATGAACATGTTATGAAGTAGTTTATCATTAATTGCATGATTTGAATCAAATAAGCTGATGTCGGAGCATATTTGACATTCATCTCAAAAATAAATAAAAAAATATATGCATATTTATAAGCGATTCGGTTATTTTTATAATTTTTATAACTATATATATATATATATATATATATATATATATATATATATATATATATATATATATATATATTTGAGAAAAACATGAATTATTTTCGACTCACCTTCGCTTATGGGAAAAACAAGGAAAATTCAAAAAATGACGCTCACTCTCGGCGGACGGTTTCTATGGCTTTTAAAAGCTCTTATCAAGACTAGTACCAAATAATCAGCCGCTTTATTGAGGAGGATTTCCAGGCCATATCTAAACGCGCTGGTAAAGTGTCGAACATCCGTCTCAGGGAAGCAAAATGAAATGTCGAAGCATGCATCTTGTTAAAATTTGAATTTATCACTGAGCAGCTGGTTGTAAATGCCATCCTTTGTTGGAGTAGAAGCTGCAACTTCTAAATATCGTGAAATGAACTTAAAGCCAAAAATATCGTCCTTACCATGTCCAACATTTTTTTTTTTTTTTTTTTGTGTGTGTTTAACTTCCTTATCAACTCAGATTAAGGCAGGCAGGATGGGTTATCCTGCATGTTATCAACCTGTTTAAATCTCAGTGGAATGGTTGAGATTCATTCCGTGAGCTTCGGCCACCACAATCTCCTACCATGTCAAAATATCGAATGTGAAAAACCACAACTTTCATATTCATCACTTTGAAATCCACTATTTGAGGTACGCATTATGACAAAATCTTGAATTCCTAATCCTCAAGAGTTGACTCCTTGTGTCTTTTGAGGTTTAGGTATTCAAAACTTTTCCACAATATGTGTCTCGCCTAATGCATTTTTAAAGTGACAAATTTTCATGTTCAATAGTTTGGCATGATAAGGACAAAATGAAACAAATTGTAATGAAATAAAAAAATTAATAACATTGGAATTAATGTCAACATTTAACATAATATTATAAATATTTTGAAATTAAAGATACTATTTTGGTTAAGTTAGATATCTCTTTGTTAGTCTTGACAACTCATCCCAAAGATGTCGAGGATTGCCTCTGTGTATTTGTTGCTTGTATATTATGTATGACACTGAATGTTATGTCTTCAGGGATGTATTTTTTATGTGTTTAATATTTAATTGTATGTCTATGATAATTGTTTATTGTCTATTGTTATTTTTTGTCCCTTCAAATTGGAGACATTCACAATAAATAGTGAATACCTTCTGAAAATATTTGGAAATTATTAACTAATTATTTTTTTTAATGTGTTTGTATTTAAATTAGTCCTGAAACTAAATAAATTAAAATACTGTTTCATAACTTAAGTGAGTGACACAGTTGACGTTTTAGTGGGGTATTTATTTCCAATAAATATAATGTATTTGACTAGAATTTTTTTGTTAAAGAAAATGGTCAAGATTTTGGCATAAAAGATAAGAAGCCAAGATGTTGAATTGAAGTCGATAGCCGATAGCTCACTCGTCAGATCGTTTTATAATGCTGGTAAGTGTTATAAAAAAAATATTGTTTATCAAGTTTAATATTCAGAATGATTATATTGCATTAAATTATATAATATAAATTATATGCATATATAATATTATTTTCCCCACAATATATTAGTGATATATTATTTTCGTTATAATTTTTTATAGCGTCAACTGTGTCATTACTGTGTCTCCTATTTGAAGATAGTTTAATATTCCTGAATTCTAACCATATTAATGTTTTATAACCTGTTTTGTATTTTCTCATTAAAATGACAAGGTATTTTTGGGGTGTTGTTTTCATTGGGAGTTTGTTTTTATACTATCTTTCAACTTTTTCTTGTTCACAGAATATAACCTGTCTGATACGCGATACTGTCTTTTTCATCAACCGATATAGTAAAAGATGTTTTAATGCTATTTATAAATATTACTTTTACAATTGTATTACTGTCCATTATATTAAGACATGTTGTTTTGTTTTGTATTGTTGAAATGTGTTGTTTGTCATTAAAAAAAAAAATAAACATTCTATGGTAATACCGCAGTATACTGATTCTGGAAAAACAGCATTCAAACCACAAAATCATGAATCAAGATAAGTAATATCATCAAAATATTGAAATACGAGGGCTGGTCAATAAGTAAGGTCTCCACATTTTTAAAAAATCGAAAATACGTGTATTTAAAAAAAAAATTCACTTCATTTGGTAAGACAACTATAAACTATTTCTCAACATAATCGCCCTCCCGATCCAAGCACTTTTGGAGTCTTTCAGGCAACTTACTGAACCAGTGTTGTAGAAATCACCCATCCGCTTACTAAACCAGCTTTGCTCCTCTTGGGATTGTCATTTTGTTTCCGGAGTGAAATGAGAAACCCACATTTTATCACCTGTAACAATGGAATCCAAACATTGTTCCTCTTCGGCATAATGAGAAAAAAATTCATGAGAAGCCTCCATTCGTTGTCGTTTGTGGTCTTCTGTCAACATTCTCGGAACCCACCTCGCACAAACTTTATGGAAGATCAATTTGCCACTCAAAATGGTCTGAATGGAACCTTTAGAAATGTCAGAAAGCAATAAAAAAAAAGTTCAGGACTAGTGACGCCTCGATCTTATTGTACCAATGCATTGACTTTTGCCATTGTCTCATCTGTGACGGATGTTGTTTGTCTTCCACTTTGCTCTTCATCATGAATATACCGGCCCTGTGTAAACTCACGAATCCATTTATGCTCATTTTTTATGTCCATACATCCCTCTTAATAAACTTCGCAAAGCTGTCTGTTAATTTCAGTCAGCGGAACTTTGTTTACAATAAGAAACCGGATAACTTGGCGGGGACGGAAATCAGGAGATCCATTCTGAACAGCTCTAGCTCGGACACTAAAAAATTCAGAGGCTGCAGCAATGGCTTGTTTAACAGAGGTGAGATAACGGGACACAGCAGTGGTGCCAATTGAACACAGCCGTGGTGCCAACTCTCGCATCCGACATTGCCAGCTCAGGCTAGAGTGTTGGAGACCTTACTTATCGACCAATCCTCGTACATTAAAAACCTTCAAGCCATATTGATTGCTGCTTAGCTGTTTATGGTTTGTTCCTACTCAAGAGCCAGTATTCTGGAATATTGTTTATTCTATTTCAACATTTGCTATAAACCTCTGTAATGTTCTTTTTACTAATTTATAGAATAGCGATATTGAATTCATGTCCGATTGTATTTTTCTAATGTAAGGTGTTTCAGGTTTTCAGTATGATTTTACAGTTGTCGAATCTTAAAATTGAGAAACTGATGGCGAAATGAAAGTATTATCTGCTTCTAATTTAAACTTCAAATATCACGATAAATATTTATCCATTAAATTGACATTCACTAATTTTAGAAAACCTTAAATAAACTATTTCCTCAACTATTTGGTAAATTCAATCTTCACTCAATATAATTTTCAAAAAATATATATTTCATTTTATAATCCATGTATATAAATATTTTTAAAAATTCAAAATTACCATTCATTACCATTGCACCATTCAAACATTTTTCAAGTTAAACAATTTTTCTGCAAGCCTTCCAGTTTTGGAAATTTCTGTTTTATAGGTGGGGTAGCAATAACAAAACAAAGTCTCTAGAATAAGATTGGTTTTATTTTCAAAAAGTACATTGAAAATAGTTTAATTTTAGTGGGTTTTAAAAATTGCATATTCTAAATGTCGGTCATTATTGACAACGCATTGCCGAAGATGTTCCTTGAAATTTTCTATCACCCTTCAAGTCATTATTGGTAGAATAACCAAGAGGACAATTGGGTGGCTTTGGTGTTATTCGTAATTGTGAACTCCTACTTTTACGTGCACATGTTGGAGTATTTTATGCCCTAGAGGCTACTCGAAGTTGGATGAAATCGACATAGAGGATATATGGTTCCACAGCTCGCACATTTCAATGTTCACTTGGAGTTTTGTGGTTCTGCCAGAAATGACTAGAAGAGTGATAGAAAATTTCTGGGAACGTCAATAACGACCGTCTTTTGTAAGATGTACTTTTTAAAACCCAGTGAAATACAAATATTTTCAATGTGCTTTTTGAAAATGAAACCATTGCATAATATATTAAGATCAAAACTTTTAGATTAGAAAAAAAAAATACAATATTATAAACCTAAAAAATGTTAATGACACAGTATTTGCACAACATCTTTTGCGAAATAGAAATACTTAATATAGCTGAAAATAATAAAATTAAAAAATGTCTAGAATCTATTTATATAATTAAAAATGTAAAAAGGTAGTCAATTTCAAAACTGGCATGAAGGGGATGGGCCAGCACTATGTTAATATTTTTAAATAAGTAAGAAGATATAGAAGACTGTAAAATTAGTAAGATATTTTAAATTGAAGTTTTAAGCAACAAGTTGATTTAGTAGTATGGATTACAGATAGATATCCTTAGGGAACAAAATAGCATTGGTCACAATTTCACAGTTTCAGATCTCTAATAATTAACTAATAATAAATAAACAATTAAGAGCATTCTTAAAAGTAAGGAAAATCTGTATAAATGGTTTTATTTCATGATGAATATAATTAATTAATTTCATCATATGAGGTAATTAATAAAATAGTAGTCTGTATAATATTTGATTTTTGGCCATTTCTAAATTAGTTTTGTTTTTATATAATGAAATTTGTTACGATTTATTGTGTTTTATTAGTGATGTGATATTGATTTTATTAAAATATATAGTTACATGAAAATTAATAAAATATTGTAAATTGTTTGGAATAGATAAATTAATGTTCAAAAATGTTTGGTTCATAAATGACGTTTGAGAATGGCTTAGAAAGAGTGGAGTTTAAAAACTTTAAATGTTAAAAAGAAAAGAATTAAAAGTGTATTAACTTGGACAAATAATATGATATAATTGAAACCTTTTTTTTTTTTTTTTTTTTTCTAGAAACATTAGATTGTTTTTTTTTTTTTCAGCTCTTCAAAATATGTCAGTTATTTTTTAAAACGACTCCAGGAATCTTCATTTAATTTAGCTCAATAATTAGAGCGAAAGGGTGACAGATGTTTAGAGATCATTTTTGTTTAATTCACTTTTTTGTGCTTAAAAACAATTATTGACATCTATAAATCAAGTGAGATTTTAATTTTTTTTTTTTTTTTCAACAATTCAGTTGTTAAAGAAAACAGTGAATCTCTTTATAATCATAACAAAACTGTGAGTTGAGGAAGTAAAAAAAAAAGAAGCATTAATTGATAACAATGTTAAGAGTTAATAATGATAAGCAAATCGATTTAGCTTCAACTCGATCTCTAACCACAGTGGTGTTTTAGTGTTGGATTGTTTTTATTCGTAGCATTAATAATACAAACAGAGCTAATGATTGATCAGTTTTATGAGTCAGTAAAACTTCTTCAGCATGTTTGTTTCTCCTTTATTAATGTTTATTTTTCAGGTTGTCAGATTTATTTTTTGTAAAAATATGTAGTCGACTAAAAAAAGATATGTTGTATAATTTTTTTCTGTAGGTACTGAAGAAATCTGGCCTTATCTTCTTGGATTTTTCGGAATCCTTGTCGTCGTTGGTTATGCAGCATTCCCTTGGCTTCCTGAAAGTCCGAAATATCTGTACATCATCCGGGGATCAAGACAAGGAGCTTTAAAAGGTAAAATCAGACTAACTGTAAACCTGTCTTGTTTCATTTATTGCACTTTTGCTTTTATATTTTAGAATGTCAGAAAGGTAATTTGTACATGAAAAATCTGGCACGGTGCATGCATCACACAGCTTTCACTTACCATCCTAAAATAATTATCTTGAAGCGTGCTATAATAATACGTATGAAGTGAACTACAGAGTTGAACAAAGTGTATTGCTGAGAACAGGAGTAGCTAGGTGAGGGAATGCGTTGTGGGACGTGGTTCGGGCGCCAAATAAATAAGTTGAAAATGCTGTATATTGCATTGTTAATGCTTAATGTTGGTCAGTTATAGAATTTTTTTTTGTAGTGAATTTAATTATCTTTCATATGATCACATACTTAGTTTACGATAAAATGCATACTATATCAGTTATGTGCAAATAACATTTTCTTGGTGTATATGAAAAAAAGTTAAAGGTCTGTAAGGAGAAGACTTTAGACAAGTTTTATCGAAATCATAATGCACCCTGCAAATCTTAGTGAAGTAAGCTAATGAGGGGTAAGTGCGCACTAAATTTTTCCAAGTTCGACTTTACACCACTATAAAATCTTTATTTTTGGAGCTAAATTTTCTTCTTTTTTATAAAATGTTCCTTAGACAATTACGTTTAAATATTACATTCAAGCCTACGTTTTAATCACGTAAATTTTGAAGAAATTGATAATTTAATTGAATAGTACTTAGTACGCACTTGCCCCTAGGGATGAATGTGTACAAGGTATCTAAAAGACTCATTATTCAAGCAGTAGTGGTTATGTGGCAAGTACAAAATATTTCATATCTGGAGGATTATTATACTGATGTTATAATCGAAAAAAGTAAAACTTGTCTGATAATCACATTTTAAAACTTCAGTGGCAGTAAAGAAAGTGGAATATTGATGAGTATAATATGTATTTATTACATGTTTTGTAATATTTGGAATAAGGAGATGAATTACATATAAGGTTTGAAATTGGTCTGTGTATAAATGTCTTAAAATTACATATATAATCACTGAAATACATGTTAGTGTAATTTTATTCAATTTCTGAACATTATTCTGGTAATCCGAGTTTCTTTAAAACCCTAGATGGGTCTGGTTTCATCCAATTCGGATTATCGAGGCTCCACTTGTCCGATCAGCACTGTTAATAAGAAACACTTTTATCATGAAAAATGAATAATTTATATAATATTACTATTTATTATTTACAGCTCACACTGCATGATGAGCGTTAAACGAGGATTGATCATGATGATGCTTATTATTCATTTATGTTTTTTTTTTTTTTTTTAAAGCATTATCAAGGTTGCGCAACCTTCCTGAAGAATTTGTCTGCTCTGAACTGGAAGAAAAAGTTGAATCGACCGAAGATATTTGGACTTTGGGTAGAATAATGAGAACAAGGGGGCTTTGGATAAACTTGGGTCTCGTTTGTGCTCTCCATTTTGGCCAGCAGTTCTCCGGTATCAATGCTGTAAGTATTATTGTTACTCTTATCTCCTAAATACCTATTATCCCTTTAGAATAAAATCCTTAAGGGACTGGAAATCAAATGTTTGTCCTCTTGTTTGTAGCCAATGGACAACTATAGGTAATACCAGAACATTATTGTTAAGCATATCATCGGCAAAAGTATGAAATCAAATAACTGTCAAATCCCAACTTTTCAGAAGAGACAAAAAAGAATTAAATTTTCATTTTATTCCTTTTTGACAGTAGGGACAAAAAAAAAATCTTATAAGATAATTATGAGAGTTGGAATTAAGGGTTGTGTTCATGCACAAGGACTTTTCTAACAACCTAGTATATTGTTTTTGTTTTTTTTGGCAGGACCTAGTTAGAAACTGCTGACAATAAACATCATTTAAACTAGGGGTTATTTTTATAAGATAGTTATTATATTGGAAATTATTCCATTAAATTCTTTTTGTTTATTAAGAGTAAGTAAAATTTACATAGGAAATTTTAAAACTAAACAGTAGCCCACACAGAATTACTCCTTATTTATTTTATTATTTTTTTCTCTATCTGGTCCATCTGTCATATGGGGTTTGGGCAGCAGTGGGGTAGTGCGATGGAGTAGCGGATGCCACTGCTGCCAGTAAACTACTATTCCCAAATAGGGTTAATATGCAAGAGAGGTTGCTGCTGAAGTTAACTTAAATATTATAGTAATCTTGAATGCAATGTTCTGATCATAAAAAACATATGTATCCTCCAAGGTTAAAATATTTCTTTTAAAAATAATATTTGATTTACACTCAAAAGACTTGAAGCATTCGAATTAATTTATAAAAGGTGTATCGTTAAAGTTCTGTTTCAGTAGTAGAGATTTCAATATAGATTTAAAGACTCTGGGCGGAGACTGTGATTTTACATATATTTCCTGGGTACTTCATACTTACTGGCATTACTCAGGAGATAAATTAGGTGCTTGGATTAAAGTAGTGACTACATTACCTCCATCAAAAAGTAGTGACTACTCTACGCCCTTCAAACACTGTAACGCCAAGAATTGGGGGCCTACCAGAACCTGCCCTCTAGGCTCTCCATGAGCATTTGAGCTCCTGATTTATTTCATATTTTACCAAATGGTCATTAATGTATAATTTATTTGTGAAATATTTTCGTTTAACTGGAAAATGTAAAGGGAGTCACTGACTATCACTCCACACCAAGAGGAACATGGAACAACGATGAGAAATCCTACATGGAGTGGTTGGAGTAACTGGAATTCCATTGGACTTAAAATCCACCTCTTTATAACAAAATCCAATTACTTTAGCCAATCGTGAGTATGGAAAACGGATGGAGTAGAACAATCAACTGCACAGTTTTTAGGCTCTGCTATGCTAATAATAATAAATATTGTTTGCCAGTAAATACAGTGTTGTTATAATTTACGATATTGACTGCATAAATTATGTTTAAAAAATGTTGATATGAATAACTCATAATTTTTCATATTTTTCTACTATTAATTATGTTAAAAATATATATTTTTAATAATTTATATGTATAAATATTAATGTAAAATGTAAGTATAAATACATGTTCCATTTGGAGTGATCGTCAGTGGCCGTCGTAATGCTATACCATATGTTGTGATGTCTCTTAAAGTATAGATCAAATTGAATTATTTTTAGGAAAATATTCCCTTAATTTTTCTTATTAATATATTTTGTCAAAGGATATCAATCTTTTTATTTATTTGGATATTTTATTTTCTCCCCTAATATAGAGATTGGTAGAAAATTTTTCTCTGCATAAATATTTAATTAATTTTTTTGTTACTTGTAATAATTTCTTGTTTCGCCTACAGGTTATTATTATTTTTTTTTTAATGATAAGTAGGTTTCTTGTAACTAATTACCAGATTTCATATTTTATTTTTCAACTATTAATAATGTTCTGTTTATCATGCAGGTATTTTATTATTCGGTCACTATCTTCCGCTCTGCCGGCCTTAGTGAAATGAATGCTCAGCTGGGCAATTTGGCAGCCGGACTTATCAATTTGGGTATGGGCATCACAATGATTCCAACAATCAATTTCTTCTCTCGTCGTTTCGTCACCATCACGAGCTGCTCTCTGGCAACTGCTTTCCTCGTCTTCCTCTCCTTCTCAATTCGATTTATAGTATGTTTTATTCTGTACTATCTATATTGTTAGTTAGTAAATTGTGTAGCACTATGTAATTAACTAGTAGTAAATACTACCTAATTAAATTCATTTTAAGGTCTAAAAGAGTTGGCTTGTACTGTATTAGCATCATTACCAGCTCTACCTTTATCATTACTTGACTTGTAGTATATCATAAAGTAGCCTTTACGTTGTCTGTTAGTTTCATGCTTAACATGTTCCTCAATGAACTTGTAACACAACTATTCCTGGCACAATAATTCTTTTACTCTATTTCCTTTTTCTTTTAATCTATTCAATAATAAATTAAAATGAAACGGCTCAAACATTGAATGTGGACTTTAGAGTCAGAGTTAGTATTAAATGTTCACCCCTGCTTCCCGGTAGGGTTAGTCATCCAGGAAAGTGACTCTTTTTACTACCTTAAGGAAAGTGATGTTTTTACTCCCTTAAGGGAAGGCCTGTGTAAGAACTGAAAAAAAAATTAATTAAACAAATTTAAAAAAAAAAATCATTCTCTTTTTACAAGGAAGTATTTTAACTGCGAAAATTTTCAGATTTAAGGTAACTCAAAAACGGTTAGCCGTAGAAAGTTAAAATTTTGTATTTAGGATTATTATATAATTTAGTTGTGAACCTCCTTTTTTTGTCACTGCATGATTACCAGATGTAGTACTTTACTTGAAGGTCATTATTGATTTTTATAATGAATTAAAGTATAATACAATACATATTAAAATATAATGCAAAACTTCTCAAATTTGGTATTTAAGACTTTCATACTAATTTAAATAACATAATAAATTTTGGTTAAAATTTGCATACCGGAAGTGGTACTTGAAGTTCATTTTAGACTTTCATCAAAAATTATATTAAAATATAATGTAAATCATCTCAAATTTGGTCAATTATACTGTTATATCAATATAAGTAATATAATAGATTTTGGTTGAAATTGAAGAGCCGAAAGAGGTACTTTATGTGATAAACTTATTATTACTTTCATAATAAACTTAAATCAAAAGGTATATTCGACATTTAATACAGAGATCGTATGTTTCGGAGATAAAGGTTATAAACGTGATTTTTTTTCCACTCTAATTAAACAATTTTATTACTTGTTTTACGTGTTAAAATTAAGTATGAAATACTTGTTTTCCTCTCCATTTAGGAGCTGAACAAGTCTGCAGCAGGAGAATAACATTTGAGTTAAGCGGGTTCTTCCGCTAAAAATGTTGAAACCATCAATTTCCAATGCTTTATTTAGTGACATAAACAGAAAACGATATATAATAACAGAACAAACCTTCAGTTTGTGTCTTTATGTGTCAATAGATGGACGCTGTGTGTCGTTTTTGAGATACTGCTACCTTCGTAAACTAGTAACCAAATTCAGAGTCACTTTTTGAGCCGCCGATTTATAGCTTATTAGGCGTACAAGGAAGTCATGCTGTGCCCACATCAGATATTTTTATATACATTTATAGTATTAAAAACTATTTTGTACATAACAATCTACAATAAATAAAGACTGTTTCATTCATAGAGTTAGAGTTTATACTATAGCTAACAAATTTGTTTGTGTACTTTATTATAATATTATTTATTACTATACTGTATAAATTAAATTACAATTTAAAGAAAACTTGTATTTCTTATTGTAGGACAGCTTCACTTGGATGCCATATTTGGCCGTCATAGGAGTCTTAGGGTACGTCTTGACCTATGGCTTTGGGCTAGGTCCAATTCCATACTTCATCGGAACAGGTCAGTCAGTTTGAATTACATATTAAACTTTTCAAATACTAGGTTGTTACAAAAGTCCTTGTGCATTAGTATAGCTTTATTTCAGATTACATAGTTTAAACATTATTGAATAATACTCTTCAAAGTAAATTCCATTGTTTTCAACTACTTTCACCCATCTTTCTGCCAGTAATTGGATTTGATGCCACTCCTTTGGTTTTGAGGGAAAGAACTCTTCACATCCAATTTTTACGTCCTCGTAATTATCAAAGATCCGACCTTTTAAAAAATGAGTCATTGATATAAACAAACCATAATCTGATGGTGCAATATCTGGACTATACTCAGGATGAGGTAAAACGTTAACTCCTTCCAGTTCCGATAATTTTTCTTTTGTCAAACGAGAACGATGTGCAGGGGCATTGCAGTGTTGCAAAATGGCTTTGTTCCTGTTGACCAAAGCGGCGTACATTGCACTCTAAACTGCATAAAATCTGTCTAGCTTTTCACAGTAAAGGTTTGAGTCCCTACTATAGCCGATAAATCATGGGTAGTTGCATGTGGGTCCTCCATTCAACAAGAACGTCATCATCAATGACCTGATCTGGGTTGTGCTTTATTTCGATGGATAATTGACTGCCTTCGGCGACTACCTTTACTAAATATTTTTTGCAGTAATGTCTCAAAAGCGAATCATGATTTTTCTTTTGACATTTTAAGTGTGTTTTAAAAATGTAAATGACCCCATAAAGCCAACTCTAGGGATTAAAGGATTAGTCAAAGTAAACATAAATAGTAGGTACAAAAACATTCTTATAGGATAATTATGAGAGTTGGAATTAAGGATTGTGTTTATGCAGGACTTTGGTAACAACCTAGTATAATTGTATATTACTGTGTACCTGTGTGTATAATTCTAGATGGCATTTCTAAAAGATGTTATATCCAAAGTAGTAATTTTGAGAAATTTTTTAAAGATGTTTGTTATTACTTTTTCACAGAGTTGTTCGATGTCGGCCCTCGACCCATTGCCATGGCTCTTGGAACGGCCTTCAATTGGCTCGGCAACTTAACAGTTGGTTTCTTCTTCCCTGTAGTACAATCGGCCATCGGCCCTTATTCTTTCTTAATATTCGCTACATCAACAGCTTTACTTACAATTTTCGTCAAGTAAGTAAGATTCATGTAAATAATAGCATACTGAAATAATTTTATTTTTATGTACATAATTTATTTATTGTTATATTTTGATTACTAACATCATTATGAACTTGTAACTTTAATATTAATAGTAAGATTTGTGTAATAATTTGAAGTTAATTTGAACTTTTATCTGTTTAACTTTTTGATGCTTAATTTTTGTGAGATAGATGTCTATATTTACTTTTCTGTTGATTACAAAATTATTCACTTTCAAGGAGGGTATCAAACTTGGTAATCACAGTCTATAATACAGGGTGTCCAGCATAGGAAGGTGACCCTAGAGTGTGTGCTGTTCATCTTTGTCTGTAGTGTAAGGGTGTTGTGATGTGTGCTGTATGAGTTGTCTGTAGTGTAAGGGTGTTGTGATGTGTGCTGTAAGAGTTGTCTGTAGTGAAAAGCTGTTTTGATGTGTGCTGTATGCGTGTCATAAGCATTGAGAAAACCCTCTCTTGTACGTTATATAAAAGTGATCAAAATCTGTGATTGTCAAGTCTGAAATAGTCCTTGCCAGTGTAGTTATTTTCCTCGTGATTATTCATCCATGTATCTCAGAGGACTTAATTCTCTCTAAAGAAGTCAATTTCATACTATAGGTCAACGAATTCGTCATTTTCATCACTTTTTTTCAGTAACTCGCTTCCAGTGCATTTTAGTTAAAGCTTTGATATTGCCAATTTTTAGGAACATTAAATTTCCTGTATATTTTATATTTAATATTTTTTCAAATTCGACTGTACAAATCAAAAAAGTTTTTCAGTGGTTTCGCCTTATTAGCTATTTTTTAGTGCGAAATGCATAATAACCAATCCTGTAGAAAATTTAATTTCCTAGAAGATTCATACAAAATATTTGTAAGAAATATTGAAATAATTTCTCTTTCTCTAAAATAGTTATTTCAATAATACTTGGCATCTATCGAGAGTAATTACAAATATTTTGTCTAGCTATTGCAGGAAATTTAATCTTCTACAAGATTGGTTGTATTTTGCACTAAAAAGTAGTTATTAAAGTAAAATTACTTAATATCCAACTTTTTGCATTTTCTTGGCATTTTGAAGATTTTTACAGTTTCGTATTTCACTAAAAAAATATTACATATAAAACTTGCAGAAAATTTAACATTTTTTAAAATTGCTTTTGTCAAAGATTTACCTAAAATGGACTGGAAACAAGTTACTGGGGAAAATCTGTAAAAGGTCTGCTTTCTCGAAAATTGTCGTTTTAATATTTCTTGGTGTCTGTTGAGAGTAATTACAAATATTTTGTATTAATCTTGTAGGAATTTTAATCATCTACAAGATTGATTATTATGCATTTTGCACTAAAAAATAATCAAGGTGTAAACACTGAATATCTAACGGCCGAATTAGAAAAATTACTAAATATAAAATTAGAGGAAGTTTAATGTTCTTTAAGATTGGCAATGTCAAATCTTTAACTGAAATGCACTGGAAGCGAATTGTTGAGGAAAATCTGAAAAAAATTATGAAAATGACGAATTCGTCGACCTATAAGATTTGATTGCAACCGATCTAGGGTGGCAGTTGTTCATATTTCCAATCTACTATGAGAGTATTTTTGGTCTAGCTCCGGGACCAGTGTCCCTTTACTCTCAACCCTTTTCTGGTTTTTTGCTTCTATTTTTTCTAAAAGGTTTTATATATATATATATATATATATATATATATATATATATATATATATATATATAAAATAAAACTGAGAATAACAGTTTAGAAAATCACATTTAAGACAATAATATTGTTGAAATATAATCACAAAACACTATATTTTTTAACCTAGAAAATTATGATATACAATTTAAATTACAAATATACACCATACATTAATTGTTCATTATAAAAAAGGCTTTATAAAAGAGAAAAGTCTTTTCATCATATTTATAATGTTCGTTTTGGCTGTTTCCTTGTTTATTCATTAGGAATAAAATCAGTCAAGATTTATACTAATGTTTAATGATCAATTACAGAGTTTGCCTGGTGGAAACCAATGTTCTCATCTTGGCCAAGAGGCAAAGAAACAGTTCTCTTTCGAAGGCTTGAAGAAATCTCGATCCGTCGGAAGATTGTGTCATCTGTACAGTAAACTGCGTTGGTCATTAGGGATATATTTCATCTCTAACTGAAAAAGTATTAGGGAATCATCGTATATTTATTGTTTCTATTATATAGAACTTAGCCAAAGCCGCTCATTTATGTTTGACGATATCAAGTTTTAATTTAATTTTTAGCATTTTTTTTTTTTTTAATTTTAAATATAGCCTACTTTTCAATTTCTCAATAATAGAATATTTCTTGTAGGCAAAATATTATCAGTAAGATTTTGGTTCATTTTAAAGACAGAATTTATAAATTACTGTCAAGATGATATTTAAATAATAAATGTGTACTTAGTAAAAAAAATTTTAATGGAATATTTTACTGTGAACAGTGCTTAATTTATTTTAGAATAATTTTTGACGTAATGCTATTTTGTTTTATCAATGAATTATGTAATTTAACGATCTCCAGTGTGATATACTTACTTATGTGTTAATTAAGTACATTAGATTAATTTAATTTTTTTTTTAAATCATTTGTTATACTTGTAGCGTTATTTAGATGGAGTCTGTACTTATCTGAAGTGTGATTGATGGTGCAAATTCTCGAAAAATTGCTCATGTACATTAATTTTTTAATAATTAAATTGTTTTTACTTTACATTGTAGTTTAATTACATAACATTTTTTCTCCTGAGCTAAAAAAAAATTTCTGATCAAAGATATATTTAAAGAACATTCTTATTCAAATATAGTTTTATAAATGGGCTTATGGAAAGTATTGCTTGAAATTTTTTGTCTGAACCATTTATCCACTGTCAGTAGAGTTAGGCAGTAATTGATTACTTTGTCAATTTTGAGTAAAAAGTATACGAGTACTGAATATAAAGTGTAATCAAGTATACACGTACTTATCAATTATGAGTACTTTTGTAATCAATTATACCAAACTCTAAAATAAATGAGTACTCTTGTAATTGATTAGGTCAAGCTCAAAAAGTATGAGTAAATTTATAATCAATTACCTCTTGTACTTAAATACTTTGTAATTGAAAATTTTTGAGTAATTTCGTAATCAATCCTTTTCGTATTTAAGTACGATTTACTTAAAAAATTTTACTATAGTTTTAATTATTATTGGAATTTTATATCATGTGAGTGGAAATTTCATATAGGCTTGTAGGTAATGAACTTTTTTCTTATTTCATTAAAAAAAAAAAAAAAAAAAATAAGAAGAAGAAAAGGTAAATCAAACAAAAACTTACGTTTGTTTTTTTTCATGCATTTTGACGTGAGGAACATGGCTCCTGGAGCTTTATTTTCAACTTTATTTAAAACTTAAATTTTTCAACCTACTTCTATTAATTTCATTTGAATAAAATATTATTATTTCAATGTAAATTAATGGTTTCTTACATAATAATACCAGTCAAAGAAAACTATACCTCGAAAGGTTAGGAAAATCTCTTTTTTTTATATATTTGGAAAAATAATATCCGACTATACAGTTTCTATTGCAACTAAAAAAATGTTCTCTGTTGATTTTTGTTGTCAGTGCCAACAAATTATTTATGTTATATAATAAATAAAAATGTAAAATAAAATATTTACTAATACTAAAGAGTTGATAATATTTTCAATTATTTTCTTTAATAAAACATACCTAAATTGAAAAAATTAAATATATGTATTGTATTCAAAATGGTATATGGTAATAAGTACATTGTTCCTTAAAATACCATGTTCCTGGTCCCAGGTTCGAGACCGGCTGTGGTAGATAATTATTTATTCAGTTATCAGCCGTGGATCTGGGGACCACCCAGCCTCTATAAAGTGGGTATCCTTAATTGGGGGAAAAACCTGGCGGTTGAGCGTGATCTCGGTCAAATCACCTCCTTGTACAACCGTTAGCCTAGAAACAGTACGGTCCTTACCAAGTACTGAACCCAAGACCCTTCATGGGTTGTAGTGGTACAGGTATTTTTTTTTTTTTTTTTTTAGTATTCATACTGGTTTGAGTACTGATTCTCTGTACCCATACTTAAATTTTTCCTTGAGTACAGATTACCTTACTTGTATTCCAAATTTTTTGAGTATGAGCAAGACAATCATACTCAGCAATTCAGTACAAAAAAATGCCCAATCCTGGCTTTTAGTGCTCGATCAAAACATTTATAATTCATCATGGCCTTACTGATACTGAACGATTTTGACTGCCCGATATCATGTGGCATTATAATATCGCCGGTCTCAATGTGATACCACATAAGTAGAAAACTGTTTTTATTTAAGGTTATTTTATTATTGCCTAAATTTTGCTTACAACAATTAATCGTTAATTTTTTCTACTCGTTAGTTTATTAGTTTAAAATCATTTCTCAATATAAAGCAAATTTGATTTTTTACAACTTTTTTTTGTTTCTGCTGAAAGGTTTGGATTGGACAGTTATGCGGCTTTGCATTGAGACCAACTATATGTATATTATTAGAGCTCATTGGGCCCTTTTATACTTAAACTGAAGACCAGCTTGAAGCTGATGTATCATGTTGTAAAAGACGATATTATTGTTTTCTTTTCAACTTTGGTATTATCATTGCAATTAATTAAGTATCAGGTCATCCCATAAGTAATGTCAGTTTTTAAAAATCTGTCTGTTTATGTGTTGATATTATTAATCCTTCCTTTACAATTCCATTGTGTTTACATTTTTTTTTTTATTGTAACGTTACGCACTGTTCTATTTATAATGTTTTTGTTGGAGAAAGTTACATCAGTCTGTGCTGAAATTTCAATTAAAATGGATCTCCCTAAAAACACTTGTGCCATTGGAATTCGTTAAAGGAGAAAATGCTGCTTCAACTTATCGGAAACTTGCAGAAATATATGGAGAAAACATCCTTAGTGAACGGCAAGTGTACAGAGGTGGTTTGAAAAGTTTCGAGCGGGAAATCGCAAACTTGAATAAGAGTCTCGGACAGGTCGACCAATAGATCTTGACGACGAACTCCTGCAGGCTACTGTTGAAGGAAATACTGTTGTAACAGTTGAAGAATTAGCAGAAAAACTTGTATCGACACATTCTACTGTCCATCGGATCCATTTTAATTGAAATTTCAGCACAATAATAACTATAATAGTTGCACATATTTGCTATCTAAAGCATATAAGCTTTATACAATACATGACTTTTTTTTAAGCATACTATGCGAGAGAGATCAGTAACAAAAATTGTGGAGGTTCAGAGACAGCAAAACTTCAGTCATTAACAACCAACGAATGAAATATACAATTGTAAACAACTTTCTAAACAGTTGAGTTGCAATTTTTTGTTTTTGTGAATGCGGAAATCTTTAAATATGTTTTCCTAAAAACAGCAAACTACTCTCAAATCTTAATTAAGACAAGAAATTAAATACATGTTAGTACTCACCAAGGTTTAAGTAGATTAAATCTTGGTGAGTACCAACATGTATTTGATCTCTTATCTTAATTAAATTCATAATTGTTTTATAATACTGATTTATATTACATCTAATTTAATACGTATAATAATACCAAACTATATTTTGAATTGCTTATTTTTGAATATTTGCATGTTTTTAAAACTGAGGATGAATGTATAACATTCGAAACTAGTTTTCAATAAAACAAATTTATAGAAGTGGCAAATAATTTATCAATCCCTAATTAGATGATCCTTCTATTTCATCATGCAGATGTCAACTGATCTCAAATCCATGCATTTAGGTTATTCCGTCTCAGATTAAAGACTATTAATATTTTTCATTCCATTATTAAATATAGCAAATCACATCATAGGAAGGATACAGGTCATCTATGTTCGTGTCAAATTAAATATAAAATTTAAAAGTTGTCCTGTTAATTTTTACTTTTACTAACCTTATATAGTTAGCGAAAGTTTATTGCAATCGTGAAAATTTTTCGAATCCGAGTTTTTAACAGAAATACACATTTTAATACACAGAATCCAAATAACCAAGTCTCGCAAAATGGTCTCTGTGAGTGTGTATGAGGTAAGTCTTAACTCCAAAACAAAAAGATGTATGAAATTGAAATAACAGCAACTTTTTTGCCAAAATTAACTTAACCAGAAGTGCCACTTGATATCATCGATTTCAACATTTTTTCAATATTCTCGAAAAAGATTCTAACAATTTTGATCAAATTCATGTAAAATTAAATGCTCTTCAATATCAGGTAAGTTTTTATTCTCATTGAAATGGTCTGGCAGGGCTTAAATGCCGAATTTTCAAAATGGCTTTCTCGAAATTACATTTAATTTGGTTATTTGAAATAATTAATCCTCTCTTATATTATTAATAATAAAATATCTGATGTGGACAACACATGACTTCCTTGTACGCCTATTAAACTATAAATCGGTGGCTCAAAAAGTGATCCTCAATTTGGTTACTAATTTTCGAAAATTGCAATATCTCAAAAACGAAATTCGGCGTCGGGACACCCATCTATTGACACACACACATATTCTTGTTTCTGGAGGTTTCATCCCGTTATTAAAAGTCGTTTTTTTTTAATAGGTAACTAGTTTCCAAAAGATTTCTTCGTGTTCCGTGACAACATTAAAACTGTCAATATCACTAGATAAAGCATTAGAAATCGACAGTTTCGAAATTTTAAGCGGAAGAACCCACTTAACTTATATCTTATTCTCCTGCTGCAGACTTGTTCATCGCACAAATGGGGAGGAAAACTTAAAGCAAGTAATAAAAATGTTTAATTGGATTGGAAACAAAATCGTGCTTGTAACCTTTATTACCGAAACATATGATTTATGTAATTAATTTTACTATAATTTTTGATGTAAGCTTATTATGACCTTCAAGTAAAGTACCCTTTTCGGCTCACCAATTTTAACCAAAATCTAGTAAATACATTCGTATCGATATAAAAGTCCTATTTACTAAATTTTAAATGTTTTACATTATATTTTAATATAATTTTTGACGAAAGTCTAATATGACCTTCAAGTAAAGTACCACTTCCGGTTTTCCAATTTATACCAAAATCTAGTATGTTATTTAAATCAATATATAAGTTATAAATATTAAATTTGAGAAGTTTTGCATAGTATTTAATTATAATTTTTGATGGAAATCAATTATGACCTTCAAGTAAAGTACCACTTCCGGTGATCAAGCAGTGGCCAAAAAGGGAGGTTCACAACTAGATTTTACAGCAATCCTAAATACAAAATTTCAACTTTCTACGGCTAACCGTTTTTGAGTTATGCGAAATACGAACGTACGCACGTACGTACAGACGCCACGACGAAACTAGTCAAAATGGATTCAGGGATGGTCAAAATGGATATTTCCGTTGAAATCTGAAAACCGAAAATTTTCGCGATTACAATACTTCCTTTACTTCGTACAAGGAAGTAAAAATGGATAATTATAAACTATGAAGGAATTTGATAATTAATTAAAGAAAAAATATTTTCCCAGATTAAAAACAAATTTCCGGAAATAGGAGTAATATAGTAATATAGATGTAGGAAAGCTAAATTTTTTAGAAAACACATAAATTTAAGTGATTGTTGTAGTTAATAATTTCTACGTTTATAATATTATAAAAATTAAATAGATAATTTTAAAATTTATTTCAAGTAGTGTGATAAGTGAAAGTGGTGTGATGGAAGCAGACACCAAATTTTTTGAGATTTCTGTAAAACTTAAAAAAATTATTTTTGAATTTAGAAGAAAAAAAAATCTATATGATAACAAGCTTGTGTGTGTGCGTAATCCTCATGACAATTTCATACCAATGGAAGCAAGTTCACAATGCACTTTTATTAGGTAAACATTTGTTAATTCTTGCTACTTATTCTCATTTTGATGAGTGAAGGGGTAAGGTAAAGTTTATAACCTCATTTATTAGGTTGCCTTGTATTTCAGGGTGTTAATACTATCTCTATTATCATATTTAATTATGGTTTTGTAGCTATTGTTGGCTACGATCTATTTTCCATATTTTTACTTCCTTGTACGAAGTAAAGGAAGTATTGTAATCGCGAAAATTTTCGGTTTTCAGATTTCGACGGAAATATCCATTTTGACCATCCCTGAATCCATTTTGACTAGTTTCGTCGTGGCGTC
The DNA here is from genome assembly GCA_948150685.1 of Rhaphigaster nebulosa. Taxonomy (NCBI): domain Eukaryota; kingdom Metazoa; phylum Arthropoda; class Insecta; order Hemiptera; family Pentatomidae; genus Rhaphigaster; species Rhaphigaster nebulosa. Next base: position 3,505,392 of record OX411308.1, read on the forward strand.
TGTACGTACGTATGTACGTTCGTATTTCGCATAACTCAAAAACGGTTTGCCGTAGAAAGTTGAAATTTTGTATTTAGGATTGTTGTAAAATCTAGTTGTGAACCTCCCTTTTTGGTCACTGCTTAATCACCGGAAGTGGTACTTTACTTGAAGGTCATAATTGATTTCCATCAAAAATTATATTAAAATACTTTGCAAAACTTCTCAAATTTGATATTTATAACTTATATACTGACTTAAATAACATACTAGATTTTGGTCTAAATTGGAAAACCGGAAGCGGTACTTTATTTGAAGGTCATATTAGACTTTCATCAAAAATTATATTAAAATATAATGTAAAACATCTCAAATTTGGTAAACAGGACTTTTATATCGATGTGAATGTATTTACTATATTATGGTTAAAATTGGTGAACCGAAAACGGTACTTTACTTGAAGATCATAATAAGCTTACATCAAAAATTATATTTAAATTAAAAATCAGATGTTTCGGTAATAAAGGTTACAAACGTGATTTGGTTTCCAATCCAATTAAACTTTTTTTTTTCCTCCCTATTTTTGTTTGTGTCATAGATGGATGTCGCGACGCCGAGTGTTGTTTTTGAGATACTGCGATCTTCGGAAACTAGTAACCAAATTTAGGATCACTTTTTGAGCCACGGATTTATAGTTTAATAGTCGTACAAGGAAGTCATGTGTTGTCAACATCAGACATTTTTATTTTTTCCCAGTGATTAAAACTATCTACAGGAGAGACCCTCCGACTCATAAATAAATTTAAAAGTAAATACCTAATATTAATGCGAGTCTTCAGGATAAAATCTCATGCTCATGCAGAATATTATATAACAACTTATTGTTTTCAATAATTATATTTATTAAAATATACACGTACAATAGAATAACATTTCATATCAAAAATAATAATTATATATTAATTGTGGAATATCAAAATATTCTCTCATAAATATCACATAAAATCAGAATTTGAATCTCAAATTATATCTTATTTGAATAATAATAAATTGTAATGAGTGCTATCTGAGAAGTCTTAATATAACTTATGACAATAACATAAATAATTTATTAAAAACTGACACAGACAGATCAACGGAATATAAATAATAATACAGCATATGAAAAATTAAGACCTGAAGTTTTAAATACATTTATTAACTTCATAAGCCTGATTTTATTTCTAATAATATGATAAACCAAGATCTATTACATCACAAAATGTTACAAATCATCAATGAATAGTGTTAAATGTATCAACATTATACCTGCACAACCTCGTAAGTTCCTATTTAATTAAGTATCACTTACGAGGTTTTGCAGGTATAAAAACAATAAGAACCATTGGATACAAATTAATTTAATTTTATATATAATTATTAAAATAAAAATAATAAATACCATAAAATAAATCATATATTTAAATGATCTATAATAAATTGTTGCCAGGGAAGATTTGTATATCTATATCGTATATATATCTGCTTATTAATACTGAGTGATTTTATATATATACATACATATATATATATATATATATATATATATATATATATATATATATATATATATATATATATATATATATATATATTCCCTCTGAGAGTTCGAGGGCGAGCTCTCGGAGAGCTGTAATGTCATGTCACATCAGGTGTAAACAATCTCTCCCCTCTCTCAGGGAATCCAAACTCGTTTTTAATAAGCGAAACTTCTCTCCTCAAGGAGGGAGGAAACGTTTACACCTTCTGTGATATGACATTACAAATCTCGGAGAGCTCACCCTCGAACTCTCAATATAATATTTACCATTCTTGAGAGTGAAAAACTAGCTTGCGTAAATACACCTTAACCCTTTATAGGACAGTAGGTCATATTCGCCCCACTTTAAAAAAAAAAACCGTGGGTGGTCTTGGCTCCCTTATATAGTACTGCTATATATAGGGAAAAATAAAAAGTTGGTAACCTGTACTAACACATAAAGTGCACTAGCTAATTTGAGTTTAAGTATGTTCAATATGTCCTAATGTTCATTCTAGCCCTTAGCCGTGATTACAGTATGGTGCAGTTTATCGAGTAACCTGTTAATCCAGTGAATTGTTTTGATAACTATTCTGTAATCTAAAATAAATATTTAACTTAAAAATTACTATGGTCATAAATTTTTCATTCCGTTGAGCTTCCACTAAAAATGTTTGTGGTTGTAAGAAATTTTTTAAAATTATATATTTTTCTATTCTTTTTTATTAGGTTGTATTTTTGTAGTGACTGTACTAGAAATAACTTATAATGTTCGATATATTTAATTTTATCATTAACATAAACAAAATTAAATTCTGTTCTCTGTAATTTTTTTCCTCATAAAAATATTGTAATTTTATATTTTATTTACACTAATAAAATACTATTTGTATATTTTTCCGTTTTTTTGTTTACAAAATTAACCATAACAGCATTAATTCTCTATGAATTGAGTTAAAATTTTTGCCACTCAGCGAATACTGGGACAAATAGGTCCCACCCTCATACATTTTCGCAAAAATAAATTTTTTATAAACAAATTATAATTTTTTTTCATACTCAATTTAAGTCCCTGAAACACTATTTTTTTTTTTTTAAATCGATCAAAATTAGTTCTGTCCTATAAAGGGTTAACACAAAGGAAATAGAGGATGCCACCCATATTATATTCAGCCAAATAAATACCATATTTTCAGAAAATTTAGTAAAGTATATTCCAACGAAAATCTTTTGACTAATTTTGAATTGAATGGTAAATATATTAGAAAAATATTGCCTAATCGCATGGAATTACAGAGCTATCCTAGTAAAAGAATTCAACCATAATTAGTACTAGAGTGAAATAAAAAGGATTACAGATAATTTTTAGGATAAGATGGTTGGGGGTGTGGTCAAAGAAGAAAGCACACTTAATAAGTAACACTTACTTTTTAATCTATGCTGAAATTTCAACCTAAGCCGCACGCCTTCACCTGGACTAGTCCAAGTCGATCTATGCTTAAACATCTCTTTGGACTACTAGGCCTGATGAAGTCCTACAACTTAGGCCGAAACATCGGCTAACATACATTAAAAATAAGTGTTACTAATCAGTGTGTTTTCTTATTTGACCTCGCCCATTAACCATCTTCTCTTTTAATTACATCTACAGTCGACAATTTTTTCACAATTAAAAATGATTATAGTTAAATACTAAATAAAGTAACAAAATTTTATTTTAATTCATTTCACAATATTTCCAGATTTTGTATATGTCTGGAAATAATACTTATATTTGTTGTATATGTTTGAAAGTAATACTTTTAGTTATTGTATAAAAAAAAAAAAATAATAATAAAACAAAATGAAGGTTCTTGGGTTCAGTACTTGTTAAAAAAATACAGTTTTTTTGACCAATAGTTAAACAGGAAGTGATATCAGCATCCATGATCAACCACACGGTTACCTCCCAACCCGATAACGGATCAGGTATAGGCAAACGACTTAAGAAAAAACCTTATGGGCGCTTAGGCCAGGAGGTTAGGCTTCAGAAGGGCAAAGTCTTCTCTTTCTGCATAATTTCAGACAGCTACCTTATTAAACATACATCTTTAATTTTTTTTTTTATTTGCTTTAAATTCTTTCAATCAAGTGCATTAATTCATAAGTTGATAATTATTTCAACTAAAAAAAAGGATATTGTTAGGCGCACGTGCAATATAAGGTTCTTTCTTAAGCTTTTTACCTGTATTTATGCCATTTGGTACATAAAACATTATTCAACTCATTAAAAAAAATCTATGCCAGCATGAAAAAGTAGATGGGTAAATCAAAATAATTAATTTTTTTAGTTTAGCATTAAAACCTCCATATCATATGCAAATAATTTATTTTACTTTTTTACTGATTATTTAAATATATACTTTTTTCTTACTAAAGTAAAATAATACTATAATTTAATACTATAGTAAAATCATTTTTTGTATGACTCGGCTTATCTTGTTTTTCACGACTGCCACAGATATAAACATTTCAAAATAAATATATAATAATAAAATATTTGTATTTCTTTTTTTCTAAGAATTATACAAACTATAATATTGAGATTCTAAAGTTTAAATTAGAAAGAGAAAATGTGCATGAGTTTATATATGGGTATGTGTGTAAACACAAATCAAGAGATTCATATTTCCCATACCGAAAACATGCTCACAGCTTAGTGCACCATCCCATCCCATATGAAGACCACGGGGAGAAAACAGTCATCCAAGAAATGAAAAAGGAAGAAAGGAAGAACCTTTCTCTCCAAAATGATGCTCTCTAATTGTAAAATTTCAGCTCAGGATTAACAGCTGGATCAGAAGTGAATAATAGTTTTTAATATACTAACTTCAATTTTGCTAATCAACTCATTATTTTTGTATTTTCCATTTTCTCTTTTTTTCTTGTTTTTTTCTTTCTTTTTTGTTCAAATTAATTATATTTTTCAAGAAAAGAACTTATTTTATTTGATTATTTATTTTACTGAAAATATTGTAAGCATTAATGGATTTGTATTTTGTAGTCTTATGGCCAGATATTGTTTCTGTTTTATTTGTTCATTCGTGTTATTCTTAAGGGACCTAGTCCCAGAATAAAGTTCTTTTATCTATCTATCTAAAAAGCTTGAATAAGAGAAAAACAAAATTCAAAGTTTGACGACTCCGGAAAAATTTAATTTTTTTCTGTGTTTTTTTAGATACGGGCACTAGTTGATAGAAAACTATCACATAATAGGACTAAATAGTTATTCTCTTTTATTTTTGCTATTTTGCAACCCAGACCCCAGAATAGGGTGCAGATCACTGTTGCATAATTATAAGAAAAAAATGCAGTGTGATGAATAGCTAAGCTCGCTTATCGTATTATTGTTGGGTGACAAAAAATATTTTGCTTTTATTACCTAAATGCCAAATAACAAATACCTACATTAGTACAATTACACCTAATTTTACTTACATGAAAAAGAGGTATTGGTTTTTACAAATTACAAAAAAACAAAAACGGAGTGGTTTTAGAGTTTGAAAATAAATTAATCATTATTTTACTGTGCAACACAGTAGAGAATTCAAGTAGGCATTTATTTTTCATTTTTATTTTTTTTTTAATTGCTGTTCTAAACGCGGACATAAGTTTTTATTCTCCCCTGTAGTTATTTTTTGAACTTATTTGTAACAGGAACAGAACAGTTCTTATTTGTAACAGGAACAGAACAGTTCTTTTGCATGTTTGACCCGATGGAAGTGCAGTATCTTCTTTTATCTATTTGAAGACATCAATAACTCAATTTTAAAAAAAAAATGCGAAATCCCCTGTTTTTCTCCAGTGGTCTTCATATATCCTTGATTAAAAATAATATTATTTATGTTGCATGTTTAAAGCACATACATATATGTACATAAAAAAGAGAGACATGTGAGATAAGCAGCCAACGCCTTCTAAAAAATCAAACCTTCCAAATAGATTAGAATAGATAATGGTTTTTAAGTCCAATATCAACAAATTTCTTGTCAGAAAAAATTAAAACAATTGTTACTCCATATTACTGAAGAGAAAGAAGAATCACACAATAAAAATATATAAGATAAAACATTGAAGATTTTTATTTGTTTTTTGATTTTTTTCCTAAAAACGAAAATTTCTATCAAGAACTATTTCTTATGTAAAAGCTGTATTTTTAATTTTTATACTTATTAAATTGGATAAAGAACAGAAATGCAAAAAGAAAAAAATTCATCTCCAGTATTTCTGTGATACACATCTACAAGAGTAGGTACAATTAGTGTATGAGACAAAATAATATACCTTAAAGTAAATACTTATTTTATCTTGATTTATCTTTTCTTTCAACTTATAATTTTTAAAAATCATTTCTTAAAGTAATTTAAAAAGCTCCAGAAAAAAATACGGAAAAGAGTACAGATAAAAAATGATGAAACTAAATAATTTGTACCTATCTGTATTTATTATTCATGCTTTAGTATCGCAGCCATCGAAACGGGCTTGTCGATTCACTGGGCTAGCTAATGAAATAAAGCAATCAATATATAACTTACACCGAATCAACTAGTTTGTAAAAGTGGGTGTAAAGTCCTATACTATTGATTAGTTTCTACGCGGTTTCGAGGGAGAATTTCTTTACCACCTTTCAGCAGCACTCAGCACTCTTTAGTGATATAAACATCATACTTGCGGATTCGATATTCCTATACACATAGCCCTGAATATTTTTGTAACATATAAATCATCTATTAGATTCATACCTTCAGACAGGAGTGCCCAACCCTGTGCCTACGGGCACCATTTTGTCCACCTGAGACGTCACATTTCCCCGAGGGCACAGTTGTACACGCCTAACATAACCTGCACCTTTCTTTATTAATTAATGTCTAATAATTAATGGGTAACACAAGTGAATTGTTTGAATATAGTAATTTATTTATATCAAAGAATTTTATGTTTTTCTGTCAATCATTATTGTTTGACGGAAAGAAGATAGTCCGAAGAAGATTAAATTATTTATTTAATGCCTTAAATTTTTTTGACATTAAATAAATAGTTACAACTATTTTATTTTATACTTGACCGCCACCCAGACCATCTTCTTCCTGATATACCATAGGGTAAACTATCAATACACAAAAAAACATTATTGTTTAACGTAGCATTCTGCAGATCGACAAGTTTTCAACAATATTAAATTTTTTTTTTTAATATCTAATAATTAAATATAATTAGTTTGAATAGGCAGATTTGTTTTAATATGTTAATTCATTTTTATCTTAGCATTTTGTGTTTTCCAGTTAATAATCATTGTTTTTTTTGTTTATTCCCTTTTTAGTAGTTGAAATTTTTTGATGACACTGTTGGTAACACTGCATTAAATTTTTTTTATTCCTCGTTACTTGCCTATTTTGTTTTAAATTTGTTTTTTAATTCTCATCTCAAAATGTAATATAAGAAAACGTAAACAAACACGTAAACAAAACGTAATATAAGAAAACGAACGTATAATTTTAAAAACGACTCGTAGGAATCTTATTGCTTTTCCAATTTCAAAGATAAATTTGTTTGTATGTTGTGTGGTAGTAGCATTGCAATACCGAAAAATATAACCTTCAGCGTCACTTCCATTACAGTTTCATGCTAATTTTAATACGAAATATCTCCTTAAATCTGAACATTATTTACAATATACAAAGCCTAATTTACATTTAATAAAAAAAAATGGTGCTCGCCAACTGACCTATAAATATGGCCTCAGGTAGAAAATATAATTTTCAGAATTTTAACTAAATAAATCAAAAGTAATAATAAAGAAAAAGAAATATAAAGAAAATAGCAATAATCAAAATTAAAATAAGAGATAGAGCTTCTGCTGTATAGTTTAAATTCATGTTCTCTAATAATTAAATACAATTTCAATTATTTTCTATTATAAATAAAATTGCCTTAAACAATATGAACTACCGATGACACCAGAAGGTATGTTTTATGCTCTAGAATTTCTCAACCAATATTCAAATCAAATATTACTAAATAATTGCACAAAAAAAAAAAAAAAGTTATCAGTTAAAAAATACTTTTGGTAATAAACCTTTTTTAAAAATTTATACCAAAAATCTTGCTACAAAATTCAAACAGCTTTCAATTTAATATCAATCATGTATCGAAATAGTTTATAATTTATAACTTCATTTTCATCTCAAAGTTGTAACTAAATAAAATCCTTTTAACTACGCCACAGAGTTATAAATAAGTGACGTTACTAACAGAGCCTATTTTTCATGCTCTCGTGAGCACTGACGTAAAGGGTATATTCTTAACTAAAACTACGAATCAGATGAAATTTTTCTTCTTTTCGAGAATCTTTATTTTCTCCTGCCATAAGCGGTAATATTCGGCATCAGTAATTATTGAAATGTTTAAGTCATTACCGAATTCTTCTCGAACTGTTTCCTTCCAAGCCTGAAAAAAAAGAAAATAATTTATAAATCGTTCTTAATTAAAACGATAGAAAAAAAAAAAAAATCAAGTCAGGTCTATTTCAAAACTTCTAACATATAAAATTAAATAAATTAATGTATCAAAAAGAAAAAGTCTACCTAATTGATTACCCCAGAAGAATATTCTCATAAAATATGACCAAGGAGTGCATGTTGAGAGTTACATAATCATAAGGGGCTGAACCAAGCCAGAATTTAAGATACAGGGGGAGGAGGGACAGAAATAGCTGACACATTTTGAAGGGTTGTAAAAAACAAATCAATGTCTCTAGAAAAAAATATCTCATGTGGACAACACATGACTTCCTTGTACGCCTATTAAACTATAAATTGGTGGTTCAAAAAGTGATTCTGAATTTGGTTATTTGTTTCCGAAGATTGCAGTATCTCAAAAACGACACTCGGCGTCGCGACATCCATCTATTGACACACACACATACTCTTGTTTCTGGAGGTCTCATTCCGTTATTATATGTCGTTTTCTTTCAGTAGGTAACTAGTTTTCAAGAGATTTCTTGGTGTTCCCTGACAACATTAAAACTGTCAATATCACTAAATAAAGCATTGGAAATCGACAGTTTCGACATTTTAAGCGGAAGAACCCACTGAACTTATATCTTATTCTTCTGCTGCAGACTTGTTCATCTCACAAATGGGGAAGAAAACCAGTATTTTACACTCAATTTTAATACTTAAATCAAGTAATAAAAATGTTTAATTGGAGTGGAAACAAAATCGCGCTTGTAACCTTTATTACCGAACCATATGATTTCTGTATTTAATTTTAATATAATTTTTGATGTGTTTATTATAACCTTCAAGTAAAGTACCCTTTTCGGCTCACCAATTTTAACCAAAATCTAGTAAATACATTCATATTGATATAAAAGTCCTATTTACCAAATTTGAGATATTTTACATTATATTTTGATATAATTTTTTATGTAAGTTAAATATGACCTTCAAGTAAAGTACCACTTCCGGTCTGCCAATATTAACCAAAATTTATTAAAATATTTATATTAATATGCAAATATCATATACCTAATTTGAGAAATTTTGCATTATATTTTAATATAATTTTTTTATGAAAATCAATAATGGTCTTCAAGTAAAGTACCACTTCCGGTGATATATATATATCTATATATAATTATTTACATATATATATATATATATATTATATATATATATATATATATATATATATATATATATATATATATATAAAATTAATATACATTAATATAATTATATTTATTAATTATATAAATTAAATATATAAATATAAATTAAATTATAGAATTATAATTATTTAATATACAATTACATATATATATAAAGATTTATATATAGTAAATAGTTAAGAAATAATAAAGTCGGAGTTTGTAATAAATTCTGGAGAAGTCACCATTTCTCCATGGCTCTCGAAATTTCGCACAAGGATATCAAAGACTAAAAGTGACTAAGGAATAATATATATAATAAATCTATATATAACATCATATATCTATAAAATTATCTTAATACTAAAATTTAATATGTATTTACTATAATTATTTCGTAAGAAGAAGTGAACGTTTCGACGAACATTTCGAAGAAGAGTTGAAAGGCGCGAAATGGGACAAAAACATTATGAATTTGCCGGTTCAACCTCATATTTATATGTGGTGTAGGAAAGAAGGTGATGGGGACAAGAGATCTATTCGCTAAAAGGCAGGGAATCTGACCTTAACCTACATCAGCATTCCAATTGGTTTGAGTATTTGTTGTGGGTATGCGCGGTACGTGAAGTACAGTCAGGTCTTAAGTCTAGGCCAGTTCAAGGTCATTAGGAACTCTGCGGAAGGATTATCGTTAAAGCTATGTAAAAAAGAATTCGTACATGAAAAAACAGATTATATCCACCCCATTACATTGAAAATTCCAGAGTTATATGCACTGGAGAATATGAGAGGTTTCAATATGAGTTTAAAAAAAACGTACAATATAGTTGTGCCCAACCAAGTTTCACCTCTAAATTCCATAAATTGTGAATTTTAAAGGGGGTGTCAATCGAGTCTAGAAAATCCTTTATAAAAAAAAATTCAAAAATAAGCAATTTAAATTATAGTTTGGTATATTATACATATTAAATTAGATTAATATAAATCAGTATTATAAAACATTTATGAATTATGAATTTAACTAAGACAAGAAATCAAATACATGTTGGTACTCACCAAGGTTTAAATGGATTATATCAAACAGAAAAGTTTGTACTGGTTTCTTCTCGCATTGAACTAACAATGAACGAAAGGTAGGTAGGATGTTTATAGGTAAACGGTTTAAGGGTCGGGGTTTTTCCAGTAATGCCGGTGAGTAATTGGTTTTTCTTTTATAGATGGGAATAAATTTAAGATTGGACTGTTGGAGATATTTATTTGATCATTTAAGCAAAAAGATTTTTCCTATAATTTATCAATCCCTAATTAGATTGATCCTTCTATACCATCATGCAGATGTCAAATTTATAAAAACATTTCATATTTCCTTTTTTTTTTAATTAAAAAAAAAATCTAAATCTCACCTAATTTTTGGGAAAATAAAGAAAAGGAGGAAATTAGGATTACATTCGAGCAAATAGGGGAGTATTTTAATTTTGTAGACTAAAATTTAAACCAATTTATATTCTAACAAACAATTATGTGATATAACATTTAAAATTTAAAAACATTTTTATTACCTGAGGATCATCTGTTTCGTTTTTAAGCCTGTTCCCGAGGTTACCGCTATGAAAGACTTTGGCTTGATAAATAAGGTAATGAGTCAATAGATTGTTTCCACTTGTTGGAAAACTAATTGTTGAGTCACTGCAGCAATCCTTTCCCTTTAACAATAAAAATTCAATTACTACATTAGTGCTTGGAAAAATAATGCTTTTCATTTTTATAATAAAAAAAACAAAAAAAAAACACACACAATTTAAAAAAAATAGAAAATCTTTAATTTTTAAAATCTCAATCTCAATATACATTATTACAATAATGTGTATTTAAAATAAGATCTAGTATTCATTTTATTCCTTGATGTCAATCAATATTGTGTACTGTGAGTCACTCATAATAATTTTTTTTTAAATATTAATCAACTAACCAATTTAATAGGCCATAAGCTTTTCTTTGTGTACTTTCGTACTATCGTTTCAGAATCACTAGCCAATAAAATCTCCAATTTCAAAACATGAAACCGCTCCCTGCCAATGTCGTCATGGCCATTGCCGGCTGTGATGTTCAATTCAGTCAAATACTTACCTAAAATAAAAGTTTATAATTAGGATTATTAAATTCTATTGTTGATTTTTTTTCTTTTATACTCAGAATTAATAAATATTCATTATAGCATTAAATTAGTACTGTTGCGTAATAAAAACCTTGAGAAAAATAATGGAATTTTTAATGAATATATCTGAAAAATAAAACTGTTAAGAAAGAAGGATATGATTTCAACCTTGACAAAGCAGGGCGATAACATCACATTCGATTCCTCCTATTGTACTAAATAATGAAAAATAGAATTTATGATCAAATAAATAATCAGGATGCAGTCAACAAAGTATATTTTTTATTATCAATTATGTGAGACATGTTCTGTAAAAAATAAATAAAAATAATAAAGGTGAAATACAGATAACTAAGTAAGAAGGATGTAAATCATAATTTAATACCGGTAATAATAATGCACTACTAATGCAAAACACAATGACAGAACCTATTTTAGTTCGAAGCGGTGACAGAACTGATTTACGGAAAAGGGTGGGGGGAGTCTAACAGCCAAATTTTTGTAACGGTATTCCAGATAAATATTAGGTTGAAATATAATAGAGCTTAAAAAATAACATTATGAGACTTTGTAACTTGTAGCTGAACATGTCTTATAACATACCTATATGACATAAATTCCTAAGAATAAAATGAAAAACAGAGAAATTACTTTATAAAAATACATAAACTATATGAATGAATGAGATGGTCCAGGAAGCAGTCAAAAAAGTGGGGCACAAATAGTAAAAGGAATAGGGTGGGGGGGAGTCTAACAGCCAAATTTTTGTAACGGTATTCCAGATAAATATTAGGTTGAAATATAATAGAGCTTAAAAAATAACATTATGAGACATTGTAACTTGTAGCTGAACGTATCTTATAACATACCTATATGACATAAATAACATAAATTCCTGAGAACAAAATGAAAAACAGTGAAATTACTTTATAAAAATACATAAACTATATGAATGAATGAGATGGTCCAGGAAGCAGTCAAAAAAGTGGGGCACAAATAGTAAAAGGAATAGGGTGGGGGGGAGTCTAACAGCCAAATTTTTGTAACGGTATTCCAGATAAATATTAGGTTGAAATATAATAGAGCTTAAAAAATAACATCATGAGACATTGTAACTTGTAGCTGAACGTATCTTATAACATACCTATATGACATAAATAACATAAATTCCTGAGAACAAAATGAAAAACAGTGAAATTACTTTATAAAAATACATAAACTATATGAATGAATGAGATGGTCCAGGAAGCAGTCAAAAAAGTGGGGCACAAATAGTAAAAGGAATAGGGTGGGGGGGAGTCTAACAGCCAAATTTTTGTAACGGTATTCCAGATAAATATTAGGTTGAAATATAATAGAGCTTAAAAAATAACATTATGAGACATTGTAATTTGTAGCTGAACGTGTCTTATAACATACCTATATGACATAAATAACATAAATTCCTAAGAACAAAATGAAAAACAGAGAAATTACTTTATAAAAATACATAAACTATATGAATGAATGAGATGGTCCAGGAGGCAGTCAAAAAAGTGGGGCACAAATAGTAAAAGGAAAAGGGTGGGGGGGAGTCTAACAGCCAAATTTTTGTAACGGTATTCCAGATAAATATTAGGTTGAAATATAATAGAGCTTAAAAAATAACATTATGAGACATTGTAACTTGTAGCTGAACATATCTTATAACATACCTATATGACATAAATTCCTAAGAATAAAATGAAAAACAGAGAAATTACTTTATAAAAATACAAGAACTATATGAATGAATGAGATGGTCCAGGAGGCAGTCAAAAAAGTGGGGCACAAATAGTAAAAGGAAAAGGGTGGGGGGGAGTCTAACAGCCAAATTTTTGTAACGGTATTCCAGATAAATATTAGGTTGAAATATAATAGAGCTTAAAAAATAACATTATGAGACATTGTAATTTGTAGCTGAATGTGTCTTATAACATACCTATATGACATAAATAACATAAATTCCTAAGAACAAAATGAAAAACAGAGAAATTACTTTATAAAAATACATAAACTATATGAATGAATGAGATGGTCCAGGAGGCAGTCAAAAAAGTGGGGCACAAATAGTAAAAACTATTTATTAGGAACGGGCGTTTCGACCCACTTTGCAGGTCTTCTTCACCTTCAATTACACCTTTAAGATAGCCAGTTTTATGAAGCCATGGTAGAAAATATTCTACCGGTATTACTTATCCATTCCTTTATATACACATACATTTTGTTCATTAATCTCCTAATTGACATCCGCATGATGGTATAGAAGGATCAATCTAATTAGGATGACCAAAATAAATATCTCCAAAAGTCCAATTTTAAATTTATTCCCATCTATAACAGAAAAACCAATTACTCACCGGCATTACGGTAAAAACCCTGACCCTTAAACCGTTTATCTATAAACATGCTACCATCTTTCGTTCATTGTTAGTTCAATTCGAGAAGAAACCTGTATAAACTTTTTGATATAATCCATTTAAACCTTGTTGAATTTAAATTTATAATTCATAAATATTTTATAATACTGATTTATATTAATCTAATTTAATATGTATAATAATACCAAACTATAATTTGAATTGCTTATTTTTGAATTTTTTGTGTGTTTTTAGAACTGAGGATGAATGTATAACATTCGAAACTAGTTTTCAATAAAACAAATTTATAGAAGTGGCAAATAATTTATCAATCCCTAATCACCTCAATCTCTTTGTTCATGAATTCTGATCAAATTTTATTTTCTCCTTTGCCCATCTTATATATTTACTATTATTTTAATTTATTATTTACATTTGTTACTTTAGATTTATCTTTTTCTTTTATTTTCAATACTTCTTTTTAGGATTAACCCTCATTATATTGACAACTCCCACCCACTCCCTTATCTATATAACTATTATGACTGTCTTAATTACTACCCCTACATCAATCCTTTATATCTTAGCTTATTTTAAAAGCATTTTTAAAATTACTAAAATACTGAAAACTTTCTATCAGTATTTCTTTGTATATACATAGTTTTTGTACTGTAATTTGATATAAGTTTTCTCTAGTCTTATTTCTATGTTTTTCATTTTATTCTTAGCAATTGATGTTATATAAGTATGCTTTAAAAAAGTTGTTACAAGTTGCAATGTCTTTCTTTTTGGCAGTTCCAAAACAGGCTAGTTCTGTAATAGTATTTTTGTATTTTATATTAGTAGTGCATTATTATAACCTTCGTTAAATTATTATTAGTATTTATTTTTTACAAAACATATCTCACATCTTGTATCTTTGATTTAATTTCAGCACTGATGATGGATCACATGATCAAACCGGAACGTCGGCTTATATAATAACTTTGTTGACTGCATCCTGATGCGACTTAAAAAATAGAGTTTGTACATATTTATATTACAAATACCATTAGCTTTGCATGGACCATTCAAGTTCATGTCAATTAAATAGTTGTTTCCCAGGGAAATCTTTTAAGGTATGTAACAATTATATTATCAAACAAAAAAATAATATTAATAAACAAAACCTTACTGATTAAAAGAAAAAAGTAAAACTGACAGATATGATATATTGCATATTAAGTAACAAATCAAATCGAATGAATATTTCAACAATACAGAGTAAGATACTTACCTAAATAAAAGTCTCCATTTTTTCTGTATTTTTCACTTTTGCCACAGGAGGAAACATCACTAAATTTATTAACTAATGCACGAATGGACCCCTTACTCAAAACAAAACCTGTCTCTTCACTATTATACAAAACATTCCAAAAATAAACATTGTGGCCATAATAGTAGGGATCGTTGTAATCTTTGACAGCTAAGAAATATCTCAAATTTTCAGGTATAACGTAGATATCATCGAAAGAAAATATGACCCATTGAAGATGTTTCTCCGTAAGCCACAAGTGACGAATACATTCACAAATAAACTGCCATGAGCTTTTCAATGGAATTATGTGAACATCGATATAGTCGAGTTTAGTGACAGTATTTGAGTAGAATAGTAATGAATTACAACGGCGTCCCCAGGTATTAGCTACCGTGTATGCTCTTTCTGGTTTTGTAACAAAAACAACACAGGTAACATAAACTAAATTATACAAGAGTTGAGATTCTAGCGACTTCTGCAGTTCTGTCCTACTCTTGCCGAATGACAGCTCATCCTGATCGATTTTTGACACAACAAATCCTTTATTTTTCAACCAGAGATTGTAATTAGTCTTGCCGCAGCTGGATATTTCGGCAGCTTGTTCAGCAATAAAAGATGGTTCTCCTCTATTCAGATCTACTAGTATTTCAAATGTATACATACCAAATACAAAACCTATAATGTATCCTAGATACCTAATAATCAAGATCATTATTGAATCCACAATCAGGAGTATAGGTTATAGAGAGACAAGAGATTATAGTCAGGTACCGGGGGAATACAATTCCGATATTCCTTCCCCATAACAAAACCACAAAATAAACAATAAACACTTAAACAAACTACTAAAATTAACACATATCCACCTGTACACTAAACGCTATACACCTGTGCCCCAACCATCTTCCCCCATCTGTTCCTGAATGTTTACATTCAACAGTCCGGGAGCTGAAGCCAAAAACATGTCAAATTCCAAGAAAGTTTTTTTTTTTTTTTTATCGTCTAGGCCGAAAGTACTCTCATAATAAACTGGAAATATGAACGTTTACCACCCTAGAAAGGTTGCAATCAAATTTTATAGGTCAACGAATTCGACATTTTCTTCAACTTTTTCTGATTTTCTTCAATAACTCGCTTCCAGTGCATTTTAGGTAAAACTTTTACATCGTCAATTTTAAAGAACGTTAAATTTCCTGTAAGATTTATATTTAGTATTTTTTAAAATAAGAAACAGCTACTGAGATACGTGGCCTTACAAATCTAAAAAAATGTCAAAAAACGCTCAAAGTTAGATATTGAGTGGTTTCGCCTTAATAACTATGTTTTTAGTGCAAAATTCATAATAAACAATCTTGTAGAGGATTCAATTTTCTACAAGATTCATACAAAATATTTATAATTACTCTCAACAGATGCCAAGAAATATTGAAATAACAATTTTAGAGAAAGTGGACTTTATTTAGATTTTCTTCAGTAACTCGCTTCCAGTGCATTTTAAGTAAATCTTTGACCAACTTTAAAGTAAGTTAAATTCCCTGCAAATTTTATCTGTAATATTTTTTAAAATTCGGGACAGCAGCTAAACTGCGGGGCCGTAAACATTTTCCAAATGTCAAGAAAACGCACGTTGGATATTCTCTGGTTTCGTCTTATTATAACTATTTTTACTTTCCCTTACCTAAATATGAAATATATAGTAAGGAGAAGTATTGCGATCGTTAAAATTTTCGAATTCGAGTTTTCAACGGAAATACACGTTTCAAGGTCCCCTGAGTCCAAATAACCAAGTCTCGCAAAATAGTCGGTGTATATGTGAACAGCCTACCTCAAAAACGAAAAGTCGTACGAAACTGAAACTAAGTATTTAAGATAGATATATTCATGGGATGTTACAGCAACTTTTTCGTCAAAATCGACTGACTGGAAGTGCCACTTTATATCATCGATTTTACTCTTTGTTTACAATTTTCTCGAAAACGGCTCTAACGATTTTGATAAAACTTGTTGAAAGTCTTCTCCTTAAAGCCCTTTAACTTTTCATTTGTGTAGTACATCACCGAGGAAATGCAGGGAAAAAAGTTATGATGAAAAGAATATTTTATTCACGCATAACTTAAAAAGTATGCATTTTATTGTAAATTATGTAGAGGATTGTATGAAAGGTAATTAAATTATCTAAAAAACGAAAAAAAGAATCACCGAAATCGGACCAGTATTGGCAAAGATACACCGCATCGGACTAATCGGAAGTCGCAATTATATCACCGATTTTACACTTTTTTACAATTTTCTCGAAAACAGTTTTAACAATTTTGATGAAGCTTGCCTAATGTCTTCTCCTTAAAGCTCTTTAACTTTTTATGTATCTAGTATATCAACGAGAAAATGCAGGAGAAAAAGTAATATCGAAAAAAAAAAAAATTATTTGCGCAAAACTCAAAAAGTAAGCATTTTATGGTAAATTATGTATGAAATCAAATTAAAGATAATTAAATTCCCTAAAAAACAAATATTTAAATCGGGCCTGTATTAGTAAAGATACAGTGTATCTCATTAGGACTACTAGACCCTAGATTGAAACCCGAGCGCGTCCGGAAGGAGACGAATGGGAGCGAACCTCCCCCCCACCAAGCCGCCACTCTATTGTTAACAAAACGCTCTGTAACTATGTATTTTAATAACATAAAAGTAGAAATTAACTTAATAATTTCTACTTTTCTATTGTTTAATGGAAACAAAATGATTCCATGGAAACTAAATGGAATTTCCATGGAAACTAAACCAAAACTTTCAAAATATATTTTCAGCTTAAAATTACACAATTATTATAAAACCAAAACTATTTAGTATACTGAATTGTAGTACTAAAGTTATTTAAAAACTAATTTATTATACTTTTGTGAGAAAAGACTTGAAGAAATGCATTCTGCTGAGTTTATTTCGAATAGTGTTTATGTGAACTCTTTAAAATAATCTCAAAGATTATTATTATAGGGTGGTAAGAAAATTCATTAAGAATGAATGCTTTTTAATCAGCTTGGAAAGAATAATGGTAGTTTTTCTGTTTGAAAAATTTGAATGCTCATTTAACTTAAATCTAGAAATTGTAATTTAATATATTTTGATTCTAAAATGCTTAAGAAATTTGTATTTTAATTATTTGTATATATTAATTAATTTATTACATGTTTAAGGAGTAATTATAATACCAATTAGTCAATGATAATTTTTTTTAAATGAATCTATAACAAATTCAATTATTTTCCAAATACTCACCAGAACCAACCATAAAAATTAAATGAATTGATATTTTGATAAAATCTGAATGAAATTTATTTAAAATATAACTGTTTTTAATATTCTTCTTCTTCTTCTTCTTTATCTTCCTCTTATGCCATTTAGCTAGCGTCGAGGAGCCTCAATCCAGCGTAACCACTCCTCCGGGTCCCTGCTTAGCCGCTTCATCTCATTGAGCGATTTGCCTCTTTTACTTCCAATTCTTTGGATATATTCTTGGTACGTAATTCTGGGGCGTCCGCGTGGTCTCTTTCCTGTGGGTCGAGCCTCTAATACCTTTATAGGATTCGTGTCCTCGTTCATCCGGCAGACATGACCAAACCACTGGAGTTGCCGTCTTTCTAGAGTGGTTTTAAGCTCTGTAACGTCTAGTTGCTCTCTAATGCTTTCGTTTCTAATGCGATCCCTTCTAGTCCTCCCAACAGATCTGCGAAGGAACCTCATTTCCGCTGCCGTTATGCGACTAGAGTGCCTGTCCAGTGTTGTCCAGCTTTCTCCGCCGTAGGTGAGTGTAGGTAGGTAAACAGACTTATATACATGCATTTTGGTCTTCTTATCTACTTCTCGGTGGCCGATAATGCTATTAGTAATCTAGTAATACACTTGATTCGCCTTAGTTATTCTGTTTGATATTTCGGCGTCTATCTTACCCGAGCTACTAATTACGGTCCCTAAGTAGGTATATTCCTTCACTACCTCAAGTGTCTCGCCATTGCAGATGAGTTGGACATCTTCCTGTTCTTCCCTCGCCATAACCAGCACTTTACTCTTGAAGGTGTTAATTTGCATCCCTTTCCTGAGCAACTCTTCTTCCCATTCTACCAGAGCTTGTTGTAGTTTGGTCTTGGTGTCGGCTATTAGGACTATGTCATCCTTATGTCATGAAAGAATAATGGTAGTTTTTCTGTTTGAAAAATTTGAATGCTCATTTAACTTAAATCTAGAAATTGTAATTTAATATATTTTGATTCTAAAATGCTTAAGAAATTTGTATTTTAATTATTTGTATATATTAATTAATTTATTACATGTTTAAGGAGTAATTATAATACCAATTAGTCAATGATAATTTTTTTTAAATGAATCTATAACAAATTCAATTATTTTCCAAATACTCACCAGAACCAACCATAAAAATTAAATGAATTGATATTTTGATAAAATCTGAATGAAATTTATTTAAAATATAACTGTTTTTAATATTAAAATTTATTATTTTTTTTTTAAATAAATAAATAAACAATTTAAGATTAGCGGGAGGGGGCAGCCATAAAAACAAAAAATATGCACCTACTACATGCATGAACACTACAAATTATAAAAAGAAGCATGGAATTTCCAAAGTGGGCAGGAACTACGGACTAACTCAAGCCTAATTAAATTTTGAATTATCGATATTTTTGTTATCTATTTATATTAAAATTCAGCCGGTGTACGTTTGTGCTCACAAAACACTTAAGGTAGTCCGGTCGATTTTTATGCGGTTTTCACTATCATTTGAAGAATTTCTTCTGAAAGGTTTATATGCACTAAATTTCTAAAATGACCTCCTTAAGAAGAGAAATGGAGAAAAATTATATAAAATATCGGTACAACTTTACACTAGGGGCGCGTTATCACTTGTTCCTTCAGAGAACACCCAAGGTCGCCGAACTAGCACACTCTAGCGCTATTTTTGCTAACCAACTGCTTTGTATTCTATTCTAACATTCGTAATCATTAGAATGATTACTCCATTAATTACATATTAATCAAAATTGTTAGTGCTGTCGACTTCCGGTGATCTGGGTAAATTTTTGTAATAATTTAAAGGAGTGATATTTTAAATTACGGTAAGGACCCGACCACAACTTAAAAGGAACTTTTGGGATTTGTTTATCTCTTGAGTGAGCGGAAGTCGACAGCTGTGATCTAATTAAAGCAGTAATAATTGAAATTACGGTAAGACCCCGATCTCACCTGAAAAGGATCCGTTGATGTTCTGTTTAGTTCTTGGACGAACGTAATGAGCGGAAGTCGACAGCACTAGTAATTATAAATAATATCTAATTAAAGCGGGAGCAATAATAATTCCAATGAATACGAATGTTGCAATTGAATGCAAAGCAGTTAGTTAGTACAAATGACGCTAGAGTGTGCTAATCCGGCAGCCTTCGAGTGACCTCGGAATGAGCAAGCGATAACGCGCAAAGTTGCACCAAAATATCTGATGTGGACACCGCATGACTTCCTATTAAACTATAAATCGGTGGCTCAGAAAGTGACTTAATTTGGTAACTAGCTTCCGAAGATAGCTGTATTTCAAAAACGACACGCGGCGTCTTGACGTCTATCTATTGACACACCATGCATACAAGTCGTTTTCTTTCAGTAGGTTATAAGTTCCCAAAAGGTTTCTTCGTGTTCCAGGACAACATTAGAACAGTCAATGTCAATGGATAAAGCATTGGAAATCGACATTTTAAGTGGAAGAATCCGCTTAACTTGTATGTTATTCTCCTGCTGCAGACTTATACAGCTCACAAATGGGGAGGAAAACAACTATTTTGCACTAAATTTTATTACTTATTAAATTAAAATGGAAAAAAAAAATCGCGTTTGTAAACTTTATCACTGAACCATATGATCTCTGTATTAAATTTTATTATGTCCTTCAAGTACCCCTTTCGGCACACCAATTTCAACCAAAATCTAGTATATTATTCATGTCTTATTTACCAAATTCGAGATTTTTTACATTATACAGGAGAAAAAAAAGTTTAAAAACATGAAGCTTTATTGCAGTTTTGACAAATTTATTATCATTTTGATCCTGTTCCTAGAAAAGGTCTAATGAAATGAGGTGAATTCTGAACAATGCAGTCGATTACAGAGAAAAATTTTCATCCCTTTGTCCTCGTAGGGAGGGGTTAATAAGAGCTGTAATAATTGAATCATAGAAAGTAAAAGAGTCTAAGTGTCCTTACAAAATCTTTTCAGAATTCAAATTTTAACTAGAAAATTATTAATGAAATATGACTTACTTAAAAAAAAAAAAGAACACTTTTTTCTAATAGCCTATGGTTGTACTAATAATAAAATCACATTTATAATAGTATTTGCTTTACATTAAAAAAATATATATATTTTTTTTAAAAACATCTTTTTTCTTCCTTTCCTTTCATTCAACATAGCCACAGCAAAGCAAGTAAGGATAATCAATTATTCCTCATGCCTGTCCTGCCCTTTTAATTGTAATTTGTTTATGTAAGAACATTCGCTGGTTGTCAGTAATCACTGACAGTTGTGAATTAACCAATAAAGGGGGGGGGGAAAGGATAATGAATTGAATGATCTGTTTCTTTGGTGAATCTATTTTCACTATAATACTTTCATTTAGTTTCCCATTCATTTCATATAATAAAAAGTATGATTAAATGTGTAATATATAATTAATGTGTTAAAAATAAAATAAAAATCAAAGTTAAACTTAAATTTTTTCTTTTTTTATGAAGTTTTGTTCAAACTTTATAGTATGACAATGAATTACGATTAGGAATTATAAGAACAACAGTTCTGTCTTCTGTTACTCAAATTATCATTTAAAAGTAAAACAAATAAAATTTGGGAGAGCATTTAATTCAGACATTAATTCAATTAGTTCTTTTTTATCAGGTCTGGTTAGTATTTATAAAATAATTGAATCAATTTCTAATTTTTATAAAAAGTAATAAATAAGCATTCCAAATTATTTGAGAGGAGGCAGCCACTGCAGACATACACAACTAAATAACATGCAAAATCTCCGCCCAGAGTGGAAGTAAATAATAAGAATACAATAGTATTCACATGGCTGTTATGTTTCATATGCAACTCATTGAAGTTGCTCAATCCCCTCATGAGTGTACTTACGTAACTAATCTAATTTATGAATATTAAATTTCAGTATTCAAAGGTAACAAATGTTTTGAAATTACACCTATATTTATTATAATTATAAAGTTCTGAAATTTTAATAATGTTTTCAATGAAAAAATTAATAAACTTTTGTTATCAATCATATGAAAATAATACTTAAAAAGAATTGAGAGGTGAAAAGACAATATTTAACATTGATGGGATAGAAAGGGTGTATTAATCTTATTAATGTAATTAAGGTGTATTAATTAATGTGCTAAAATTAAGTTATATATTATTTATTTTTTCTTCATGGTCTCCAAGAGATCTCGTCACAATTTAATTCATTCTTCTCTATTGTTCTCTCTTCTGTTTTTTCCCGTATTCCTACTTCTTTCCTCAAAATTTTATTTTTAAAAATTTCTGTTGCTACGATTATATATAATTCCATAAGTATATTAACTTATTTTATTTTTTTATATTCTATAAGAAAGTTTGTGTCGGTAATGGGAGAGGTTTGCTGCTTGGGACTGGAGATTCTGAACAACCTGTTTTACCTCTCGCATTAAAATTCTCAATTTATTACCTAATAATTATAATTTTATTCAATATTACTGATTTTGTTAACGAATGGTTAACAAATAAGTTAATTCAATTATTTTGCAAATACTAACCAGGCATAACCATAAAAATAAAATTAATCAACTATTTGATAAAATTTGAGTGAAATATATTTTAAATATAATGTTTTAAATATTAATATCTTTAAAGTTTATTTTTTTTAAATAAATGAAATGTTATGAGACTAAGTTGGATATAGTAGAGGTGAATTTTTTTTTTTTTTAAGTAACAACTCAGCATGGTATTCTATCAACACTTGAGGATGGTGACATCTTAAAAGTTAAAACCGACTGTGAGCAACATTGGAAAATGACTAGAAAAAGAATACGACTAAAAAAAAATATTTTATTAAATGCACCAAGTTCATTTATCGGACTGAAATTTAACTATTAAAATGCACTGACCTAAAGTGCAGGAGGATAACAGACCAAGTTTTGATATAGTGGATAGGTATTTGTTTTTAGGGTCAACACAGCGTTGTGATCCTTCAACAATTTAGGACGGTGCCATGTCTTTTGAAGTTGTTTTGAACTGTTGCAGCAAATAGGAAAAATATTCATTGTAGTTTGACTTTAAACTTATCCCATTTTTCAAACCGAATTAGATTGATTCAACAACTGAAGAACATTTTTTGGTGAACAGAATAAAAATAGATGGTGTATTTTTTCATAGTTTTTGAATTGACTATTTGATAAAATTTGAGTGAAATTTATTTAAAATATGATGTATTAAATATTAATATGTTTAAAGTTAGAGGCAAAAACTGTAGATATATAGAACTATATAATATGCACATGCTACATGCAAAAACTCTGCAAATTATTACACAATGGTTTATTATTTCCACTTATTTATTCCACAAAAATATCTATTCTCTCAAAGTAAAAAATATGAAGCAGTAGGTACCAAAGGAAAAGAAATTTGAAGCTTGTCACAAGATGTCCGCTGTGAGAGTGCTGAACTGTGTTAATTAAAAAAACTGCGTCTATGCAAGTAGGCTGTGATGTAAAATGATACAGAGGAAATATTTGATGTGCACTTCACTAGGAAAAAATAAAAACGAAGTTCATAAAGCTGTATCTCAGCTAATAATGGTCCAATTTAGGTGATTTCTAGTTCGTATTGTAGGAATTTTCGTTAGCTTTCGTTTAAATACAATAAAAGCACCAAACAAAAACGAGATTTGCATATAAGATCTTTAATCGGCAATTATAATAGATTTTTTGTTTTTCAATTTTTTTTTTTTGGTTTCTCGTTATGCTGATTCCAAAACACCTTACATTTTCTCTCTATCTTTATAAATGACCGAGTTATGGGCTTATTAGATATTTAATCGGTATTTATACAGATTTTTTGTTTTTCAATTTTTTTTTTTTTTTTTTTTTTTTCATGTCTCGTTATGCTGATTCCAAAACACCTTACATTTTCTCTCTATCTTTATAAATGACCGAGTTATGGACTTATGAGATCTCTACTCGGCCGCCATTTTGAAACAAACAGACGGATTATAATGTCGAGTTCCGAGGATCATCCCGGGGTGACCTATGACTTTGGTACCGAATCTCAAGAAAATCGGTCCAGTAGTCTCGGAGAAAAGCCGCGTACGGCGGACGGACGGATTTTTATTTATTCGATATTTGGATTCTACGTATCTTGAAACGTAAAACCTCAAATTTTGAGGGGGGGTTACAAAAAAATTTTCTTTGGTCGATTCCAAAGGTCTATTATTGAAAATAATAAACCAATAACAATGCAATGATACTTATCTGGCTGCTTTAGTTTCATATTGTCACCCTAATTATAAAACCTCGTAACTCCATGTAGGTAACTATGGAGTTACGAGGTTTTATAATTAGAGTAATAATATGGTGCTCATTAAAGTTCCTCAAACCGCTTCTAAGTGTACCTACCTTACTAATCTAATTTATGAATATTTTTTAAATTTAAATCTACAACTATTTGCAATGAATTAATAAAGTCCAAAAATTTTATTAATATTTTCAATGAAAAAAATTAATAAACTTTTGTAGTCAATCATATAAAAATAATATTTAAATAGAAGTGTGAGGTCAAAAGATAACATTATTAGGGACTTGAATAAGTTCTCGCTGTTTTTTCGTGAAAATAAATGCTTTATTTAAAAAAATTAGTAAAGAACATGTCATTGAAAGTATTGTCCATCGCTAGCCACTACTTTCTCCCATCTTTCTGGCAGCATACGAATACCATGTCGAAACAACGACTCATCTTTTGAAGTTATCCACGAATCGATCCATTTTTTGGCATCTGCATAAGATTGGAAGTGGTGCCCAGCCAGGCCGTGAGTCATCGATCGGAACAAGTGGTAATCGGAAGGAGCAATGTCCGGTGAATACGGCAGGTGGGGTAGGACTTCCCATTTGAGCGTTTCCAAGTAGGTTTTGACCGGTTTTGCAACATATGGCCGAGCGTTGTCATGCTGCAAAATTACTTTGTCGTGTCTTTCCTCGTATTGAGGCCGTTTTTCCTTCAATGCTCGGCTCAAACGCATTAATTGTAGTCGATAGCGATCTCCCGTGATGGTTTCGTTGGGTTTGAGGAGCTCATAATACACTACACCCAGCTGATCCCACCAAATACAGAGCATGAGCTTGGAACCATGGATATTCGGCTTTGCCGTCGATGTTGATGCATGGCCGGACTTACCCCACGATTTTTTACGCTTCGGGTTATCGTAGTGTATCCACTTTTCATCGCGTCACGATACGATGCAAATAACCTGTCCTTTTCTGCCGTTGGAGCAGCTGTTCACATGTGAAAAAACGCCGTTCGACGTCTCTCGGCTTTAATTCGTACGGCACCCAATTTCCTTGCTTTTGAATCATTCCTAATGCTTTTAAACGTTTGGAAACTGTTGTGTGATCAACTCCTAATGATTCTGCAAGTTCATTTTGCGTCTGACTTGGGTCTTTGCGCCAAAGCGTTCTTTATCTTCAATATTAAAATCATTATTTTTAAAGCGTCTAAACCAATCTCTGCATGTTGTTTCCGACAGAACATGGTCGCCGTAAGTCTCCACAAGAATTCTATGTGCTTCTGATGCAGATTTTTTTTGAAAAAAGGAATGCAGTAAAATTCCCCGCAAATACTCTTTTTTGGCACGAAATTCTACATGTTTAACGCTATGAAAAAGTATGTTGTTTACACTTCGGCGGAATAACATATACTGTGATTTCGAGTCTAATGGTGGAGCGAATAACTTCACGATAAAGTTGGCTATAGTATTGCCTGATGCAAAAAGACTAAGATAACACCATCTGTCGGGAAACAGCGAGAACTTATTCAAGTCCCTAATAACATGGAAGGGATTGAAGATAGGGTGAGGATAAGCTGATGGTTGACAAGATATGGGATATGGACATGTTTTCCTCTGTAATATAGGATAAGGAGAAAACAAAAGCTCATGTGGGCAGGGTCGCTAGGTCCCTGAAGTAGATCTCTTCTCATCGGGATCATGAGAAGTATCTACCCGTTACCCGGAAGATTTTGGATTTCCCAAACAAAACTATTTCTTGTATTTTTTCTACAGGAAAGGTAGTCCTATCCGATATTTATTTAAATGCTCAAACATAATTATTATTTAAAAAGTGTTTCTAAGTAGATTTCAATAATCACTTAAGTGATTTTTTAATAGGGACAACTCAGCATGGTATTCCTGAGACTGAGTTGGATATAGTAGAGAGGTATTTATTTTTTTAGAGACAACGTAGCATGGTATTCCTTCAACACTTGAGAAAGGTGTAATATAATGGATAACATTGGAAAAAAACATGACTAGAACCTTTGTTCTATTTAATGCCCTATATTAATTTTCAGGACAGGCTCTTGCACATCAAAACGCACCCACCTAAAGTACAGAAGGATATCAGCCTGGGATGGATATAGTAGAGAGGTATTTATTTTTTTAGGGTCAATTCTGCATGTTATTTCTTCAACACTTGAGGATGGTTTGACGACAAAACCGATTGTGAACAACATTGGAAAACGACTAGAAAAAGTGCATGACTAGAATCTTTGTTCTATTTAATGCACTATATTTGTTTTTGGGACAGACTCTTACATATTCCAAATACCCACGTAAAGTCCTGAAGGATATCAGACCGAGCTGGATAAAGTAGAGAGGTATTTTTTTTTAGTGACAGCTCAGCATTTTATTCCTTCAACACTTGAGAATGGTGTGGTTATAATAATAATCACAAGTTATAATATGCGAATAAATTATTTTTAATATAAAATTAAATATATATCCGTTGTAGTGGGTTTCTTCATTTTTTTTTTTTTCAATTTTCATGTCTTACTGCATTGGACTAATTAGTTCATGCTGTTTGATCAGAGGAATTAACTTTTAAATATATAGTCAAGACTCAAAAATATTTGAAAAGATAAAATTAAAAAACAGCAAATAAATAACATCGGGGTTCTAAAGAACCATTGTAGTATTCAATTACAATTATTCTAATCTTGTTAAGCAATTGCAATTACTCCTTGACGCTAAGTAATTGCAATTACAATTACTACTAGATACCTATAATTTAAGTCATAGCAAAATTTACTCCATATTTAATTTTGTCACAATTTTTGCTAATTTGCATTAATTGCAATTAGAGAAATAAAATAACGGTACAACTACAGAGGAACGGCGCACTATCAGAAGATTCTAGAGACTGAATCGAGAGTCGTCCCACTAGCGATCTCTGGTGCCATTCTTGTTAACTACGTGCCTCCTTTTCCCACACTTTCTTATAAATTTGATTTTATGCGCACCGCTTAAAGCTGTTTCACAGTTTGCAAATTGATTCTTATTTGAGTATAACTGTTTGTTTGTTTTTTTTAAATAAAAAAGTTACTTTTTATTTTAATGTACTTATCTTCCCCTTTTTCACATAAGAATATAAGTATTTCACTTATTTCTATACAATTTAATAATAATT
This sequence comes from Rhaphigaster nebulosa, assembly GCA_948150685.1. Lineage (NCBI taxonomy): Eukaryota > Metazoa > Arthropoda > Insecta > Hemiptera > Pentatomidae > Rhaphigaster > Rhaphigaster nebulosa. The sequence continues at coordinate 3,533,213 of OX411308.1, forward strand.
AATCAAGTAATGTTTTTTTAAAATGATCTTCATAATTCAAGGCCATGATTAATAAACATTTGTAATAATTAATTTCATTAATTTAGTTCTAATTTAATTATCTAAAAAAAAGGTAAATAAATATTTTCATAATTAAAAACCATAAAATTACCACTTTACTATCGCAATTGAATTTTTTAAATAATTAATTTAATTTTCTACAAAAATAAATACTGTTATTATTATCCATTATGATTATAAATGATTAAATTCATCAATTAAAAAACATGAAATTACTCATTAACTATCATAAATAGGTGCAAACTAGAATCTAACAAAATTAAATTACAATCGGTGTAGCAACTGGGAATAAAATTTGTCGCGACGTAACAAAAATATTTTTTTAGGGAGAGACAAAGTTGATATTCGTTTTTTGCACCCCCCAAAACTACTAAATATGAATTTTCATAGCAATCGAAAAATTGCTTGTAAAATAACAGCTTTAAATGGTGAGCATAAAATCAAATTTATAAGAAAGTGTGGAAAAAAGGGGCACCTAGTTAACAAGAATGGACTCAGAGATCGCTAGTGAGACGTCACTCGATTCAGTCTCTAGACTTTTCTGATAATGCGTCGCTCCTCTGTAGTTGTACCAAAATAACAATTACATAAGATTGTAATTGGTAATTGCATTTACTTTGGTTCAACTAGTAATTGTAAGAACAGGACTAGAACCTTTGTTCTATTTAATGTACTAACTTCATTTATCAGACTGAAATTTAACTATTAAAATGCACCGACCTAAAGTGCAGGAGAATAACAGACCAAGATGGATGTAGTAGAGAGATATTTTTTATTTTTTTTTTAGATCAACTCAACGTTTTATTCCTTTAACAATAGAGGATGGTGCCTTACCTATGAAGTGGTTTTGAACTACATCAGCAAATATGAAAAAGATTCATTCTGGTTTTACTTTAAACTTATACCATTTCTCAAACCGAATTAGGATCATTCAATTGAAGTAGAAAATTTGTTTGTGGAACAGAGTAAAAATAGACAGTGTATATTTTCATAACTTATAAGAATTGACTATTTGATGAAATTTGGAGGATTTTTCTTTTAAAATAAGATAAATTAAATATTAATAGCTTTAAAGTTAAATTTTTTAAAATATAAAAGCAAACTAATGATTTGAGAAGGGAGGCAAAAACTGTAGATATATAGAACTAAATAACATGCACATGCTACATGCAAAAACTCTGTCCGCAGAGGAAATAAAAAATAACAATGCAATGATACTCACCTGGCTGCTTTAGTTTCATATTGTCACCTTAATTATAAAACTATATTTTATAATTAGAGTGACTATATGAAGCTCATTGAAGTTCCTTGACCTACTTATGAGTGTACCTACCTTACTAATCTAATTTATGAATAATTTTTAAATTTGAAGATAATTAAATTTGAAACTGCCTGGTGTGCTGCAATTATTTTTGCACAATTATTTCTTAGGCTCAACTCAACGCTCTATTCCTTCAACAATGGAGGATGGTGCCTTACTTTTGAAGTGGTGTTGAACTGCTTCAGCAAATATGAAAAAGATTCTTTGCAGTTTGACCTTCGACTAATTCCATTTTTCAAACCAAATTAGGTTAATTCGACTGATATTGAACATAAAAAAAATAGATGCTGTATATAAAATACACATGCAAAAATTCTGCTCACAAAAGAAATAAAACATAACAATATAATGACACTTACCTGGCTGCTTTTGTTTTATATTGTCACCCTAATTATAAAACTAGAGTTTATAATTAAAGCAACCATACGGTGCTCAATGAAATTTCCTCAACCCATATCGAAGTGTAGCTACCTTACTAATCTAATTTATGAATAATTTTTAAATTCGAAACTATAACTAGTCGCTATGAAATTATAAAATTCAGAAATTTTATTAATAAACTTTTGCTATCAATCACATGAAAATAATATTTAAAAAGAATTGTGAGTTCAAAAGATAATATTAGCATAAAGGATTGAAGATAGGGTGAGGATAAGCTGATGGTTGACAAGAAATGGGATATGGACGTTTTCCCCTGTAATATAGGATAAGGGGGAAAACAAGAGCTCACATGGGCAGGGTCGCTAGGTCCCTGAAGTAGATCTCTTCTTATCGGGATCATGAGAAGTATCTACCCGTTACCCGGAAGATTTTGGATTTCCCAAACAAAACTATTTCTTTTATTTTTTCTACAGGAAAGGTACTCCTATCCGATATTTATTTAAAAGCTCAAACATAATTATTATTTAAAAACTGTTTCCAAGTAGATTTCAATATCAGACATTGATTTCTTAATAGGAACACCTCAGCATGGTATTCCTTCAGCACTTGAGGATGTGTGATGTCCTAAAACGGGTTGTGGACAACATTGGAAGATGACTAGAAAAAGAACAAGATTAGAAACATTGTTCTATTTAATGAACTATATTCGTTTTGAGGGCATTCTTGCATATAAAAAAGCACAAACCTTAAGTGCAGAAGGATATCAGACTGACTTGTATATAGTAGAGAGGTATTTATTTTTTTAAGGACAACTCAGCGTGGTATGCCTTCAGCACTTAAGGAAGGTGTGATATTCTAAAACAGGATGTGGACAACATTGGAAAGCGACTAGAAAATTAACAAGATTAGAAACGTTGTTCTATTTAATGAACTATATTCGTTTTGAGGGCATTCTTGCATATAAAAAAGCACAAACCTTAAGTGCAGAAGGATATCAGACTGAGTTGTATATAGTAGAGAGGTATTTTATTTTTTATTGACAGCTTATCATGATATTCCTTCACCACTTGAGGATGTGTGATGTCCTAAAACGGGTTGTGGACAACATTGGAAGATGACTAGAAAAAGAACAAGATTAGAAATGCTGTTCTATTTAATCAACTATATTCGTTTTCAGGACAGACTCTTACATATCAAAATGCACCCACCTAAAGCACAGAAGGATATCAGACTGAGTTGGATATAGTAGAGAGGTATTAACTTTTTTAAAGGACAACTCAGCATGGTATTCCTTCAACATTTGAGGGAGGTGCAATGTTCTAAAATGGGTTGTGGACAACATTGGAAAACGACTAGAAAAAGAACAAGACTAGAAACATTGCTCTATAATTATCGGACTGATCATTTATTGGACTGAAATTTAACTATTAAAATGGGCCGAACTAAATTGCTGCGGGATAACAGATCAAGTTGGATATAGTAGAGAGGTATTAACTTTTTTAAAGGACAACTCAGCATGGTATTCCTTCAACACTTGAGGAAGGTGTAATGTTCTAAAATGGGTTGTGGACAACATTGGAAAAAGAGTAGAAAAAGAACAAGACTAGAAACATTGCTCTATTTAATGTACCAACTTCATTTATCGGACTGAAATTTAACTATTAAAATGGGCCGAACTAAATTGCTGCGGGATAACAGATCAAGTTGGATATAGTGGAGAGGTATTTTTTTTTTTATTGACAGCTTAGCATGGTATTCCTCAACACTCCAGGATGGTGTAAGGTCCTAAAACGGGTCGTGGACAACATTGGAAGATGACTAGAAAGAGAACAAGATTAGAAACGTTTTTCTATTTACTGCACTATATTTGTTTTCGGGGCAGACTCTTACATATCAAAACGCACAAACCTTAAGTACAGAAGGATATCAGATCAAGTTGGATATAGTAGAGAGGTATTTTTTTTTTTTTTTGTGATAACTCAGCATGGTATTCCTTCAACACTTGAGGAAGGTGTAATGTTCTAAAACGGGTTGTGGACAACATTGGAAAACGACTAGAAAAAGAAAAAGATTAGAAACATTGTTCTATTTAATGCACTATATTCGTATTCATGACAGACTCTTGCACATCAAAACGCACAAACCTTAAGTACAGAAGGATATCAGATTAAGATGGATACAGTAGAGAGGTAATTTTTTTTTTTATTGACAGCTTAGCATGGTATTCCTCAACACTCCAGGATGGTGTAATGTCCTAAAACGGGTTGTGGACAACATTAGAAGATGACTAGAAATAGAACAAGATTAGAAACGTTTTTCTTTTTACTGCACTATATTTGTTTTCGGGGCAGACTCTTGCACATCAAAAAGCACAAACCTTAAGTACAGAAGAATATCAGACTGAGCTGGATATAGTAGAGAGGTATTTTTTTTTTTATTGACAGCTTAGCATGGTATTTCTCAACACTCCAGGATGGTGTAATGTCCTAAAACGGGTTGTGGACAACATTGGAAAACGACTAGAAAAAGAACAAGACTAGAAACATTGCTCTATTTAATGTACCAACTTCATTTATCGGACTGAAATTTAACTATTAAAATGGGCCGAACTAAATTGCTGCGGGATAACAGATCAAGTTGGATATAGTAGAGAGGTATTTTTTTTTTTTTTATAACTCAGCATGGTATTCCTCAACACTCCAGGATGGTGTAATGTCCTAAAACGGGTTGTGGACAACATTGGAAGATGATTAAAAAGAGAACAAGATTAGAAACGTTTTTTTATTTACTGCAATATATTTGTTTTCGGGACAGACTCTTACATATCAAAACGCACAAACCTTAAGTACAGAAGGATATCAGACTAAGCTGGATATAGTAGAGAGGTATTTTTTTTTTTATTGACAGCTTAGCATGGTATTTCTCAACACTCCAGGATGGTGTAATGTCCTAAAACGGGCTGTGGACAACATTGGAAGATGACTAGAAAGAGAACAAGATTAGAAACGTTTTTCTATTTACTGCACTATATTTGTTTTCGGGGCAGACTCTTACATACCAAAACGCACAAACCTTAAGTACAGAAGGATATCAGATTAAGCTGGATACAGTAGAGAGGTATTTTTTTTTTTATTGACAGCTTAGCATGGTATTCCTCAACACTCCAGGATGGTGTAATGTCCTAAAACGGGTTGTGGACAACATTGGAAGATGACTAGAAAGAGAACAAGATTAGAAACGTTTTTCTATTTACTGCACTATATTTGTTTTCGGGGCAGACTCTTACATATCAAAATGCACAAACCTTAAGTACAGAAGGATATCAGACTAAGCTGGATATAGTAGAGAGGTATTTTATTTTTTATTGACAGCTTATCATGATATTCCTTCACCACTTGAGGATGTGTGATGTCCTAAAACGGGTTGTGGACAACATTGGAAGATGACTAGAAAAAGAACAAGATTAGAAATGCTGTTCTATTTAATCAACTATATTCGTTTTCAGGACAGACTCTTACATATCAAAATGCACCCACCTAAAGCACAGAAGGATATCAGACTGAGTTGGATATAGTAGAGAGGTATTAACTTTTTTAAAGGACAACTCAGCATGGTATTCCTTCAACATTTGAGGGAGGTGCAATGTTCTAAAATGGGTTGTGGACAACATTGGAAAACGACTAGAAAAAGAACAAGACTAGAAACATTGCTCTATAATTATCGGACTGATCATTTATTGGACTGAAATTTAACTATTAAAATGGGCCGAACTAAATTGCTGCGGGATAACAGATCAAGTTGGATATAGTAGAGAGGTATTAACTTTTTTAAAGGACAACTCAGCATGGTATTCCTTCAACACTTGAGGAAGGTGTAATGTTCTAAAATGGGTTGTGGACAACATTGGAAAAAGAGTAGAAAAAGAACAAGACTAGAAACATTGCTCTATTTAATGTACCAACTTCATTTATCGGACTGAAATTTAACTATTAAAATGGGCCGAACTAAATTGCTGCGGGATAACAGATCAAGTTGGATATAGTGGAGAGGTATTTTTTTTTTTATTGACAGCTTAGCATGGTATTCCTCAACACTCCAGGATGGTGTAAGGTCCTAAAACGGGTCGTGGACAACATTGGAAGATGACTAGAAAGAGAACAAGATTAGAAACGTTTTTCTATTTACTGCACTATATTTGTTTTCGGGGCAGACTCTTACATATCAAAACGCACAAACCTTAAGTACAGAAGGATATCAGATCAAGTTGGATATAGTAGAGAGGTATTTTTTTTTTTTTTTGTGATAACTCAGCATGGTATTCCTTCAACACTTGAGGAAGGTGTAATGTTCTAAAACGGGTTGTGGACAACATTGGAAAACGACTAGAAAAAGAAAAAGATTAGAAACATTGTTCTATTTAATGCACTATATTCGTATTCATGACAGACTCTTGCACATCAAAACGCACAAACCTTAAGTACAGAAGGATATCAGATTAAGATGGATACAGTAGAGAGGTAATTTTTTTTTTTATTGACAGCTTAGCATGGTATTCCTCAACACTCCAGGATGGTGTAATGTCCTAAAACGGGTTGTGGACAACATTAGAAGATGACTAGAAATAGAACAAGATTAGAAACGTTTTTCTTTTTACTGCACTATATTTGTTTTCGGGGCAGACTCTTGCACATCAAAAAGCACAAACCTTAAGTACAGAAGAATATCAGACTGAGCTGGATATAGTAGAGAGGTATTTTTTTTTTTATTGACAGCTTAGCATGGTATTTCTCAACACTCCAGGATGGTGTAATGTCCTAAAACGGGTTGTGGACAACATTGGAAAACGACTAGAAAAAGAACAAGACTAGAAACATTGCTCTATTTAATGTACCAACTTCATTTATCGGACTGAAATTTAACTATTAAAATGGGCCGAACTAAATTGCTGCGGGATAACAGATCAAGTTGGATATAGTAGAGAGGTATTTTTTTTTTTTTTATAACTCAGCATGGTATTCCTCAACACTCCAGGATGGTGTAATGTCCTAAAACGGGTTGTGGACAACATTGGAAGATGATTAAAAAGAGAACAAGATTAGAAACGTTTTTTTATTTACTGCAATATATTTGTTTTCGGGACAGACTCTTACATATCAAAACGCACAAACCTTAAGTACAGAAGGATATCAGACTAAGCTGGATATAGTAGAGAGGTATTTTTTTTTTTATTGACAGCTTAGCATGGTATTTCTCAACACTCCAGGATGGTGTAATGTCCTAAAACGGGTTGTGGACAACATTGGAAGATGACTAGAAAGAGAACAAGATTAGAAACGTTTTTCTATTTACTGCACTATATTTGTTTTCGGGGCAGACTCTTACATACCAAAACGCACAAACCTTAAGTACAGAAGGATATCAGATTAAGCTGGATACAGTAGAGAGGTATTTTTTTTTTTATTGACAGCTTAGCATGGTATTCCTCAACACTCCAGGATGGTGTAATGTCCTAAAACGGGTTGTGGACAACATTGGAAGATGACTAGAAAGAGAACAAGATTAGAAACGTTTTTCTATTTACTGCACTATATTTGTTTTCGGGGCAGACTCTTACATATCAAAATGCACAAACCTTAAGTACAGAAGGATATCAGACTAAGCTGGATATAGTAGAGAGGTATTTATTTTTTATTGACAGCTTAGCATGATATTCCTTCACCACTTGAGGATGTGTTATGTCCTAAAACGGGTTGTGGATAACACTGGAAGATGACTAGAAAAAGAACAAGATTAGAAATGCTGTTCTATTTAATCAACTATATTCGTTTTCAGGACAGACTCTTACATATCAAAATGTTCCCACCTAAAGCACAGAAGGATATCAGACTGAGTTGGATATAGTAGAGAGGTATTAACTTTTTTAAAGGACAACTCAGCATGGTATTCCTTCAACACTTGAGGGAGGTGTAATGCTCTAAAACTGGTTGTGGACAACATTGGAAAACAACTAGAAAAAGAACAAGACTAGAAACATTGCTTTATAATTATAGGACTGATCATTTATCGGACTGAAATTTAACTATTAAAATGGGCCGAACTAAATTGCTGCGGGATAACAGATCAAGTTGGATATAGTAGAGAGGTATTTTTTTTTTTTTTTGTGATAACTCAGCATGGTATTCCTTCAACACTTGAGGAAGGTGTAATGTTCTAAAACGGGTTGTGGACAACATTGGAAAACGACTAGAAAAAGAAAAAGATTAGAAACATTGTTCAATTTAATGCACTATATTCGTATTCATGACAGACTCTTGCACATCAAAACGCACAAACCTTAAGTACAGAAGGATATCAGATTAAGCTGGATACAGTAGAGAGGTATTTTTTTTTTTATTGACAGCTTAGCATGGAATTCCTCAACACTCCAGGATGGTGTAATGTCCTAAAACGGGTCGTGGACAACATTGGAAGATGACTAGAAAGAGCACAAGATTAGAAACGTTTTTCTATTTACTGCACTATATTTGTTTTCGGGGCAGACTCTTACATATCAAAACGCACAAACCTTAAGTACAGAAGGATATCAGACTAAGCTGGATATAGTAAAGAGGTATTTTTTTTAGGGACAACTCAGCATGATATTCCTTCAGCACTTGAGGATGTGTGATGTCCAAAAACGGGTTGTGGACAACATTGGAAGATGACTAGAAAAAGAACAAGATTAGAAATGCTGTTCTATTTAATCAACTATATTCGTTTTCAGGACAGACTCTTGCACATCAAAACGCACAAACCTTAAGTACAGAAGAATATCAGACTGAGTTGGATATAGTAGAGAGGTATTAACTTTTTTAAAGGACAACTCAGCATTGTATTCCTTCAACACTTGAGGGAGGTGTAATGTTCTAAAACGGGTTGTGGACAACATTGGAAAACGGCTAGAAAAAGAACAAGACTAGAAACATTGCTCTATTTAATGTACCAACTTCATTTATCGGACTGAAATTTAACTATTAAAATGGGCCGAACTAAATTGCTGCGGGATAACAGATCAAGTTGGATATAGTAGAAAGGTATTTTTCTTTTTTTTATAACTCAGCATGGTATTCCTCAACACTCCAGGATGGTGTAATGTCCTAAAACGGGTTGTGGACAACATTGGAAGATGACTAGAAAAAGAACAAGATTAGAAATGCTGTTCTATTTAATCAACTATATTCGTTTTCAGGACAGACTCTTGCACATCAAAACGCACAAACCTTAAGTACAGAAGAATATCAGACTGAGTTGGATATAGTAGAGAGGTATTAACTTTTTTAAAGGACAACTCAGCATGGTATTCCTTCAACACTTGAGGGAGGTGTAATGTTCTAAAAGGGGTTGTGGACAACATTGGAAAACGACTAGAAAAAGAACAAGACTAGAAACATTGCTCTATAATTATCGGACTGATCATTTATCGGACTGAAATTTAACTATTAAAGTGGGCCGAACTAAATTGCTGCGGGATAACAGATCAAGTTGGATATAGTAGAGAGGTATTTTTTTTTTTTTTTTGTGATAACTCAGCATGGTATTCCTTCAACACTTGAGGAAGGTGTAATGTTCTAAAACGGGTTGTGGACAACATTGGAAAAAGACTAGAAAAAGAAAAAGATTAGAAACATTGTTCTATTTAATGCACTATATTCGTATTCATGACAGACTCTTGCACATCAAAACGCACAAACCTTAAGTACAGAAGGATATCAGATTAAGCTGGATACAGTAGAGAGGTAATTTTTTTTTTTATTGACAGCTTAGCATGGTATTCCGCAACACTCCAGGATGGTGTAATGTCCTAAAACGGGTTGTGGACAAGATTGGAAGATGACTAGAAAGAGAACAAGATTAGAAACGTTTTTCTATTTACTGCACTATATTTGTTTTCGGGGCAGACTCTTGCACATCAAAACGCACAAACCTTAAGTACAGAAGAATATCAGACTGAGTTGGATATAGTAGAGAGGTATTAACTTTTTTAAAGGACAACTCAGCATGGTATTCCTTTAACACTTGAGGGAGGTGTAATGTTCTAAAACGGGTTGTGGACAACATTGGAAAACGACTAGAAAAAGAAAAAGATTAGAAACATTGTTCTATTTAATGCACTATATTCGTATTCATGACAGACTCTTGCACATCAAAACGCACAAACCTTAAGTACAGAAGGATATCAGATTAAGCTGGATACAGTAGAGAGATATTTTTTTTTTTATTGACAGCTTAGCATGGTATTCCTCAACACTCCAGGATGGTGTAATGTCCTAAAACGGGTCGTGGACAACATTGGAAGATGACTAGAAAGAGAACAAGATTAGAAACGTTTTTCTATTTACTGCACTATATTTGTTTTCGGGGCAGACTCTTACATATCAAAACGCACAAACCTTAAGTACAGAAGGATATCAGACTAAGCTGGATATAGTAGAGAGGTATTTTTTTTAGGGACAACTCAGCATGATATTCCTTCAGCACTTGAGGATGTGTGATGTCCTAAAACGGGTTGTGGACAACATTGGAAGATGACTAGAAAAAGAACAAGATTAGAAATGCTGTTCTATTTAATCAACTATATTCGTTTTCAGGACAGACTCTTGCACATCAAAACGCACAAACCTTAAGTACAGAAGAATATCAGACTGAGTTGGATATAGTAGAGAGGTATTAACTTTTTTAAAGGACAACTCAGCATGGTATTCCTTTAACACTTGAGGGAGGTGTAATGTTCTAAAACGGGTTGTGGACAACATTGGAAAACGACTAGAAAAAGAACAAGACTAGAAACATTGCTCTATTTAATGTACCAACTTCATTTATCGGACTGAAATTTAACTATTAAAATGGGCCGAACTAAATTGCTGCGGGATAACAGATCAAGTTGGATATAGTAGAAAGGTATTTTTCTTTTTTTTATAACTCAGCATGGTATTCCTCAACACTCCAGGATGGTGTAATGTCCTAAAACGGGTTGTGGACAACATTGGAAAAAGACTAGAAAAAGAAAAAGATTAGAAACATTGTTCTATTTAATGCACTATATTCGTATTCATGACAGACTCTAGCACATCAAAACGCACAAACCTTAAGTACAGAAGGATATCAGATTAAGCTGGATACAGTAGAGAGGTAATTTTTTTTTTTATTGACAGCTTAGCATGGTATTCCGCAACACTCCAGGATGGTGTAATGTCCTAAAACGGGTTGTGGACAAGATTGGAAGATGACTAGAAAGAGAACAAGATTAGAAACGTTTTTCTATTTACTGCACTATATTTGTTTTCGGGGCAGACTCTTGCACATCAAAACGCACAAACCTTAAGTACAGAAGAATATCAGACTGAGATGGATATAGTAGAGAGGTATTAACTTTTTTAAAGGACAACTCAGCATGGTATTCCTTCAACACTTGAGGGAGGTGTAATGTTCTAAAACGGGTTGTGGACAACATTGGAAAACGACTAGAAAAAGAACAAGACTAGAAACATTGCTCTATTTAATGTACCAACTTCATTTATCGGACTGAAATTTAACTATTAAAATGGACCAAACTAAATTGCTGCGGGATAACAGATCAAGTTGGATATAGTAGAGAGGTATTTTATTTTTTTTTTATAACTCAGCATGGTATTCCTCAACACTCCAGGATGGTGTAATGTCCTAAAACGGGTTGTGGACAACATTGGAAGATGACTAGAAAGAGAACAAGATTAGAAACGTTTTTCTATTTACTGCACTATATTTGTTTTCGGGGCAGACTCTTGCACATCAAAACGCACAAACCTTAAGTACAGAAGAATATCAGACTGAGATGGATATAGTAGAGAGGTATTAACTTTTTTAAAGGACAACTCAGCATGGTATTCCTTCAACACTTGAGGGAGGTGTAATGTTCTAAAACGGGTTGTGGACAACATTGGAAAACGACTAGAAAAAGAACAAGACTAGAAACATTGCTCTATTTAATGTACCAAATTTATTTATCGGACTGAAATTTAACTATTAAAATGGGCCGAACTAAATTGCTGCGGGATATCAGATTAAGCTGGATACAGTAGAGATGTATTTTTTTTTTTATTGACAGCTTAGCATGGTATTCCTCAACACTCCAGGATGGTGTAATGTCCTAAAACGGGTTGTGGACAACATTGGAAGATGACTAGAAAGAGAACAAGATTAGAAACGTTTTTCTATTTACTGCGCTATATTTGTTTTCGGGGCAGACTCTTACATATCAAAATGCACAAACCTTAAGTACAGAAGGATATCAGACTAAGCTGGATATAGTAGAGAGGTATTTATTTTTTATTGACAGCTTAGCATGATATTCCTTCACCACTTGAGGATGTGTGATGTCCTAAAACGGGTTGTGGATAACATTGGAAGATGACTAGAAATAGAACAAGATTAGAAATGCTGTTCTATTTAATCAACTATATTCGTTTTCAGGACAGACTCTTACATATCAAAATGTACCCACCTAAAGCACAGAAGGATATCAGACTGAGTTGGATATAGTAGAGAGGTATTTTTTTTAGGGACAACTCAGCATGATATTCCTTCAGCACTTGAGGATGTGTGATGTCCTAAAACGGGTTGTGGACAACATTGGAAAACGACTAGAAAAAGAAAAAGATTAGAAACATTGTTCTATTTAATGCACTATATTCGTATTCATGACAGACTCTTGCACATCAAAACGCACAAACTTTAAGTACAGAAGGATATCAGATTAAGCTGGATACAGTAGAGAGGTATTTTTTTTTTTATTGACAGCTTAGCATGGTATTCCTCAACACTCCAGGATGGTGTAATGTCCTAAAACGGGTCGTGGACAACATTGGAAGATGATTAAAAAGAGAACAAGATTAGAAACGTTTTTTTATTTACTGCACTATATTTGTTTTCGGGACAGACTCTTACATATCAAAACGCACAAACCTTAAGTACAGAAGGATATCAGATTAAGCTGGATACAGTAGAGAGGTATTTTTTTTTATTGACAGCTTAGCATGGTATTCCTCAACGCTCCAGGATGTGTGATGTCCTAAAACGGGTTGTGGACAACATTGGAAGATGATTAAAAAGAGAACAAGATTAGAAACGTTTTTCTATTTACTGCACTATATTTGTTTTCGGGGCAGACTCTTACATATCAAAATGCACAAACCTTAAGTACAGAAGGATATCAGATTAAGCTGGATACAGTAGAGAGGTATTTTTTTTTTTATTGACAGCTTAGCATGGTATTCCTCAACACTCCAGGATGGTGTAATGTCCTAAAACGGGTCGTGGACAACATTGGAAGATGATTAAAAAGAGAACAAGATTAGAAACGTTTTTTTATTTACTGCACTATATTTGTTTTCGGGACAGACTCTTACATATCAAAACGCACAAACCTTAAGTACAGAAGGATATCAGACTAAGCTGGATATAGTAGAGAGGTATTTTTTTTTTTATTGACAGGTTAGCATGGTATTCCTCAACACTCCAGGATGGTGTAATGTCCTAAAACGGGTTGTGGACAACATTGGAAGATGACTAGAAAGAGAACAAGATTAGAAACGTTTTTTTATTTACTGCACTATATTTGTTTTCGGGACAGACTCTTACATATCAAAACGCACAAACCTTATGTACAGAAGGATATCAGATTAAGCTGGATACAGTAGAGAGGTATTTTTTTTTTTATTGACAGCTTAGCATGGTATTCCTCAACACTCCAGGATGGTGTAATGTCCTAAAACGGGTTGTGGACAACATTGGAAGATGACTAGAAAAAGAACAAGATTAGAAATGCTGTTCTATTTAATCAACTATATTCGTTTTCAGGACAGACTCTTGCACATCAAAACGCACAAACCTTAAGTACAGAAGAATATCAGACTGAGTTGGATATAGTAGAGAGGTATTAACTTTTTTAAAGGACAACTCAGCATGGTATTCCTTCAACACTTGAGGGAGGTGTAATGTTCTAAAACGGGTTGTGGACAACATTGGAAAACGACTAGAAAAAGAACAAGACTAGAAACATTGCTCTATAATTATCGGACTGATCATTTATCGGACTGAAATTTAACTATTAAAGTGGGCCGAACTAAATTGCTGCGGGATAACAGATCAAGTTGGATATAGTAGAGAGGTATTTTTTTTTTTTTTTTGTGATAACTCAGCATGGTATTCCTTCAACACTTGAGGAAGGTGTAATGTTCTAAAACGGGTTGTGGACAACATTGGAAAAAGACTAGAAAAAGAAAAAGATTAGAAACATTGTTCTATTTAATGCACTATATTCGTATTCATGACAGACTCTTGCACATCAAAACGCACAAACCTTAAGTACAGAAGGATATCAGATTATGCTGGATACAGTAGAGAGGTAATTTTTTTTTTTATTGACAGCTTAGCATGGTATTCCTCAACAGTCCAGGATGGTGTAATGTCCTAAAACGGGTCGTGGACAACATTGGAAGATGACTAGAAAGAGAACAAGATTAGAAACGTTTTTCTATTTACTGCACTATATTTGTTTTCGGGGCAGACTCTTGCACATCAAAACGCACAAACCTTAAGTACAGAAGAATATCAGACTGAGTTGGATATAGTAGAGAGGTATTAACTTTTTTAAAGGACAACTCAGCATGGTATTCCTTCAACACTTGAGGGAGGTGTAATGTTCTAAAACGGGTTGTGGACAACATTGGAAAACGACTAGAAAAAGAACAAGACTAGAAACATTGCTCTATTTAATGTACCAACTTCATTTATCGGACTGAAATTTAACTATTAAAATGGGCCAAACTAAATTGCTGCGGGATAACAGATCAAGTTGGATATAGTAGAGAGGTATTTTTTTTTTTTTTTATAACTCAGCATGGTATTCCTCAACACTCCAGGATGGTGTAATGTCCTAAAACGGGTTGTGGACAACATTGGAAGATGATTAAAAAGAGAACAAGATTAGAAACGTTTTTTTATTTACTGCACTATATTTGTTTTCGGGGCAGACTCTTACATATCAAAACGCACAAACCTTAAGTACAGAAGGATATCAGATTAAGCTGGATACAGTAGAGAGGTATTTTTTTTTTTATTGACAGCTTAGCATGGTATTCCTCAACACTCCAGGATGGTGTAATGTCCTAAAACGGGTTGTGGACAACATTGGAAGATGACTAGAAAGAGAACAAGATTAGAAACGTTTTTCTATTTACTGCACTATATTTGTTTTCGGGGCAGACTCTTACATATCAAAACGCACAAACCTTAAGTACAGAAGGATATCAGATTAAGCTGGATACAGTAGAGAGGTATTTTTTTTTTTATTGACAGCTTAGCATGGTATTCCTCAACACTCCAGGATGGTGTAATGTCCTAAAACGGGTTGTGGACAACATTGGAAGATGACTAGAAAGAGAACAAGATTAGAAACGTTTTTCTATTTACTGCACTATATTTGTTTTCGGGGCAGACTCTTACATATCAAAATGCACAAACCTTAAGTACAGAAGGATATCAGACTAAGCTGGATATAGTAGAGAGGTATTTATTTTTTATTGACAGCTTAGCATGATATTCCTTCACCACTTGAGGATGTGTGATGTCCTAAAACGGGTTGTGGATAACATTGGAAGATGACTAGAAAAAGAACAAGATTAGAAATGCTGTTCTATTTAATCAACTATATTCGTTTTCAGGACAGACTCTTACATATCAAAATGTACCCACCTAAAGCACAGAAGGATATCAGACTGAGTTGGATATAGTAGAGAGGTATTTTTTTTAGGGACAACTCAGCATGATATTCCTTCAGCACTTGAGGATGTGTGATGTCCTAAAACGGGTTGTGGACATCATTGGAAAACGACTAGAAAAAGAAAAAGATTAGAAACATTGTTCTATTTAATGCACTATATTCGTATTCATGACAGACTATTGCACATCAAAACGCACAAACTTTAAGTACAGAAGGATATCAGATTAAGCTGGATACAGTAGAGAGGTATTTTTTTTTTTATTGACAGCTTAGCATGGTATTCCTCAACACTCCAGGATGGTGTAATGTCCTAAAACGGGTCGTGGACAACATTGGAAGATGATTAAAAAGAGAACAAGATTAGAAACGTTTTTCTATTTACTGCACTATATTTGTTTTCGGGGCAGACTCTTACATATCAAAACGCACAAACCTTATGTACAGAAGGATATCAGATTAAGCTGGATACAGTAGAGAGGTATTTTTTTTTTTATTGACAGCTTAGCATGGTATTCCTCAACACTCCAGGATGGTGTAATGTCCTAAAACGGGTTGTGGACAACATTGGAAGATGACTAGAAAAAGAACAAGATTAGAAATGCTGTTCTATTTAATCAACTATATTCGTTTTCAGGACAGATTCTTACATATCAAAATGTACCCACCTAAAGCACAGAAGGATATCAGACTGAGTTGGATATAGTAGAGAGGTATTAACTTTTTTAAAGGACAACTCAGCATGATATTCCTTCAACACTTGAGGGAGGTGTAATGTTCTAAAACGGGTTGTGGACAACATTGGAAAACGACTAGAAAAAGAACAAGACTAGAAACATTGCTCTATTTAATGTACCAACTTCATTTATCGGACTGAAATTTAACTATTAAAATGGGCCGAACTAAATTGCTGCGGGATAACAGATCAAGTTGGATATAGTAGAAAGGTATTTTTCTTTTTTTTATAACTCAGCATGGTATTCCTCAACACTCCAGGATGGTGTAATGTCCTAAAACGGGTTGTGGACAACATTGGAAGATGACTAGAAAAAGAACAAGATTAGAAATGCTGTTCTATTTAATCAACTATATTCGTTTTCAGGACAGACTCTTACATATCAAAATGCACCCACATAAAGCACAGAAGGATATCAGACTGAGTTGGATATAGTAGAGAGGTATTAACTTTTTTAAAGGACAACTCAGCATGGTATTCCTTCAACACATGAGGGAGGTGTAATGTTCTAAAACGAGTTGTGGACAACATTGGAAAACGACTAGAAAAAGAACAAGATTAGAAATGCTGTTCTATTTAATCAACTATATTCGTTTTCAGGACAGACTATTACATATCAAAATGTACCCACCTAAAGCACAGAAGGATATCAGACTGAGTTGGATATAGTAGAGAGGTATTTTTTTTAGGGACAACTCAGCATGATATTCCTTCAGCACTTGAGGATGTGTGATGTCCTAAAACGGGTTGTGGACAACATTGGAAAACGACTAGAAAAAGAAAAAGATTAGAAACATTGTTCTATTTAATGCACTATATTCGTATTCATGAAAGACTCTTGCACATCAAAACGCACAAACTTTAAGTACAGAAGGATATCAGATTAAGCTGGATACAGTAGAGAGGTTTTTTTTTTTTTATTGACAGCTTAGCATGGTATTCCTCAACACTCCAGGATGGTGTAATGTCCTAAAACGGGTCGTGGACAACATTGGAAGATGATTAAAAAGAGAACAAGATTAGAAACGTTTTTTTATTTACTGCACTATATTTGTTTTCGGGGCAGACTCTTACATATCAAAACACACAAACCTTAAGTACAGAAGGATATCAGATTAAGCTGGATACAGTAGAGAGGTATTTTTTTTTTTATTGACAGCTTAGCATGGTATTCCTCAACACTCCAGGATGGTGTAATGTCCTAAAACGGGTTGTGGACAACATTGGAAGATGATTAAAAAGAGAACAAGATTAGAAACGTTTTTTTATTTACTGCACTATATTTGTTTTCGGGACAGACTCTTACATATCAAAACGCACAAACCTTAAGTACAGAAGGATATCAGACTAAGCTGGATATAGTAGAGAGGTATTTTTTTTTTTATTGACAGCTTAGCATGGTATTCCTCAACACTCCAGGATGGTGTAGTGTCCTAAAAAGGGTTGTGGACAACATTGGAAGATGACTAGAAAGAGAACAAGATTAGAAACGTTTTTCTATTTACTGCACTATATTTGTTTTCGGGGCAGACTCTTACATATCAAAACGCACAAACCTTAAGTACAGAAGGATATCAGACTAAGCTGGATATAGTAGAGAGGTATTTTTTTTAGGGACAACTCAGCATGATATTCCTTCAGCACTTGAGGATGTGTGATGTCCTAAAACGGGTTGTGGACAACATTGGAAGATGACTAGAAAAAGAACAAGATTAGAAATGCTGTTCTATTTAATCAACTATATTCGTTTTCAGGACAGACTCTTACATATCAAAATGTACCCCCCTAAAGCACAGAAGGATATCAGACTGAGTTGGATATAGTAGAGAGGTATTTTTTTTAGGGACAACTCAGCATGATATTCCTTCAGCACTTGAGAATGTGTGATGTCCTAAAACGGGTTGTGGACAACATTGGAAAACGACTAGAAAAAGAAAAAGATTAGAAACATTGTTCTATTTAATGCACTATATTCGTATTCATGACAGACTCTTGCACATCAAAACGCACAAACTTTAAGTACAGAAGGATATCAGATTAAGCTGGATACAGTAGAGAGGTATTTTTTTTTTTTATTGACAGCTTAGCATGGTATTCCTCAACACTCCAGGATGGTGTAATGTCCTAAAACGGGTCGTGGACAACATTGGAAGATGATTAAAAAGAGAACAAGATTAGAAACGTTTTTTTATTTACTGCACTATATTTGTTTTCGGGACAGACTCTTACATATCAAAACGCACAAACCTTAAGTACAGAAGGATATCAGACTGAGATGGATACAGTAGAGAGGTATTTTTTTTTTTATTGACAGCTTAGCATGGTATTCCTCAACACTCCAGGATGGTGTAATGTCCTAAAACGGGTTGTGGACAACATTGGAAGATGACTAGAAAGAGAACAAGATTAGAAACGTTTTTCTATTTACTGCACTATATTTGTTTTCGGGGCAGACTCTTACATATCAAAACGCACAAACCTTAAGTACAGAAGGATATCAGATTAAACTGGATACAGTAGAGAGGTATTTTTTTTTTTATTGACAGTTTAGCATGGTATTCCTCAACACTCCAGGATGGTGTAATGTCCTAAAACGGGTTGTGGACAACATTGGAAGATGATTAAAAAGAGAACAAGATTAGAAACGTTTATTTATTTACTGCACTATATTTGTTTTCGGGACAGACTATTACATATCAAAACGCACAAACCTTAAGTACAGAAGGATATCAGACTAAGCTAGATATAGTAGAGAGGTATTTTTTTTTTTTATTGACAGCTTAGCATGGTATTCCTCAACACTCCAGGATGGTGTAATGTCCTAAAACGGGTTGTGGACAACATTGGAAGATGACTAGAAAGAGAACAAGATTAGAAACGTTTTTCTATTTACTGCACTATATTTGTTTTCGGGGCAGACTCTTACATATCAAAACGCACAAACCTTAAGTACAGAAGGATATCAGATTAAGCTGGATACAGTAGAGAGGTATTTTTTATTTTATTGACAGCTTAGCATGGTATTCCTCAACACTCCAGGATGGTGTAATGTCCTAAAACGGGTTGTGGACAACATTGGAAGATGATTAAAAAGAGAACAAGATTAGAAACGTTTTTTTATTTACTGCACTATATTTGTTTTCGGGACAGACTCTTACATATCAAAACGCACAAACCTTAAGTACAGAAGGATATCAGACTAAGCTGGATATAGTAGAGAGGTATTTTTTTTTTTATTGACAGCTTAGCATGGTATTCCTCAACACTCCAGGATGGTGTAGTGTCCTAAAACGGGTTGTGGATAACACTGGAAGATGACTAGAAAAAGAACAAGATTAGAAATGCTGTTCTATTTAATCAACTATATTCGTTTTCAGGACAGACTCTTACATATCAAAATGTTCCCACCTAAAGCACAGAAGGATATCAGACTGAGTTGGATATAGTAGAGAGGTATTAACTTTTTTAAAGGACAACTCAGCATGTTATTCCTTCAACACTTGAGGGAGGTGTAATGTTCTAAAACGGGTTGTGGACAACATTGGAAAACAACTAGAAAAAGAACAAGACTAGAAACATTGCTTTATAATTATAGGACTGATCATTTATCGGACTGAAATTTAACTATTAAAATGGGCCGAACTAAATTGCTGTGGGATAACAGATCAAGTTGGATATAGTAGAGAGGTATTTTTTTTTTTTTTTGTGATAACTCAGCATGGTATTCCTTCAACACTTGAGGAAGGTGTAATGTTCTAAAACGGGTTGTGGACAACATTGGAAAACGACTAGAAAAAGAAAAAGATTAGAAACATTGTTCAATTTAATGCACTATATTCGTATTCATGACAGACTCTTGCACATCAAAACGCACAAACCTTAAGTACAGAAGGATATCAGATTAAGCTGGATACAGTAGAGAGGTATTTTTTTTTTTATTGACAGCTTAGCATGGAATTCCTCAACACTCCAGGATGGTGTAATGTCCTAAAACGGGTCGTGGACAACATTGGAAGATGACTAGAAAGAGAACAAGATTAGAAACGTTTTTCTATTTACTGCACTATATTTGTTTTCGGGGCAGACTCTTACATATCAAAACGCACAAACCTTAAGTACAGAAGGATATCAGACTAAGCTGGATATAGTAAAGAGGTATTTTTTTTAGGGACAACTCAGCATGATATTCCTTCAGCACTTGAGGATGTGTGATGTCCTAAAACGGGTTGTGGACAACATTGGAAGATGACTAGAAAAAGAACAAGATTAGAAATGCTGTTCTATTTAATCAACTATATTCGTTTTCAGGACAGACTCTTGCACATCAAAACGCACAAACCTTAAGTACAGAAGAATATCAGACTGAGTTGGATATAGTAGAGAGGTATTAACTTTTTTAAAGGACAACTCAGCATTGTATTCCTTCAACACTTGAGGGAGGTGTAATGTTCTAAAACGGGTTGTGGACAACATTGGAAAACGACTAGAAAAAGAACAAGACTAGAAACATTGCTCTATTTAATGTACCAACTTCATTTATCGGACTGAAATTTAACTATTAAAATGGGCCGAACTAAATTGCTGTGGGATAACAGATCAAGTTGGATATAGTAGAGAGGTATTTTTTTTTTTTTTTTGTGATAACTCAGCATGGTATTCCTTCAACACTTGAGGAAGGTGTAATGTTCTAAAACGGGTTGTGGACAACATTGGAAAACGACTAGAAAAAGAAAAAGATTAGAAACATTGTTCAATTTAATGCACTATATTCGTATTCATGACAGACTCTTGCACATCAAAACGCACAAACCTTAAGTACAGAAGGATATCAGATTAAGCTGGATACAGTAGAGAGGTATTTTTTTTTTTATTGACAGCTTAGCATGGAATTCCTCAACACTCCAGGATGGTGTAATGTCCTAAAACGGGTCGTGGACAACATTGGAAGATGACTAGAAAGAGAACAAGATTAGAAACGTTTTTCTATTTACTGCACTATATTTGTTTTCGGGGCAGACTCTTACATATCAAAACGCACAAACCTTAAGTACAGAAGGATATCAGACTAAGCTGGATATAGTAAAGAGGTATTTTTTTTAGGGACAACTCAGCATGATATTCCTTCAGCACTTGAGGATGTGTGATGTCCTAAAACGGGTTGTGGACAACATTGGAAGATGACTAGAAAAAGAACAAGATTAGAAATGCTGTTCTATTTAATCAACTATATTCGTTTTCAGGACAGACTCTTGCACATCAAAACGCACAAACCTTAAGTACAGAAGAATATCAGACTGAGTTGGATATAGTAGAGAGGTATTAACTTTTTTAAAGGACAACTCAGCATTGTATTCCTTCAACACTTGAGGGAGGTGTAATGTTCTAAAACGGGTTGTGGACAACATTGGAAAACGACTAGAAAAAGAACAAGACTAGAAACATTGCTCTATTTAATGTACCAACTTCATTTATCGGACTGAAATTTAACTATTAAAATGGGCCGAACTAAATTGCTGCGGGATAACAGATCAAGTTGGATATAGTAGAAAGGTATTTTTCTTTTTTTTATAACTCAGCATGGTATTCCTCAACACTCCAGGATGGTGTAATGTCCTAAAACGGGTTGTGGACAACATTGGAAGATGACTAGAAAAAGAACAAGATTAGAAATGCTGTTCTATTTAATCAACTATATTCGTTTTCAGGACAGACTCTTACATATCAAAATGCACCCACCTAAAGCACAGAAGGATATCAGACTGAGTTGGATATAGTAGAGAGGTATTAACTTTTTTAAAGGACCACTCAGCATGGTATTCCTTCAACACTTGAGGGAGGTGTAATGTTCTAAAACGGGTTGTGGACAACATTGGAAAACGACTAGAAAAAGAACAAGACTAGAAACATTGCTCTATAATTATCGGACTGATCATTTATCGGACTGAAATTTAACTATTAAAGTGGGCCGAACTAAATTGCTGCGGGATAACAGATCAAGTTGGATATAGTAGAGAGGTATTTTTTTTTTTTTTTTGTGATAACTCAGCATGGTATTCCTTCAACACTTGAGGAAGGTGTAATGTTCTAAAACGGGTTGTGGACAACATTGGAAAAAGACTAGAAAAAGAAAAAGATTAGAAACATTGTTCTATTTAATGCACTATATTCGTATTCATGACAGACTCTTGCACATCAAAACGCACAAACCTTAAGTACAGAAGGATATCAGATTAAGCTGGATACAGTAGAGAGGTAATTTTTTTTTTTATTGACAGCTTAGCATGGTATTCCGCAACACTCCAGGATGGTGTAATGTCCTAAAACGGGTTGTGGACAAGATTGGAAGATGACTAGAAAGAGAACAAGATTAGAAACGTTTTTCTATTTACTGCACTATATTTGTTTTCGGGGCAGACTCTTGCACATCAAAACGCACAAACCTTAAGTACAGAAGAATATCAGACTGAGTTGGATATAGTAGAGAGGTATTAACTTTTTTAAAGGACAACTCAGCATGGTATTCCTTTAACACTTGAGGGAGGTGTAATGTTCTAAAACGGGTTGTGGACAACATTGGAAAACGACTAGAAAAAGAACAAGACTAGAAACATTGCTCTATTTAATGTACCAACTTCATTTATCGGACTGAAATTTAACTATTAAAATGGGCCGAACTAAATTGCTGCGGGATAACAGATCAAGTTGGATATAGTAGAGAGGTATTTTTTTTTTTTTTTTGTGATAACTCAGCATGGTATTCCTTCAACACTTGAGGAAGGTGTAATGTTCTAAAACAGGTTGTGGACAACATTGGAAAACGACTAGAAAAAGAAAAAGATTAGAAACATTGTTCTATTTAATGCACTATATTCGTATTCATGACAGACTCTTGCACATCAAAACGCACAAACCTTAAGTACAGAAGGATATCAGATTAAGCTGGATACAGTAGAGAGATATTTTTTTTTTTATTGACAGCTTAGCATGGTATTCCTCAACACTCCAGGATGGTGTAATGTCCTAAAACGGGTCGTGGACAACATTGGAAGATGACTAGAAAGAGAACAAGATTAGAAACGTTTTTCTATTTACTGCACTATATTTGTTTTCGGGGCAGACTCTTACATATCAAAACGCACAAACCTTAAGTACAGAAGGATATCAGACTAAGCTGGATATAGTAGAGAGGTATTTTTTTTAGGGACAACTCAGCATGATATTCCTTCAGCACTTGAGGATGTGTGATGTCCTAAAACGGGTTGTGGACAACATTGGAAGATGACTAGAAAAAGAACAAGATTAGAAATGCTGTTCTATTTAATCAACTATATTCGTTTTCAGGACAGACTCTTGCACATCAAAACGCACAAACCTTAAGTACAGAAGAATATCAGACTGAGTTGGATATAGTAGAGAGGTATTAACTTTTTTAAAGGACAACTCAGCATGGTATTCCTTTAACACTTGAGGGAGGTGTAATGTTCTAAAACGGGTTGTGGACAACATTGGAAAACGACTAGAAAAAGAACAAGACTAGAAACATTGCTCTATTTAATGTACCAACTTCATTTATCGGACTGAAATTTAACTATTAAAATGGGCCGAACTAAATTGCTGCGGGATAACAGATCAAGTTGGATATAGTAGAAAGGTATTTTTCTTTTTTTTATAACTCAGCATGGTATTCCTCAACACTCCAGGATGGTGTAATGTCCTAAAACGGGTTGTGGACAACATTGGAAAAAGACTAGAAAAAGAAAAAGATTAGAAACATTGTTCTATTTAATGCACTATATTCGTATTCATGACAGACTCTAGCACATCAAAACGCACAAACCTTAAGTACAGAAGAATATCAGACTGAGATGGATATAGTAGAGAGGTATTAACTTTTTTAAAGGACAACTCAGCATGGTATTCCTTCAACACTTGAGGGAGGTGTAATGTTCTAAAACGGGTTGTGGACAACATTGGAAAACGACTAGAAAAAGAACAAGACTAGAAACATTGCTCTATTTAATGTACCAACTTTATTTATCGGACTGAAATTTAACTATTAAAATGGGCCGAACTAAATTGCTGCGGGATATCAGATTAAGCTGGATACAGTAGAGAGGTATTTTTTTTTTTATTGACAGCTTAGCATGGTATTCCTCAACACTCCAGGATGGTGTAATGTCCTAAAACCGGTTGTGGACAACATTGGAAGATGACTAGAAAGAGAACAAGATTAGAAACGTTTTTCTATTTACTGCGCTATATTTGTTTTCGGGGCAGACTCTTACATATCAAAATGCACAAACCTTAAGTACAGAAGGATATCAGACTAAGCTGGATATAGTAGAGAGGTATTTATTTTTTATTGACAGCTTAGCATGATATTCCTTCACCACTTGAGGATGTGTGATGTCCTAAAACGGGTTGTGGATAACATTGGAAGATGACTAGAAATAGAACAAGATTAGAAATGCTGTTCTATTTAATCAACTATATTCGTTTTCAGGACAGACTCTTACATATCAAAATGTACCCACCTAAAGCACAGAAGGATATCAGACTGAGTTGGATATAGTAGAGAGGTATTTTTTTTAGGGACAACTCAGCATGATATTCCTTCAGCACTTGAGGATGTGTGATGTCCTAAAACGGGTTGTGGACAACATTGGAAAACGACTAGAAAAAGAAAAAGATTAGAAACATTGTTCTATTTAATGCACTATATTCGTATTCATGACAGACTCTTGCACATCAAAACGCACAAACTTTAAGTACAGAAGGATATCAGATTAAGCTGGATACAGTAGAGAGGTATTTTTTTTTTTATTGACAGCTTAGCATGGTATTCCTCAACACTCCAGGATGGTGTAATGTCCTAAAACGGGTCGTGGACAACATTGGAAGATGATTAAAAAGAGAACAAGATTAGAAACGTTTTTTTATTTACTGCACTATATTTGTTTTCGGGACAGACTCTTACATATCAAAACGCACAAACCTTAAGTACAGAAGGATATCAGACTAAGCTGGATATAGTAGAGAGGTATTTTTTTTTTTATTGACAGGTTAGCATGGTATTCCTCAACACTCCAGGATGGTGTAATGTCCTAAAACGGGTTGTGGACAACATTGGAAGATGACTAGAAAGAGAACAAGATTAGAAACGTTTTTCTATTTACTGCACTATATTTGTTTTCGGGGCAGACTCTTACATATCAAAACGCACAAACCTTAAGTACAGAAGGATATCAGATTAAGCTGGATACAGTAGAGAGGTATTTTTTTTTATTGACAGCTTAGCATGGTATTCCTCAACACTCCAGGATGTGTGATGTCCTAAAACGGGTTGTGGACAACATTGGAAGATGATTAAAAAGAGAACAAGATTAGAAACGTTTTTCTATTTACTGCACTATATTTGTTTTCGGGGCAGACTCTTACATATCAAAATGCACAAACCTTAAGTACAGAAGGATATCAGATTAAGCTGGATACAGTAGAGAGGTATTTTTTTTTTTATTGACAGCTTACTATGGTATTCCTCAACACTCCAGGATGGTGTAATGTCCTAAAACGGGTCGTGGACAACATTGGAAGATGATTAAAAAGAGAACAAGATTAGAAACGTTTTTTTATTTACTGCACTATATTTGTTTTCGGGACAGACTCTTACATATCAAAACGCACAAACCTTAAGTACAGAAGGATATCAGACTAAGCTGGATATAGTAGAGAGGTATTTTTTTTTTTATTGACAGGTTAGCATGGTATTCCTCAACACTCCAGGATGGTGTAATGTCCTAAAACGGGTTGTGGACAACATTGGAAGATGACTAAAAAGAGAACAAGATTAGAAACGTTTTTTTATTTACTGCACTATATTTGTTTTCGGGACAGACTCTTACATATCAAAACGCACAAACCTTATGTACAGAAGGATATCAGATTAAGCTGGATACAGTAGAGAGGTATTTTTTTTTTTTATTGACAGCTTAGCATGGTATTCCTCAACACTCCAGGATGGTGTAATGTCCTAAAACGGGTTGTGGACAACATTGGAAGATGACTAGAAAAAGAACAAGATTAGAAATGCTGTTCTATTTAATCAACTATATTCGTTTTCAGGACAGACTCTTGCACATCAAAACGCACAAACCTTAAGTACAGAAGAATATCAGACTGAGTTGGATATAGTAGAGAGGTATTAACTTTTTTAAAGGACAACTCAGCATTGTATTCCTTCAACACTTGAGGGAGGTGTAATGTTCTAAAACGGGTTGTGGACAACATTGGAAAACGACTAGAAAAAGAACAAGACTAGAAACATTGCTCTATTTAATGTACCAACTTCATTTATCGGACTGAAATTTAACTATTAAAATGGGCCGAACTAAATTGCTGCGGGATAACAGATCAAGTTGGATATAGTAGAAAGGTATTTTTCTTTTTTTTATAACTCAGCATGGTATTCCTCAACACTCCAGGATGGTGTAATGTCCTAAAACGGGTTGTGGACAACATTGGAAGATGACTAGAAAAAGAACAAGATTAGAAATGCTGTTCTATTTAATCAACTATATTCGTTTTCAGGACAGACTCTTACATATCAAAATGCACCCACCTAAAGCACAGAAGGATATCAGACTGAGTTGGATATAGTAGAGAGGTATTAACTTTTTTAAAGGACCACTCAGCATGGTATTCCTTCAACACTTGAGGGAGGTGTAATGTTCTAAAACGGGTTGTGGACAACATTGGAAAACGACTAGAAAAAGAACAAGACTAGAAACATTGCTCTATAATTATCGGACTGATCATTTATCGGACTGAAATTTAACTATTAAAGTGGGCCGAACTAAATTGCTGCGGGATAACAGATCAAGTTGGATATAGTAGAGAGGTATTTTTTTTTTTTTTTTGTGATAACTCAGCATGGTATTCCTTCAACACTTGAGGAAGGTGTAATGTTCTAAAATGGGTTGTGGACAACATTGGAAAAAGACTAGAAAAAGAAAAAGATTAGAAACATTGTTCTATTTAATGCACTATATTCGTATTCATGACAGACTCTTGCACATCAAAACGCACAAACCTTAAGTACAGAAGGATATCAGATTAAGCTGGATACAGTAGAGAGGTAATTTTTTTTTTTATTGACAGCTTAGCATGGTATTCCGCAACACTCCAGGATGGTGTAATGTCCTAAAACGGGTTGTGGACAAGATTGGAAGATGACTAGAAAGAGAACAAGATTAGAAACGTTTTTCTATTTACTGCACTATATTTGTTTTCGGGGCAGACTCTTGCACATCAAAACGCACAAACCTTAAGTACAGAAGAATATCAGACTGAGTTGGATATAGTAGAGAGGTATTAACTTTTTTAAAGGACAACTCAGCATGGTATTCCTTTAACACTTGAGGGAGGTGTAATGTTCTAAAACGGGTTGTGGACAACATTGGAAAACGACTAGAAAAAGAACAAGACTAGAAACATTGCTCTATTTAATGTACCAACTTCATTTATCGGACTGAAATTTAACTATTAAAATGGGCCGAACTAAATTGCTGCGGGATAACAGATCAAGTTGGATATAGTAGAGAGGTATTTTTTTTTTTTTTTTGTGATAACTCAGCATGGTATTCCTTCAACACTTGAGGAAGGTGTAATGTTCTAAAACAGGTTGTGGACAACATTGGAAAACGACTAGAAAAAGAAAAAGATTAGAAACATTGTTCTATTTAATGCACTATATTCGTATTCATGACAGACTCTTGCACATCAAAACGCACAAACCTTAAGTACAGAAGGATATCAGATTAAGCTGGATACAGTAGAGAGATATTTTTTTTTTTATTGACAGCTTAGCATGGTATTCCTCAACACTCCAGGATGGTGTAATGTCCTAAAACGGGTCGTGGACAACATTGGAAGATGACTAGAAAGAGAACAAGATTAGAAACGTTTTTCTATTTACTGCACTATATTTGTTTTCGGGGCAGACTCTTACATATCAAAACGCACAAACCTTAAGTACAGAAGGATATCAGACTAAGCTGGATATAGTAGAGAGGTATTTTTTTTAGGGACAACTCAGCATGATATTCCTTCAGCACTTGAGGATGTGTGATGTCCTAAAACGGGTTGTGGACAACATTGGAAGATGACTAGAAAAAGAACAAGATTAGAAATGCTGTTCTATTTAATCAACTATATTCGTTTTCAGGACAGACTCTTGCACATCAAAACGCACAAACCTTAAGTACAGAAGAATATCAGACTGAGTTGGATATAGTAGAGAGGTATTAACTTTTTTAAAGGACAACTCAGCATGGTATTCCTTTAACACTTGAGGGAGGTGTAATGTTCTAAAACGGGTTGTGGACAACATTGGAAAACGACTAGAAAAAGAACAAGACTAGAAACATTGCTCTATTTAATGTACCAACTTCATTTATCGGACTGAAATTTAACTATTAAAATGGGCCGAACTAAATTGCTGCGGGATAACAGATCAAGTTGGATATAGTAGAAAGGTATTTTTCTTTTTTTTATAACTCAGCATGGTATTCCTCAACACTCCAGGATGGTGTAATGTCCTAAAACGGGTTGTGGACAACATTGGAAAAAGACTAGAAAAAGAAAAAGATTAGAAACATTGTTCTATTTAATGCACTATATTCGTATTCATGACAGACTCTAGCACATCAAAACGCACAAACCTTAAGTACAGAAGAATATCAGACTGAGATGGATATAGTAGAGAGGTATTAACTTTTTTAAAGGACAACTCAGCATGGTATTCCTTCAACACTTGAGGGAGGTGTAATGTTCTAAAACGGGTTGTGGACAACATTGGAAAACGACTAGAAAAAGAACAAGACTAGAAACATTGCTCTATTTAATGTACCAACTTTATTTATCGGACTGAAATTTAACTATTAAAATGGGCCGAACTAAATTGCTGCGGGATATCAGATTAAGCTGGATACAGTAGAGAGGTATTTTTTTTTTTATTGACAGCTTAGCATGGTATTCCTCAACACTCCAGGATGGTGTAATGTCCTAAAACCGGTTGTGGACAACATTGGAAGATGACTAGAAAGAGAACAAGATTAGAAACGTTTTTCTATTTACTGCGCTATATTTGTTTTCGGGGCAGACTCTTACATATCAAAATGCACAAACCTTAAGTACAGAAGGATATCAGACTAAGCTGGATATAGTAGAGAGGTATTTATTTTTTATTGACAGCTTAGCATGATATTCCTTCACCACTTGAGGATGTGTGATGTCCTAAAACGGGTTGTGGATAACATTGGAAGATGACTAGAAATAGAACAAGATTAGAAATGCTGTTCTATTTAATCAACTATATTCGTTTTCAGGACAGACTCTTACATATCAAAATGTACCCACCTAAAGCACAGAAGGATATCAGACTGAGTTGGATATAGTAGAGAGGTATTTTTTTTAGGGACAACTCAGCATGATATTCCTTCAGCACTTGAGGATGTGTGATGTCCTAAAACGGGTTGTGGACAACATTGGAAAACGACTAGAAAAAGAAAAAGATTAGAAACATTGTTCTATTTAATGCACTATATTCGTATTCATGACAGACTCTTGCACATCAAAACGCACAAACTTTAAGTACAGAAGGATATCAGATTAAGCTGGATACAGTAGAGAGGTATTTTTTTTTTTATTGACAGCTTAGCATGGTATTCCTCAACACTCCAGGATGGTGTAATGTCCTAAAACGGGTCGTGGACAACATTGGAAGATGATTAAAAAGAGAACAAGATTAGAAACGTTTTTTTATTTACTGCACTATATTTGTTTTCGGGACAGACTCTTACATATCAAAACGCACAAACCTTAAGTACAGAAGGATATCAGACTAAGCTGGATATAGTAGAGAGGTATTTTTTTTTTTATTGACAGGTTAGCATGGTATTCCTCAACACTCCAGGATGGTGTAATGTCCTAAAACGGGTTGTGGACAACATTGGAAGATGACTAGAAAGAGAACAAGATTAGAAACGTTTTTCTATTTACTGCACTATATTTGTTTTCGGGGCAGACTCTTACATATCAAAACGCACAAACCTTAAGTACAGAAGGATATCAGATTAAGCTGGATACAGTAGAGAGGTATTTTTTTTTATTGACAGCTTAGCATGGTATTCCTCAACACTCCAGGATGTGTGATGTCCTAAAACGGGTTGTGGACAACATTGGAAGATGATTAAAAAGAGAACAAGATTAGAAACGTTTTTCTATTTACTGCACTATATTTGTTTTCGGGGCAGACTCTTACATATCAAAATGCACAAACCTTAAGTACAGAAGGATATCAGATTAAGCTGGATACAGTAGAGAGGTATTTTTTTTTTTATTGACAGCTTACTATGGTATTCCTCAACACTCCAGGATGGTGTAATGTCCTAAAACGGGTCGTGGACAACATTGGAAGATGATTAAAAAGAGAACAAGATTAGAAACGTTTTTTTATTTACTGCACTATATTTGTTTTCGGGACAGACTCTTACATATCAAAACGCACAAACCTTAAGTACAGAAGGATATCAGACTAAGCTGGATATAGTAGAGAGGTATTTTTTTTTTTATTGACAGGTTAGCATGGTATTCCTCAACACTCCAGGATGGTGTAATGTCCTAAAACGGGTTGTGGACAACATTGGAAGATGACTAAAAAGAGAACAAGATTAGAAACGTTTTTTTATTTACTGCACTATATTTGTTTTCGGGACAGACTCTTACATATCAAAACGCACAAACCTTATGTACAGAAGGATATCAGATTAAGCTGGATACAGTAGAGAGGTATTTTTTTTTTTTATTGACAGCTTAGCATGGTATTCCTCAACACTCCAGGATGGTGTAATGTCCTAAAACGGGTTGTGGACAACATTGGAAGATGACTAGAAAAAGAACAAGATTAGAAATGCTGTTCTATTTAATCAACTATATTCGTTTTCAGGACAGACTCTTGCACATCAAAACGCACAAACCTTAAGTACAGAAGAATATCAGACTGAGTTGGATATAGTAGAGAGGTATTAACTTTTTTAAAGGACAACTCAGCATGGTATTCCTTCAACACTTGAGGGAGGTGTAATGTTCTAAAACGGGTTGTGGACAACATTGGAAAACGACTAGAAAAAGAACAAGACTAGAAACATTGCTCTATTTAATGTACCAACTTCATTTATCGGACTGAAATTTAACTATTAAAATGGGCCGAACTAAATTGCTGCGGGATAACAGATCAAGTTGGATATAGTAGAAAGGTATTTTTCTTTTTTTTATAACTCAGCATGGTATTCCTCAACACTCCAGGATGGTGTAATGTCCTAAAACGGGTTGTGGACAACATTGGAAGATGACTAGAAAAAGAACAAGATTAGAAATGCTGTTCTATTTAATCAACTATATTCGTTTTCAGGACAGACTCTTACATATCAAAATGCACCCACCTAAAGCACAGAAGGATATCAGACTGAGTTGGATATAGTAGAGAGGTATTAACTTTTTTAAAGGACAACTCAGCATGGTATTCCTTCAACACTTGAGGGAGGTGTAATATTCTAAAACGAGTTGTGGACAACATTGGAAAACGACTAGAAAAAGAACAAGACTAGAAACATTGCTCTATAATTATCGGACTGATCATTTATCGGACTGAAATTTAACTATTAAAGTGGGCCGAACTAAATTGCTGCGGGATAACAGATCAAGTTGGATATAGTAGAGAGGTATTTTTTTTTTTTTTTTGTGATAACTCAGCATGGTATTCCTTCAACACTTGAGGAAGGTGTAATGTTCTAAAACGGGTTGTGGACAACATTGGAAAAAGACTAGAAAAAGAAAAAGATTAGAAACATTGTTCTATTTAATGCACTATATTCGTATTCATGACAGACTCTTGCACATCAAAACGCACAAACCTTAAGTACAGAAGGATATCAGATTAAGCTGGATACAGTAGAGAGGTAATTTTTTTTTTTATTGACAGCTTAGCATGGTATTCCTCAACAGTCCAGGATGGTGTAATGTCCTAAAACGGGTCGTGGACAACATTGGAAGATGACTAGAAAGAGAACAAGATTAGAAACGTTTTTCTATTTACTGCACTATATTTGTTTTCGGGGCAGACTCTTGCACATCAAAACGCACAAACCTTAAGTACAGAAGAATATCAGACTGAGTTGGATATAGTAGAGAGGTATTAACTTTTTTAAAGGACAACTCAGCATGGTATTCCTTCAACACTTGAGGGAGGTGTAATGTTCTAAAACGGGTTGTGGACAACA
Source organism: Rhaphigaster nebulosa (assembly GCA_948150685.1). Taxonomy (NCBI): domain Eukaryota; kingdom Metazoa; phylum Arthropoda; class Insecta; order Hemiptera; family Pentatomidae; genus Rhaphigaster; species Rhaphigaster nebulosa. The sequence continues at coordinate 3,565,843 of OX411308.1, forward strand.
TTGGAAAACGACTAGAAAAAGAACAAGACTAGAAACATTGCTCTATTTAATGTACCAACTTCATTTATCGGACTGAAATTTAACTATTAAAATGGGCCAAACTAAATTGCTGCGGGATAACAGATCAAGTTGGATATAGTAGAGAGGTATTTTTTTTTTTTTTTATAACTCAGCATGGTATTCCTCAACACTCCAGGATGGTGTAATGTCCTAAAACGGGTTGTGGACAACATTGGAAGATGATTAAAAAGAGAACAAGATTAGAAACGTTTTTTTATTTACTGCACTATATTTGTTTTCGGGGCAGACTCTTACATATCAAAACGCACAAACCTTAAGTACAGAAGGATATCAGATTAAGCTGGATACAGTAGAGAGGTATTTTTTTTTTTATTGACAGCTTAGCATGGTATTCCTCAACACTCCAGGATGGTGTAATGTCCTAAAACGGGTTGTGGACAACATTGGAAGATGACTAGAAAGAGAACAAGATTAGAAACGTTTTTCTATTTACTGCACTATATTTGTTTTCGGGGCAGACTCTTGCACATCAAAACGCACAAACCTTAAGTACAGAAGGATATCAGATTAAGCTGGATACAGTAGAGAGGTATTTTTTTTTTTATTGACAGCTTAGCATGGTATTCCTCAACACTCCAGGATGGTGTAATGTCCTAAAACGGGTTGTGGACAACATTGGAAGATGACTAGAAAGAGAACAAGATTAGAAACGTTTTTCTATTTACTGCACTATATTTGTTTTCGGGGCAGACTCTTACATATCAAAATGCACAAACCTTAAGTACAGAAGGATATCAGACTAAGCTGGATATAGTAGAGAGGTATTTATTTTTTATTGACAGCTTAGCATGATATTCCTTCACCACTTGAGGATGTGTGATGTCCTAAAACGGGTTGTGGATAACATTGGAAGATGACTAGAAAAAGAACAAGATTAGAAATGCTGTTCTATTTAATCAACTATATTCGTTTTCAGGACAGACTCTTACATATCAAAATGTACCCACCTAAAGCACAGAAGGATATCAGACTGAGTTGGATATAGTAGAGAGGTATTTTTTTTAGGGACAACTCAGCATGATATTCCTTCAGCACTTGAGGATGTGTGATGTCCTAAAACGGGTTGTGGACAACATTGGAAAACGACTAGAAAAAGAAAAAGATTAGAACCATTGTTCTATTTAATGCACTATATTCGTATTCATGACAGACTCTTGCACATCAAAACGCACAAACTTTAAGTACAGAAGGATATCAGATTAAGCTGGATACAGTAGAGAGGTATTTTTTTTTTTATTGACAGCTTAGCATGGTATTCCTCAACACTCCAGGATGGTGTAATGTCCTAAAACGGGTTGTGGACAACATTGGAAGATGACTAGAAAGAGAACAAGATTAGAAACGTTTATTTATTTACTGCACTATATTTGTTTTCGGGACAGACTCTTACATATCAAAACGCACAAACCTTATGTACAGAAGGATATCAGATTAAGCTGGATACAGTAGAGAGGTATTTTTTTTTTTATTGACAGCTTAGCATGGTATTCCTCAACACTCCAGGATGGTGTAATGTCCTAAAACGGGTCGTGGACAACATTGGAAGATGATTAAAAAGAGAACAAGATTAGAAACGTTTTTCTATTTACTGCACTATATTTGTTTTCGGGGCAGACTCTTACATATCAAAACGCACAAACCTTAAGTACAGAAGGATATCAGACTAAGCTGGATACAGTAGAGAGGTATTTTTTTTTTTATTGACAGCTTAGCATGGTATTCCTCAACACTCCAGGATGGTGTAATGTCCTAAAACGGGTTGTGGACAACATTGGAAGATGATTAAAAAGAGAACAAGATTAGAAACGTTTTTTTATTTACTGCACTATATTTGTTTTCGGGACAGACTCTTACATATCAAAACGCACAAACCTTATGTACAGAAGGATATCAGATTAAGCTGGATACAGTAGAGAGGTATTTTTTTTTTTATTGACAGCTTAGCATGGTATTCCTCAACACTCCAGGATGGTGTAATGTCCTAAAACGGGTTGTGGACAACATTGGAAGATGACTAGAAAAAGAACAAGATTAGAAATGCTGTTCTATTTAATCAACTATATTCGTTTTCAGGACAGATTCTTACATATCAAAATGTACCCACCTAAAGCACAGAAGGATATCAGACTGAGTTGGATATAGTAGAGAGGTATTTTTTTTAGGGACAACTCAGCATGATATTCCTTCAGCACTTGAGAATGTGTGATGTCCTAAAACGGGTTGTGGACAACATTGGAAAACGACTAGAAAAAGAAAAAGATTAGAAGCATTGTTCTATTTAATGCACTATATTCGTATTCATGACAGACTCTTGCACATCAAAACGCACAAACTTTAAGTACAGAAGGATATCAGATTAAGCTGGATACAGTAGAGAGGTATTTTTTTTTTTATTGACAGCTTAGCATGGTATTCCTCAACACTCCAGGATGGTGTAATGTCCTAAAACGGGTCGTGGACAACATTGGAAAATGATTAAAAAGAGAACAAGATTAGAAACGTTTTTCTATTTACTGCACTATATTTGTTTTCGGGGCAGACTCTTACATATCAAAACGCACAAACCTTAAGTACAGAAGGATATCAGATTAAGCTGGATACAGTAGAGAGGTATTTTTTTTTTTATTGACAGCTTAGCATGGTATTCCTCAACACTCCAGGATGGTGTAATGTCCTAAAACGGGTTGTGGACAACATTGGAAGATGACTAGAAAGAGAACAAGATTAGAAACGTTTTTCTATTTACTGCACTATATTTGTTTTCGGGGCAGACTCTTGCACATCAAAACGCACAAACCTTAAGTACAGAAGAATATCAGACTGAGTTGGATATAGTAGAGAGGTATTAACTTTTTTAAAGGACAACTCAGCATGGTATTCCTTCAACACTTGAGGGAGGTGTAATGTTCTAAAACGGGTTGTGGAACCACATTGGAAAACGACTAGAAAAAGAACAAGACTAGAAACATTGCTCTATTTACTGCACTATATTTGTTTTCGGGGCAGACTCTTACATATCAAAATGCACAAACCTTAAGTACAGAAGGATATCAGACTAAGCTGGATATAGTAGAGAGGTATTTATTTTTTATTGACAGCTTAGCATGATATTCCTTCACCACTTGAGGATGTGTGATGTCCTAAAACGGGTTGTGGATAACATTGGAAGATGACTAGAAAAAGAACAAGATTAGAAATGCTGTTCTATTTAATCAACTATATTCGTTTTCAGGAAAGACTCTTACATATCAAAATGTACCCACCTAAAGCACAGAAGGATATCAGACTGAGTTGGATATAGTAGAGAGGTATTTTTTTTAGGGACAACTCAGCATGATATTCCTTCAGCACTTGAGGATGTGTGATGTCCTAAAACGGGTTGTGGACATCATTGGAAAACGACTAGAAAAAGAAAAAGATTAGAAACATTGTTCTATTTAATGCACTATATTCGTATTCATGACAGACTCTTGCACATCAAAACGCACAAACTTTAAGTACAGAAGGATATCAGATTAAGCTGGATACAGTAGAGAGGTATTTTTTTTTTTATTGACAGCTTAGCATGGTATTCCTCAACACTCCAGGATGGTGTAATGTCCTAAAACGGGTTGTGGACAACATTGGAAGATGATTAAAAAGAGAACAAGATTAGAAACGTTTTTTTATTTACTCCACTATATTTGTTTTCGGGACAGACTCTTACATATCAAAACGCACAAACCTTAAGTACAGAAGGATATCAGACTAAGCTGGATATAGTAGAGAGGTATTTTTTTTTTTATTGACAGCTTAGCATGGTATTCCTCAACACTCCAGGATGGTGTAATGTCCTAAAACGGGTTGTGGACAACATTGGAAGATGACTAGAAAGAGAACAAGATTAGAAAGGTTTTTCTATTTACTGCACTATATTTGTTTTCGGGGCAGACTCTTACATATCAAAACGCACAAACCTTAAGTACAGAAGGATATCAGACTAAGCTGGATACAGTAGAGAGGTATTTTTTTTTATTGACAGCTTAGCATGGTATTCCTCAACACTCCAGGATGTGTGATGTCCTAAAACGGGTTGTGGACAACATTGGAAGATGATTAAAAAGAGAACAAGATTAGAAACGTTTTTCTATTTACTGCACTATATTTGTTTTCGGGGCAGACTCTTACATATCAAAACGCACAAACCTTAAGTACAGAAGGATATCAGATTAAGCTGGATACAGTAGAGAGGTATTTTTTTTTTTATTGACAGCTTAGCATGGTATTCCTCAACACTCCAGGATGGTGTAATGTCCTAAAACGGGTTGTGGACAACATTGGAAGATGATTAAAAAGAGAACAAGATTAGAAACGTTTTTTTATTTACTGCACTATATTTGTTTTCGGGACAGACTCTTACATATCAAAACGCACAAACCTTATGTACAGAAGGATATCAGATTAAGCTGGATACAGTAGAGAGGTATTTTTTTTTTTATTGACAGCTTAGCATGGTATTCCTCAACACTCCAGGATGGTGTAATGTCCTAAAACGGGTTGTGGACAACATTGGAAGATGACTAGAAAAAGAACAAGATTAGAAATGCTGTTCTACTTAATCAACTATATTCGTTTTCAGGACAGACTCTTGCACATCAAAACGCACAAACCTTAAGTACAGAAGAATATCAGACTGAGTTGGGTATAGTAGAGAGGTATTAACTTTTTTAAAGGACAACTCAGCATGGTATTCCTTCAACACTTGAGGGAGGTGTAATGTTCTAAAACGGGTTGTGGACAACATTGGAAAACGACTAGAAAAAGAACAAGACTAGAAACATTGCTCTATTTAATGTACCAACTTCATTTATCGGACTGAAATTTAACTATTAAAATGGGCCGAACTAAATTGCTGCGGGATAACAGATCAAGTTGGATATAGTAGAAAGGTATTTTTCTTTTTTTTATAACTCAGCATGGTATTCCTCAACACTCCAGGATGGTGTAATGTCCTAAAACGGGTTGTGGACAACATTGGAAGATGACTAGAAAAAGAACAAGATTAGAAATGCTGTTCTATTTAATCAACTATATTCGTTTTCAGGACAGACTCTTACATATCAAAATGCACCCACATAAAGCACAGAAGGATATCAGACTGAGTTGGATATAGTAGAGAGGTATTAACTTTTTTAAAGGACAACTCAGCATGGTATTCCTTCAACACATGAGGGAGGTGTAATGTTCTAAAACGAGTTGTGGACAACATTGGAAAACGACTAGAAAAAGAACAAGATTAGAAATGCTGTTCTATTTAATCAACTATATTCGTTTTCAGGACAGACTCTTACATATCAAAATGTACCCACCTAAAGCACAGAAGGATATCAGACTGAGTTGGATATAGTAGAGAGGTATTTTTTTTAGGGACAACTCAGCATGATATTCCTTCAGCACTTGAGGATGTGTGATGTCCTAAAACGGGTTGTGGACAACATTGGAAAACGACTAGAAAAAGAAAAAGATTAGAAACATTGTTCTATTTAATGCACTATATTCGTATTCATGACAGACTCTTGCACATCAAAACGCACAAACTTTAAGTACAGAAGGATATCAGATTAAGCTGGATACAGTAGAGAGGTATTTTTTTTTTTATTGACAGCTTAGCATGGTATTCCTCAACACTCCAGGATGGTGTAATGTCCTAAAACGGGTCGTGGACAACATTGGAAGATGATTAAAAAGAGAACAAGATTAGAAACGTTTTTTTATTTACTGCACTATATTTGTTTTCGGGGCAGACTCTTACATATCAAAACGCACAAACCTTAAGTACAGAAGGATATCAGATTAAGCTGGATACAGTAGAGAGGTATTTTTTTTTTTATTGACAGCTTAGCATGGTATTCCTCAACACTCCAGGATGGTGTAATGTCCTAAAACGGGTTGTGGACAACATTGGAAGATGATTAAAAAGAGAACAAGATTAGAAACGTTTTTTTTATTTACTGCACTATATTTGTTTTCGGGACAGACTCTTACATATCAAAACGCACAAACCTTAAGTACAGAAGGATATCAGACTAAGCTGGATATAGTAGAGAGGTATTTTTTTTTTTATTGACAGCTTAGCATGGTATTCCTCAACACACCAGGATGGTGTAGTGTCCTAAAAAGGGTTGTGGACAACATTGGAAGATGACTAGAAAGAGAACAAGATTAGAAACGTTTTTCTATTTACTGCACTATATTTGTTTTCGGGGCAGACTCTTACATATCAAAACGCACAAACCTTAAGTACAGAAGGATATCAGACTAAGCTGGATATAGTAGAGAGGTATTTTTTTTAGGGACAACTCAGCATGATATTCCTTCAGCACTTGAGGATGTGTGATGTCCTAAAACGGGTTGTGGACAACATTGGAAGATGACTAGAAAAAGAACAAGATTAGAAATGCTGTTTTATTTAATCAACTATATTCGTTTTCAGGACAGACTCTTACATATCAAAATGTACCCACCTAAAGCACAGAAGGATATCAGACTGAGTTGGATATAGTAGAGAGGTATTTTTTTTAGGGACAACTCAGCATGATATTCCTTCAGCACTTGAGAATGTGTGATGTCCTAAAACGGGTTGTGGACAACATTGGAAAACGACTAGAAAAAGAAAAAGATTAGAAACATTGTTCTATTTAATGCACTATATTCGTATTCATGACAGACTCTTGCACATCAAAACGCACAAACTTTAAGTACAGAAGGATATCAGATTAAGCTGGATACAGTAGAGAGGTATTTTTTTTTTTATTGACAGCTTAGCATGGTATTCCTCAACACTCCAGGATGGTGTAATGTCCTAAAACGGGTCGTGGACAACATTGGAAGATGATTAAAAAGAGAACAAGATTAGAAACGTTTTTTTATTTACTGCACTATATTTGTTTTCGGGACAGACTCTTACATATCAAAACGCACAAACCTTAAGTACAGAAGGATATCAGACTGAGATGGATACAGTAGAGAGGTATTTTTTTTTTTATTGACAGCTTAGCATGGTATTCCTCAACACTCCAGGATGGTGTAATGTCCTAAAACGGGTTGTGGACAACATTGGAAGATGACTAGAAAGAGAACAAGATTAGAAACGTTTTTCTATTTACTGCACTATATTTGTTTTCGGGGCAGACTCTTACATATCAAAACGCACAAACCTTAAGTACAGAAAGATATCAGATTAAGCTGGATACAGTAGAGAGGTATTTTTTTTTTTATTGACAGTTTAGCATGGTATTCCTCAACACTCCAGGATGGTGTAATGTCCTAAAACGGGTTGTGGACAACATTGGAAGATGATTAAAAAGAGAACAAGATTAGAAACGTTTTTTTATTTACTGCACTATATTTGTTTTCGGGACAGACTCTTACATATCAAAACGCACAAACCTTAAGTACAGAAGGATATCAGACTAAGCTGGATATAGTAGAGAGGTATTTTTTTTTTTTATTGACAGCTTAGCATGGTATTCCTCAACACTCCAGGATGGTGTAATGTCCTAAAACGGGTTGTGGACAACATTGGAAGATGACTAGAAAGAGAACAAGATTAGAAACGTTTTTCTATTTACTGCACTATATTTGTTTTCGGGGCAGACTCTTACATATCAAAACGCACAAACCTTAAGTACAGAAGGATATCAGATTAAGCTGGATACAGTAGAGAGGTATTTTTTTTTTTATTGACAGCTTAGCATGGTATTCCTCAACACTCCAGGATGGTGTAATGTCCTAAAACGGGTTGTGGACAACATTGGAAGATGATTAAAAAGAGAACAAGATTAGAAACGTTTTTTTATTTACTGCACTATATTTGTTTTCGGGACAGACTCTTACATATCAAAACGCACAAACCTTAAGTACAGAAGGATATCAGACTAAGCTGGATATAGTAGAGAGGTATTTTTTTTTTTATTGACAGCTTAGCATGGTATTCCTCAACACTCCAGGATGATGTAGTGTCCTAAAACGGGTTGTGGACAACATTGGAAGATGACTAGAAAGAGAACAAGATTAGAAATGCTGTTCTATTTAATCAACTATATTCGTTTTCGGGACAGACTCTTACATATCAAAATGTACCCACCTAAAGCACAGAAGGATATCAGACTGAGTTGGATATAGTAGAGAGGTATTTTTTTTAGGGACAACTCAGCATGATATTCCTTCAGCACTTGAGGATGTGTGATGTCCTAAAACGGGTTGTGGACAACATTGGAAAACGACTAGAAAAAGAAAAAGATTAGAAACATTGTTCTATTTAATGCACTATATTCGTATTCATGACAGACTCTTGCACATCAAAACGCACAAACTTTAAGTACAGAAGGATATCAGATTAAGCTGGATACAGTAGAGAGGTATTTTTTTTTTTATTGACAGCTTAGCATGGTATTCCTCAACACTCCAGGATGGTGTAATGTCCTAAAACGGGTCGTGGACAACATTGGAAGATGATTAAAAAGAGAACAAGATTAGAAACGTTTTTTTATTTACTGCACTATATTTGTTTTCGGGACAGACTCTTACATATCAAAACGCACAAACCTTAAGTACAGAAGGATATCAGACTAAGCTGGATATAGTAGAGAGGTATTTTTTTTTTATTGACAGCTTAGCATGGTATTCCTCAACACTCCAGGATGGTGTAATGTCCTAAAACGGGTTGTGGACAACATTGGAAGATGACTAGAAAGAGAACAAGATTAGAAACGTTTTTCTATTTACTGCACTATATTTGTTTTCGGGGCAGACTCTTACATATCAAAACGCACAAACCTTAAGTACAGAAGGATATCAGATTAAGCTGGATACAGTAGAGAGGTATTTTTTTTTTTATTGACAGCTTAGCATGGTATTCCTCAACACTCCAGGATGGTGTAATGTCCTAAAACGGGTTGTGGACAACATTGGAAGATGATTAAAAAGAGAACAAGATTAGAAACGTTTTTTTATTTACTGCACTATATTTGTTTTCGGGACAGACTCTTACATATCAAAACGCACAAACCTTAAGTACAGAAGGATATCAGACTAAGCTGGATATAGTAGAGAGGTATTTTTTTTTTATTGACAGCTTAGCATGGTATTCCTCAACACTCCAGGATGGTGTAATGTCCTAAAACGGGTTGTGGACAACATTGGAAGATGATTAAAAAGAGAACAAGATTAGAAACGTTTTTTTATTTACTGCACTATATTTGTTTTCGGGACAGACTCTTACATATCAAAACGCACAAACCTTAAGTACAGAAGGATATCAGACTAAGCTGGATATAGTAGAGAGGTATTTTTTTTTTATTGACAGCTTAGCATGGTATTCCTCAACACTCCAGGATGGTGTAATGTCCTAAAACGGGTTGTGGACAACATTGGAAGATGACTAGAAAGAGAACAAGATTAGAAACGTTTTTCTATTTACTGCACTATATTTGTTTTCGGGGCAGACTCTTACATATCAAAACGCACAAACCTTAAGTACAGAAGGATATCAGATTAAGCTGGATACAGTAGAGAGGTATTTTTTTTTTTATTGACAGCTTAGCATGGTATTCCTCAACACTCCAGGATGGTGTAATGTCCTAAAACGGGTTGTGGACAACATTGGAAGATGACTAGAAAGAGAACAAGATTAGAAACGTTTTTCTATTTACTGCACTATATTTGTTTTCGGGGCAGACTCTTACATATCAAAACGCACAAACCTTAAGTACAGAAGGATATCAGATTAAGCTGGATACAGTAGAGAGGTATTTTTTTTTTTATTGACAGCTTAGCATGGTATTCCTCAACACTCCAGGATGGTGTAATTGACCTAAAACGGGTTGTGGACAACATTGGAAGATGATTAAAAAGAGAACAAGATTAGAAACGTTTTTTTATTTACTGCACTATATTTGTTTTCGGGACAGACTCTTACATATCAAAACGCACAAACCTTAAGTACAGAAGGATATCAGACTAAGCTGGATATAGTAGAGAGGTATTTTTTTTTTTATTGACAGCTTAGCATGGTATTCCTCAACACTCCAGGATGGTGTAGTGTCCTAAAACGGGTTGTGGACAACATTGGAAGATGACTAGAAAGAGAACAAGATTAGAAACGTTTTTCTATTTACTGCACTATATTTGTTTTCGGGGCAGACTCTTACATATCAAAACGCACAAACCTTAAGTACAGAAGGATATCAGACTAAGCTGGATATAGTAGAGAGGTATTTTTTTTAGGGACAACTCAGCATGATATTCCTTCAGCACTTGAGGATGTGTGATGTCCTAAAACGGGTTGTGGACAACATTGGAAGATGACTAGAAAAAGAACAAGATTAGAAATGCTGTTCTATTTAATCAACTATATTCGTTTTCAGGACAGACTCTTACATATCAAAATGTACCCACCTAAAGCACAGAAGGATATCAGACTGAGTTGGATATAGTAGAGAGGTATTTTTTTAGGGACAACTCAGCATGATATTCTTTCAGCACTTGAGGATGTGTGATGTCCTAAAACGGGTTGTGGACAACATTGGAAAACGACTAGAAAAAGAAAAAGATTAGAAACATTGTTCTATTTAATGCACTATATTCGTATTCATGACAGACTCTTGCACATCAAAACGCACAAACTTTAAGTACAGAAGGATATCAGATTAAGCTGGATACAGTAGAGAGGTATTTTTTTTTTTATTGACAGCTTAGCATGGTATTCCTCAACACTCCAGGATGGTGTAATGTCCTAAAACGGGTCGTGGACAACATTGGAAGATGATTAAAAAGAGAACAAGATTAGAAACGTTTTTTTATTTACTGCACTATATTTGTTTTCGGGACAGACTCTTACATATCAAAACGCACAAACCTTAAGTACAGAAGGATATCAGACTAAGCTGGATATAGTAGAGAGGTATTTTTTTTTTTATTGACAGCTTAGCATGGTATTCCTCAACACTCCAGGATGGTGTAATGTCCTAAAACGGGTTGTGGACAACATTGGAAGATGATTAAAAAGAGAACAAGATTAGAAACGTTTTTTTATTTACTGCACTATATTTGTTTTCGGGACAGACTCTTACATATCAAAACGCACAAACCTTAAGTACAGAAGGATATCAGACTAAGCTGGATATAGTAGAGAGGTATTTTTTTTTTTATTGACAGCTTAGCATGGTATTCCTCAACACTCCAGGATGGTGTAGTGTCCTAAAACGGGTTGTGGACAACATTGGAAGATGACTAGAAAGAGAACAAGATTAGAAACGTTTTTCTATTTACTGCACTATATTTGTTTTCGGGGCAGACTCTTACATATCAAAACGCACAAACCTTAAGTACAGAAGGATATCAGACTAAGCTGGATATAGTAGAGAGGTATTGTTTTTAGGGACAACTCAGCATGATATTCCTTCAGCACTTGAGGATGTGTGATGTCCTAAAACGGGTTGTGGACAACATTGGAAGATGACTAGAAAAAGAACAAGATTAGAAATGCTGTTCTATTTAATCAACTATATTCGTTTTCAGGACAGACTCTTGCACATCAAAACGCACAAACCTTAAGTACAGAAGAATATCAGACTGAGATGGATATAGTAGAGAGGTATTAACTTTTTTAAAGGACAACTCAGCATGGTATTCCTTCAACACTTGAGGGAGGTGTAATGTTCTAAAATGGGTTGTGGACAACATTGGAAAACGACTAGAAAAAGAACAAGACTAGAAACATTGCTCTATTTAATGTACCAACTTCAGTTATCGGACTGAAACTTAACTATTAAAATGGGCCGAACTAAATTGCTGCGGGATAACAGATCAAGTTGGATATAGTAGAGAGGTATTTTTTTTTTTTTTAACTCAGCATGGTATTCCTCAACACTCCAGGATGGTGTAATGTCCTAAAACGGGTTGTGGACAACATTGGAAGATGATTAAAAAGAGAACAAGATTAGAAACGTTTTTTTATTTACTGCACTATATTTGTTTTCGGGACAGACTCTTACATATCAAAACGCACAAACCTTAAGTACAGAAGGATATCAGACTGAGTTGGATATAGTAGAGAGGTATTTTTTTTAGGGACAACTCAGCATGATATTCCTTCAACACTTGAGGGAGGTGTAATGTTCTAAAACGGGTTGTGGACAACATTGGAAAACGACTAGAAAAAGAACAAGACTAGAAACATTGCTCTATTTAATGTACCAACTTCAGTTATCGGACTGAAATTTAACTATTAAAATGGGCCGAACTAAATTGCTGCGGGATAACAGATCAAGTTGGATATAGTAGAGAGGTATTTTTTTTTTTTTTAACTCAGCATGGTATTCCTCAACACTCCAGGATGGTGTAATGTCCTAAAACGGGTTGTGGACAACATTGGAAGATGATTAAAAAGAGAACAAGATTAGAAACGTTTTTTTATTTACTGCACTATATTTGTTTTCGGGACAGACTCTTACATATCAAAACGCACAAACCTTAAGTACAGAAGGATATCAGACTGAGTTGGATATAGTAGAGAGGTATTTTTTTTAGGGACAACTCAGCATGATATTCCTTCAACACTTAAGAATGGTAAGGTTTTCAAACCAGTTGTGGACAACTTTGGAATACAACGAGAAAAGGATCATGACTAGAAACTTTGTTCTATTTAATGCACTATATTCGTATTCATGACAGACTCTTGCATATCAAAACGCACAAACCTTAAGTACAGAAGGATATCAGACTAAGCTGGATATAGTAGAGAGGTATTTTTTTTAGGGACAACTCAGCATGGTATTCCTTCAACACTTGAGGAAGATGTGATTTCTTAAAATTAGTTGTGAACAACATTCAAAAACGACTAGAGATAGAACATGACTAGAAACTTTGTTCTGTTTAATGTACTATTTTCTTTTATCGGTCAGATACTTTTACTTTTAAAATGCACCGATCTAAAGTGCAGAAGGATATCAGACTAAGCTGGATATAGTAGAGAGGTATTTTTTTTTTTGTGACAACTCAGCATGGTATGCCTTGAACACTCCAGGATAGTGTGATGTCTTAAAATTAGTTGTGCAAAACGACTAGAAAAATGTCATTACTAGAAACCTTTTTTTCAGACAGACGCTCACCGATTAAAATACACCACCCTAAAGTGCTGAAGGATACCAGACTAAATTGGATATAGTAGAGAGGTTTTATTTTATTTTTTTAGTGTCCACTCAGCATGGTATTCCTTCAACACTTGAGGATAGTGTGATACCTGAAAACCGGATATGATAAAAATAGGAAAACAACTAGAAAATGAACACGGCTAGAAACTTTATTCTATTAACTGCACTATTCATTTATCGGAGAGACACTTTTACTATTAAAATCCACTTACGTAGAGTGCAGAAGGTTACCAGACTAAGCTGGATATAGAAGAGAGGTTTTTTATTTTTTATTTTTGCGACAACTCAGCATGTCATTCCTTCAATACTTGAGGATGGTGGCATGTCTTTTGAAGTTGATTTGCACTGCTTCAGCTAATTGGAAAAAGATTCGTTGTAGATTGACTTTGAACTAATCCCATTTTTCAAACTAAATTGGGTATATTTGATCGATAAAGTACATGTATGGAACCGAATAAAAATAGGTGGTGTATATTTTCATAGTTTTTATTTATTTTTTTCCTTATGTATTTGGCTTTTCTATGTTAAATATATTTGTTTATTTATTATTACCACAAAAAAAAAATGAATACACATTAATTATCAATTTAAAAACGGCCCAGTTACATTGATTCTCCAAAAGTTTTTTTTTATCTGAGGTTTATTGGGACAAAATGTTAATTCTCCCGCTAAATCAATTAGCTGAAGTCTGCTGAATAATATTTCAAGTACCATTAAAATATATTTAAATGACCACCGAATATGTTTCTAAAAAATGAGGTCTTGTTCCTTAATGAATATTCATACATAACTATGAATCTGAGTACATCAATCATTATAATAATAATATTGATCTGTAGAGTATAAATTCTAAAGTAATTATAATAATTCAATACCAAATCCATATATTAAAAATAAATAAAATAACTGCCTGAAAATGCGTGCTTTCTTCAATTTTAGTATAAGAATCATATTAATTCACCTATGAATTTGTACATTTTATTCACAGAAGCCGTCCACATAACATCACTCCACTTTCATTCTGTTTAAAATTCCCATGCTAAATTAGAAATAGTAGAGAGGAATTCATTTGAGGAATTGTATCCTTTAAATAGATGAATACCGGGTGATGTCCTGAAAAAAAATATACAAATCAAACAGTATCAAATTGTAAAAATGTTCATTTAAATTTGATTATAAACTCAATTCAATCAACTTTTGTTTTTTTAGGTCTGGTTAGTATTTGTTAAATAATTGAATTAATTTCTTATTTTTAGAAAAATAATAAATAAGCAATCCAAATTATTTGAGAGCGGAGGCAGCCACTGCAGACATACACAACTTAATAAAATGCACATGCTATAAGCAGAAGCTCTCCCCTCAATGGAAATGAATAATAACAATATTATAAATAACAATGCAACTGTACTCACATGGCTACTACTGTTTTATAAGGTGCTCACTGAAGTTCCTTAACCCACTTATGAGTTTACCTACCTAACCAATCTAATTTATGAATAATATGAAATTTTAGTCTTATGTTATGCTTAGCTGAAGCCTCTTGTAAATACTTTAGCTTACTTTATACTGTTGTTGTTACTTTATACTGCCATACTACATGCTAAGATATAGTTCCATCTCTTTTATTCTTGAAGCTGGTTCTGTGAATTGAAGATCTGTGGGGATTGAAAACAACCAGCAGGCCTTTGCATATAATCCTCTGCCCTGTAAAGCCAAAAATCATTAGAATATAACATTTATATTGAATTATGTGCAATTTAACTTTTATAGATATACACTGTAAAAGATCACGACACATATATTAATATATAATATTTACATGGATATGTATGTGTGTGTTTATGGATGAAATATTAGAACTACATAATTGTACATGCCTTTTTTAAAATACAGTGGCTCAAAAAAAATATTCGGAATTTATTTTAAATTCTTCACATTATATTATAATAAACTGGCCATTTTATCTTTAATTGGTTTTTGTTAATTATATACAGATAAATATTTCAGAAAAAACTTTGAAAAAGAATAGAAAAAATTATCAAATTTTTATAATTTTAAGAATTTAAAACAAATTATGGATAATTTTGTGAGTCACTGTAATTGGCTTTGTTCCTTAAACAGCTATTTGTCACTTTTTTTATGAAGGAACATAGCTGATGCTAGTTCCAAATACCTTATCTTCAATTTCTTTTAAGAAATGCCTTTTTTTTTTTATTACTTAACCTAAACACGATAAATTTCCTTTTTAATTTCACTTATCATATGAGGGTGTATATGTATTATGGTATATTACACTAGCTTTCAAATAAAGTAAAAAAATTGGTGAGATGTCGGATTTGCCCTTCTTGTTATGTGTGTATATATATATATGTGGCATAATATTATATATGGTAATATATAATATCATATATATTATACCACGTGTTCGGACCATGTAAGGACAAATCCAACATGTCATGTATAATATTATGCCAGATGGAAATTATGAAATTAAATAAATAAATTCGAATGGAGAGCATCATATTAAAAAATATAGATTTAACTTTCAAAATATTTGAAAACAAATTAATAACCAGAATAATAAATATATTATTAATAAATGATGCATTCAAATACTTATTTTCTTCATTAAAATATAAGTAATAAGTGAATAAGAAGCAAATGAGTAAGAATTGCGCAGTTAACATTACTTAACTATAAATATGAGAGTAATAAATTGAGTTAAGATTCTTTAATTCTAAATTTGAAATATAAATTAAGATATGTTAGGTATACTTATATAAGATTAACTTATAAGATCAAAATAAATTAAATTCCATATTAAAGTATAAGGTATCATTGAGTGTTTTAAATATGATAATTACTTCAATTCAAATAATCCATAAACATTTTCAAATGTACCATAGTAAATAATAATATGCCTTGATAATACTTTTCAACCAGTTAGGAAAACTACCTTTCAAAATAACTTACAAGTTTGATAAATTCAAAGGCATATTAAATAAAAATAAGTTGCTAGTTACTAGGCTGGATAGAAGAAAAAGAAATTATATACCAACCTAACAAAACATATACACTTAATATACCTGCTCTCTTTCTCAAAGTAATTCTGATGCAAATTAAATTATATTAAAAGTGACTAAGTATTAAATAGTTATTATTATATATATATATATATATATATAAATTTAAAAAGTTAATAGTATTTTTATTTTTACATATAATATAACTATGTTTCAGAATAAAACTATATATAACGTTGGAAGCTAAGCTACCCACTCGTTCCGTTTTGAAATAGTTGGGAATTCTGTCAATAGGTAGCGCAACAATCGGTACTCCGTATATAAGAAAATTATGAATAGAGCCCGGATTCTAGTACAATGGCACTTTTTTTATGCTGGCTTGAAATTCACTAAGATCAATATATTTACACGAATTATGACATTCCAATTAACATATTGTCCTTCCCATGATAAACTTACGAATGTGAAAATCACTATTTTTCAGGAGAGCAAAAAAAACTGTTACATTCTTCCGTGTATGAGGGCCGATTTCGATTATTTTAAATGTTTATGTTAGTGTTGTATTTATTTTATCTAGTAGTTTCATGTGTAATTATTGTTTTACTTTTATAATAATATGAATATTCGTTATGTTAGCACGGAAGCTTCAGACTTAATGACGTTTTTAGTAAAAATGCAACTCCGATTTCTGTAATAATTCCTTAACAAATTCGCAACTTCACTACAGGATAGTATCAACCGAAATACTATCCAAATATCAAATTTTTTCACATTCGTAAGTTTTACATAGGACCGACAATATGTAAGTTTTATTTTGCATGAAAATGCATGGCTTTAAGTTTTCTGTTTAAATAGCACGTTTTATGATTTTATTGTATATAACGAAACTCTGCCCAGAATGGAAATAAAAAATAAGAATACAATAATACTCAAATGGCTGTTTTGTTTCATATGCACCTCATTGAAGTTCCTCAATCCACTCATAAGTGTACCTATCTAACTAATCTAATTCATGAATAATATTAAATTTTAATATTTAAAAGTAACAAGTGTTTTGAAACTACACATATATTGGTTATAAATTTCAACAATTTTATTAATATTTTGAATGAAAAAGTAAAATAATATTAGAAAAATATTTAGATATTTCAGGATTAATGTATTAGAAATAAATATTATTTATTATTTTGTTTTTTCTGTGAGGCCTCCTAGGGACCTGACAATTTTAATCCATCCTTCCCCTCTATTTCTCCCAGTTTTCTTTCCTTCTGTGTAGTCCTAAAATTCTCAAAACTTTATTTTTATGAATCTCTCTTTCCATGTTAATATGGAATTCTGTATATTAATTTATTATATTTTTTTAACTTTAAATATTCTATAAGAAAATATGTGTGAACAATGGTAGAGGTTCGCTGCTTCAGACAGAAGATCATAAAAATCTGCATTTATCTATCGCATTAAAATACTAAATTTAATGCCAAGTAACTATAATTTAATAAAATATTTGTAACAAATAAATTAATTTAATTATTTTGCAAATACTAATCAGACACGACTATAAAAATTAAATTGATTGAATATATGATAAAAATTGATTTAAAACATGATGTTTTAAATAATAAATTTAATTGTTTCTAAATAAATAAAAAAGCAGTCAAATGATTTGTGAGGGGAGGCAACAACTGTAGATCTATAGAACTAAATAACATACACATGCTCCATACAAAAACTCTGCCCACAATAGAAATAAAAAATAAAAATGCAATGATACCCACATGGCTGCTTACGTTTCATATCACCACCCTAATTATAAAACCTCGTAACTCCATGTAGGTAACCATGAAATTAGAATGAAGATATGGTACTGAAAAATTATTATTATGCACTATATTCGTTTTCGGCACAGACTCTTACATATTAAAATCCACCCATCTAAAGTACAGAAGGATACCAGACTAAGTTGGATATAGTATAGAGGTATTTTTCATTTATTTATTTATGGACAGCTCAGTATAATATTCCTTCAATATTTGAGTATGGCGCGATGTCTAAAACCCGGTTGTTTAAAACATCGGAAAACGACAAGAAAAAGGAAAATGACTAAAACTTTGTTCTATTTAATGTAATATTTTAATTTATTGGAAAGATTCTTAGCTATTAAAATGCACCGAACTTAAATGTAGAATGATAACAGACCAAGTTGGATATAGTAGAGAGGTATTTTTTTTGTTAGTGACAACTCAGCATGTTATTCCTTCAACACTTGATGTTTGGTGTGATGTTTTAAAACCCTTTATGGACAACATTGGAAAACAACTAGAAAAAGAACATGATTAGAAACGTTGTTCTATTTAATGAACTATTTTCATTTATCAGGCACTCTTAAATATTAAAATGCACCGACCTAAAGTGCTAAAGGATACCAGACAAAGTTTAAGTAGTAGAGAGGTATTTTTAATTTTTTTTTTTTTTTTTTATGGATCACTCAGCATAGTATTCCGTTAACACTTCAGTATGGTGTGATGTTATTTAACCGATTGTGAAAAACATTGAAAAACAACTAGAAAAATGACACAGCTAGAAACTTTGTACTATTTTCATTTATTGGACAGATTCTTAAAATAAAATAACTATTAAAATGCACCGACCTTAAATGCAGAAGGATAACAGACTAAGTTAAATAAAGTTAGAGAGGTATTTTATATTTTTGTTAGGGACAATTCAGCGTTGTATTCCTTCAACATTTGAGGATGGTGCGATGTCTTGAAAGCAGTTTTGGACTGTTTCAGTAAACATGAAAAAGATTTTTCGTAGGTTGACTTTGAACTTATCCCATTTTTTTAAACCAAATTAGATAGATTCAACTGCTGTAGGACATTTTATGTGGAATAGAATAAAAATAGACTGTAAATTTTCATAGATTCTTATCTTTTATTCCCTGAGTTATTTGCATTTTATCTATGGTAAAACATATTTGTTTATTTATTATTAAAACAAAAATAAATTATGATAAATGATATACATTAATTATCTATATAAAAACTATCTTTTAGTAGTAACAGCCGACAATGATATTAATCAGGAAATAACACAGAGGCTCGTTGCTGCGAATAGGTGCTATTATGGACTCCTGCAGTATATGAAAAGCAGATCGCTGTCTAGATCCACAAAGGTGATATATACAAGGTACTAATACGCCCTGTACTGACATATGCGTCAGAGACATGGACAATGACTAGGGCCATAGAGCGAAAACTGTTCGAGAGGAAAATTCTCAGGAAGATATATGGTCCCGTTAAGGAAAACAACGAATGGAGAATCAGACACAACAGTGAACTTTCTGACCTCTATAAAGAGCCTGATGTTGTCAAATATATAAGAATAACTAGGCTTAGAGGGGCGGGTCATGTCTTACAGATGGACGATAATGCAGTCCCGAAAAAAGCATTCAATGTCGAACTAATTAGTAAGAGGAAAATCAGAAGACCAAAGCTGAGATGGTTGGATTGTGTGAGTGGTGATACCAGAGCTCTGGGCATTCAGAGTTGGTGGAAGGCCGTACGAGATAGGGAGAAATGGAAGAAGATTCTTGAGGCAGCCAAGATCCAGTAATGGATTGTAGCGCTAAGGATGATGATGATGATATAAAAACTATCTAATTACTTGCCAGTAAGGAGGTTTTTTAAATGTATTTTTATCAACTCAGTTTTATTGTAACAAAGGGCCATTATTTTTTAAGGCCCACCACTAAAGGAATAAACTGAAGTTTGATGAATATGTTTTTGGGTATCATTAAAATATATTTAACTAACCACTGAATATTTTTCTAAAAAATGAGGCCTTCTAAGTTAAGGAACAATCATAGATTAGCATGAATCTTAGTATATTTATCATACCTTATTGAGGATATATTGTAGATTAAATATAATAATTTAATACCAAATTCATATTTTAAAAATAAATAAATAAACTACCTGTCTGAAATTGTCTGTTTTCTTCAAATTTATTTTTCATAAGAATCATATTAATTCATGTATGAATTGATACATTTTATTGATTAAAGCTGTTCACAGAACATCACTCCTCTTTTGTAATACTTAAAATTTCCATTAAAAATTATGCAAATCATACCATTTTCCTTTAATTTTACATAGTATCTCCATGCAAAGTAATGACCACCTCTTTTCTTCTTGAAGCTGTTCCTGAGTTCTGGGGATCTGTGAGAGGTCCTAAAATTCCCGCAAGCTTCTGCATATAATCCTCGGCCCTGTAAAGCCAAAAATCATTAGAATATAACAATTACAATGAATCATGTACAACTTGATTTTTATAGAGATACACTGTATAACGCCACCATACATATAATAATATATAATATGTGTATGCATATGTATATCGCCGTCATTTTCTGAAGAAGGCTTAAGAACCATTTAGCAAACTTTACAGGAAATATATGAAACATTTTTTCCTAAATTAGAATATATATTTTTTAAATTTTATTCTTTATTGTATACAGCAGAAGTTTATTAAGGTATCAAAACTTTATTAATAACAATATATTTTTAAGGTTTCTAGCACTGGCCAAGGTCAGAGTGACAACTGAGAGTCGTCAGTATTTGGTGCTTATATCATTAATAGTTAATACCGTGATGGGTAGAGTGTTTTTTATTTATTAATAAAAAGAATCATTATATCCAGTTTCAGTTTCTTTATTGTATTACAACAAGAAATAGCTTTCAGCGCATTGCATCAGATTCATCTTATAATTTTTGATTCTTTATTTGAATCTAGTATAAATTTTCTAAAGGACATTTTTTCCCTGTCGGTGATTGTGGGTCAATAATATTACTATGGTTAGAGACTGGTAAATAAGAGAGGATTCTCTTCCATCTTAATCAGATGCACTCTGGAAGTATCATGTAACGGTCTCTGATCGCAGTAATATTATTGACCCATAATCGCCAATAGGGAAAAAATGTCCTTTAAAAAATATAGACGAGATTCAAATAGAGAATAAAAAAATTATAAGATGAATATGTTGCAATGCGCCGAAAGCTACTTCTTGTTGTAATACACTAAAGAAACTGAGAATGGATTTAACGGTTGATTATTCTAATTAATAGTTAATTTTTAGACCATTTTAATTTTCCATATATCGTGAGCAGGAATCGATTGAGATGGTGATTAAGTCCCATAATAAATTGAAACCTGAATTTCAAATTCTTGGCACTTAGATCTGTATAATTGTTCTTGAGTTCTTTAATATAAATAACTCAGTTTCATAAAAAAACTATTTACCAACTAAATACTGTATGTGTGAAGGAACATAGGAGGTGCTAGTTCCAACTACAATCTTAAATTTCTCTCAAGAAATGGCTTTTTATTGAACTACTTAATCTAAACATAATAAGTTTCCTTTTAAATTTCACAATAGTTTAAGGTGCTCCATGCAACAAGATTGAATCGGCCATGTCACCAATTTTTTTTTTATTTGACAGCTGTTATAAAATAACATGTATATTATACTTTTACTTTAAGTAAAAATAAAACTACGCAATGGAAGGTTTGGAAAAATACGATGTCTCTGTTGATAATTCTCCAATGGAAGCAGCTCTTAGTGATACAATCTTCACTAAATTCTGCCCAAGAGTCGAATCCATTATAGAATTATCAACAGAAATATCGCAGTTTTTCCTAACCTTCCATTGTATATTTTTATATGCATATATATATATATATATATATATATATATATATATATATATATATATATATATATATATATATATATATTTTATACCAGCTGTAAAATAAAAAAATTTGGTGACATGTCGGATTCATCCTTCTTGCATGGAGCGCCCTTATATGCTATGTGAAATTTAAAAGAATCTTATCATATTTAGATTAATCAATTCAATAAAAAGAAAAAAAAAATAGAAATTTAGATTTAATTTTCAAAATATTTGAAAAAAAAAAATTAATGACCAGAGTAATAAATATATTTTTAATAAACGATGTATTCAAATATTTATATTTCTCACTTTATCTGGCATTAAAATATTATTACTAATGAATCAAAAGCAGATAAGTAAGAATTGATGAGTTAATGTTCTATAATTATAAATATCTGAGTAATAAATTGAGTTAAAGTTCTTTAATTCCAAATTTGAAATATAAATTAAGATAAATTAGGTAAATATATAACATTAACTTAAATGATAAAAAAAAAAAAATTAAATTCCATTTAAAAGCTTAATGTATCAGTGGGCATTTTAACTATAATATTTAATTCTATACTAATGATTAATTAACATTTTCAAATGTACCATAGTGAATAACATGCTTTGATGGTACTTTTCTACCAATCAGGAAAACTACCTCTCAAAAATGTTACAAGTTTAATCAATTCAAAGGCATATTAAATTAAATAAGTTGCTACTTACTAGACTGGACAGAAGAAAAATAAATTATATACCAACCTAACAACACATATACACCAACTTCCTTTCCCAAAGTAATTCTAATGCAAATTAAACTCTATTAAAAGTGACTAAGTATTAAACAGTTTTCATATATATTAATTTAAAAAGTAAATAAATGAGAAATAATTTACTATCTCAGTTGTATAGAAGTTTTATAACATTGAAATAATTAATTATTTCAAACACTTGAATTATCTATATATAAATATATATATATTTTTTTTTTACATATAAAATTATTTTGTTTCAGAATAAAATTATTAATAACGTTGAAAGTTAAACTACCCAAAATCTTTCCCTCCTGAAATAGTTTAAAATTCTGTAGATAGATAGCGCAGTAATCGGTGCTCTATGTATAAGACAGTTATGAGTTTAATTTTTTATGAAATTATTTAAACTGTACACAGTAATATCAAATCACTAATGAAAAAACAGCATTTAAGAATGAATGGTTTATAATCAGCTTTGAAAGAATAAAGGTAGTTAGATTTTTTGTTTAAAGGATGTTTCCAAAATTTGAATTCTCATTTACATTATATCTAGAAATTACATTTTAATTTATTTAGATTCAATAACGGTTATGAAACCTGTATTTGAATGATTTATACACATTAATTAATATAGTATATGTTTCATGTGTTTTGATAATGTCAATTACATTTAAATGTGAAATTTCAATTTTATACTACGATGTTTGGTTTCAGGGCTCTGCAGTTAGATGAATATCATTGGATAACTGGGAAGGATGAACTTTGGCTTTAAGATCATATTTTGACCTGACTTTCAGTGGTGACAAAAAGTATTGATAATCCTTATTTAATTATTAATGATAATATTTAAATCATATAAATTAATTTTTTTAATTAAAACTAATAAAAGATATATTATTGAGCTGTATAGAAAAAAGGCAATAAGAAATGCTGCTCAAAGCTATAATTGCTGTAGGGAGAATGAAATAATATATTAAAATTATATTAGTTAGGCCTAGTGTAATTAAAGATGATTTGTATTATTGGTATATGATTTGTATTGGGCTTTATATACAGTTAATTTTGGTCATTATTGTAAAAAATATTATATTTACATTTGTCCGAGAAAATTACTTTTACCCAGAAAATTATAGATTCATTACGATACATTTCAATGAAATAGCATTTTTGTTATAATTTGCATTACCTATAAAATATTTTTTCTTTGATTTCCTTCCGATCATTCTCTACATTAGGGGTTCCCAGACTACATGTCACTGCGTACCACTTCTAATTTCCAGATACACCAGATGGGTGTACTACTACCTTACCTTATGATATCAACATTAAAGATTCATTTTCATAAAAAAAATAAAAACTGAGATAACAATCCTTTGAGCACATCTGCCAATGAGATAAAATCATTATTAGCAATTTTTTTAAAAATGGGCATAGTTCAAATTATTGTATTACACGGATTATTAGAGTGATGAACTAAGAAAAAGTACCTTCAAATATGCCTATTGAAAGATTCCAAAAACATTTACAAAATATCATTATATCATATTATAAATAATGATTATGCCACAGATGATCCATACTTCAAATTAAGGCCATTGCTAAAGATCAGGAGTAATTACAGATTTTCAGTGGATGAAATGAACGCTTATAAAGGAAAATCGGTTATGTTTTGTCCCCCAAAGAAAATGTTTGTCTCTATTTTATTCAAATAAATCATTTATCTTATTTATTTTTTAGATTATTTTTATTGAACTATTGCTTATGAATATCATACGATTAATTCAATTTGTAATATTTTATATATATAATTGTAATATTTTAAACAATATTTATTTTTTGTATATAAATATAAAACAATTTTTGATATGCACAATATTGGTTGTGATTAATATTATTAAATTTGGTTTTGATTAAAATTGTAAAAAAAATGTACATAGTTTTTTGTGATATTAGAACTAAGAAAGATTATTATATTTATTTTTTAAATGTTTTTTCCTTTGTGATGACATGACATTTATCAAGGTCCAGCAATGTCCATACAAAGAGTCAATTTGCCGACAACATAATTCTTATTTAAAAATATCTATCATTTTTCTATTGTTTCATTATTACAAACTTCATTTTTCACTTACAATGATGCTAACATAAAATATATATGTTGTATTAATGGTTAATGGACAATCGTGTTAACATTTTAATTATATAAATTAACTGCAAAAGTTTGAAAATGGTCAAAACTAAAAAAGGCCGAAATGTTACAATGTACGAGTAACTCAATAAAATTTTTTTTGGAATTTTTTCAATAAGATTGTTTACTTGGGATTTATAGTGGTCTTATTTTAACGTATGATTAATTAATTATTATAGACCTATAATGTTACTATCCACATTTATTTATTAAATTATTATTATTCATTTAAAAAGAAAATAATAACATTAACTGTTTATAAATTGTACATTTTATTTTTTTAATAATAGAAAATAAAGTAATGTTAATTGATAAATTGCAACTTGATTTCTTACCTTAAACTCAATGCTTATCTTTCTTTTTTTGAATCTTTCCTACAACCATATTTTAAAGTTCATAGAATTATTCTTTGCTCATGCTATGAAACATCAAAAAATATTCTTCGTCAGATCTTGAAACTTCCCATAAATCGATAGGCCATTATTTATGGGGTGCATCCATGTTCTATTTAAGAAGTGAGCAGCTGCTCACTGTGCTTTAAGCATGTGACCTCTTAGCATGTCAGCTGACGTCTCGTTTTTGTTATTAAAAATTAGAATTTGTTTAATACATTTCAATGTAATGAGGAAGAAATTATAGATGCCCTTGGCAATTCAACATTTAGATAATGATTTAACGACACCATCATGTTAATAATATGTTTACAATTACTATAATGACTGCACATAATGTTTATAATAAAAAGATTTATTTTTAATGTTTTTTTTTTTCAGGTAAGTGAAACTGCTACGCTTATTCTATGGTAGACTGTGAGTAATATTTATTTCAGTTTAAAACATCATTCCGCTTTAGAAGAGTTTATTTATGCTTATTTCTACTAAGCCTACTGTCCCTTAAGTAAGGACTCCTCAAAATAACAAAGTGAAAATCTATAAATCAAAATTTTTTCATAATATGAAATATATCATAAGCAAAAATAAAATTGATAATAATTTTTTTTAATCATTATTCAATAAAACAAAATTATAGAAGTGGCAAATAATTTATCAATCCCTAATTAGATTGATCCTTCTATACCATCATGCGGATGTCAATTCATTATTTGCATGCTTGCCAAATTAAGGGTTAAATGAAAAAAGTAGAAAGAATAAAAAGTTATACCAATTAATTTATTTATTTTTTATTATTCTTCATATTATAATTTATTATTATTAAATAATAAGAATGAATAATCACTGGATTGAGAACACTGGCCAACAGCAGTTTTGGTGCCGGGGTATTTGGAGCTGATTTCATATGAATTTGGTGCCCTGTATTCAAATATGGCATTAGTTTTTGCCTAAGAGGTCAAATTTCTAATATATAACGTTTTAGTGAAATGTACATTTTATGCTATATTAGATTAAATCCATGAATCAAATCTAAAAATTAAACATGAAATTTTTATTATTAAATTACACAAATATTATTATATTATACAAATATTATTAGTACTATATATACTGCTATCCCAGAAGCCTAAGGATATTTGGTATGACCACTTTGCTGTACGAGGAGAAAGTTAACCATTTTTAAATCCACACAAATCACCCATTAATGTACATGATACCTTATCTTCTCTAAGACCTAAGCTATGTTTCTAAGGAAAGAAATGGCTTGAGTAGAGCAGGCGGTTTTACTTCCTTTTTCACACTTATCTCAAGTAGAACTGATAGAAAAAAACTGATTTCATGTTTAGATTCAGCGGCCCAAATATAGCTAAATTTAGTTCCAAAATCTTAGGCAGAAAAAAAATGTTTTTCTCTTGTAAGCCTGTGTAATCGTTCTGCTTCCGATTTATGCTCCTATATGATTAGTTGAATTGAAACTTGTAGGTATTTGGAACTGGAACGCTTAATGGTACCTACTACGCTTGCGGAGCTGGAATGATTCGAGTTAATATGTTTTTTTACTGTTACATAAAATTCAAAAAATTAGATGAAGTAAAAATAATAGTAATACTATCATTATTATTTCCAAATAGTTATATATTAAAAAAAAAAAAATGATTTCATAACACTATATTTTCCTCTATCTTCATAAATGGCCGAGATATGTGAGTATGAAACCTTTAATTCCCACCATTTTGAAACGAAATGGCGGATGTTAATGTGGAGATCTGAGGATCATTCTGGGCTGACATGTAAATTAGGCACCAAATCTCAACAAAACCAACCAGTAATCTCGGAGAAAAGCTGTGGTCTGCAGATATTTTTTATTCAACATTTTGATTATGTTAGTTAACTTGAAACTTAAAACCTCTAGGAATGGGAGGAGAGTAATTTTTTTTTTTTCTTGATCAATTGCAAAGATTTATTATTGAAATTAATAAACCGAAAAAAATATTATAAAAATAAACCTGGCATATATTGAAATTTATTTTAGAGAATAAAAAAATAATAGTAAGGCTTTGAGTACAATGGCATAGGATCACCTGATTATTGATCATTTAAAAAAACTCAAAAATAGAACTTACATGATTATATAATAGGTCCTCTGACCACATCGGACAGTTATACTTTATTCTGCATTTTTATTTAAAAAGCTAGTACAAATCAGGATAACAAACAAAGATGAAATTCCTAAATGATAACAAATTATATATTAGTTATTTTATTTCATTTAACAATAGTCATATGTTATAAACATCTATAATCAGTTATATATCATACATTATTCTAACATATCACAATGGAACGGACGGATTAGTAATAAATCATTTCAGCAGAGCTTCAATTAAGTCAAAGTATATATCCAAAAAACCACTTATAACAAATTTAAAAAATAAACATGTATATATATATATATATATGTATATATATATATATATATATATATATATATATATATATATATATATATATATATACACACACATAAACAAAACGTAGTAATCATAGAAATTTTATAATGTAAACATCATTAACTTTATAAAGTGAATGAAAATCTAAGTCAGCCTGAACTTTTGTAATACAACAAATTAAAATCAGTGACTTTTTCATATTTATTTACTTATTAATAAATCATTTTAAAAGAATCAACAATATCTGGTATGGGTTTTTCTTTAAATGCATTTAAAATAAATGTAACAACAGGCCTTGAATAGTTTATCTTAAATAATACTTTGATTAATTAATTTAAAAAAAAAATGTTTTATTTAATATTATTACATTTGTAAATTGTTCTTTCAACATATTCTTCAGACATATTCATTTGTATTTTTTTACAGATAAATGAACAGGTAAAAAAAAAAGAAAATTAAAAAAAGAAATAATACAAACAAAATATTTGTTACAAAAATAAAAAATTTGTGATTTTTATCATCTAAGGAAATGTAAAAACTGAGTTTAAATTATATTAATGACATTTCTATTTACCAAATAAGTTAAGTGACAAAGAAATTAAAATATTAACTATTTTTAAAAAATATTGTATTTGATAGTTTTTTATTTAGGTTTATCCTTAATTTTGAGTGTATATATATATATATATATAAATAAAAACTAGGTTGACAATAAAGGGAACAATAAAAGAGTAAATGTAATTAAAAAACAAAACATTCAGAATGTCAGAAGGTGGTATAATTTTTCATACAATGGCCTATAATATCATTCTGATTTTTTATTTACATGAAGTAAATAAATCACAGGACACAATTGGTGGGTTCGGACGTAATGTAGTCATATTTGAGGAACTTAAGCAAAACTTATAAACGCTAATTACACAATTTTATAAAATTCAAGTTCTATTACTAACATTTAAAAAAAAACAGAAATATTATAAACTCGTTTATACATTTAATACATTAACCATTTCAGCACCAGGACTGTTTTATATCTGACCAAGGTCTCCACTTTTAGTTCAGAAAACTAGATAGCCCATTGTTTGTTTATTTTGGTTTTAAAGCATGAAACTCCTAGGTAATTCAACATCTATGTTACACTGGAGCTGAGATATATTTGGTTGAAAGATTATGAATTCTAAGGAAATTGAAAGCTGATCTTTAGTTTCATTTTACTTAAATGAAATGTGTAGTAAAGACATTTCTGAAAAAATTGGTTAACTTTAAATGCACTATTATAGTTTAACATTGTGGTGGCGGTTAATTAATGATAAATCAGATATGAATACATAAAGATGGGTCTCCACACTATGTAATAAAACACTTATTTTTATACTTTCAAACATTTAGTTGTATAACAAGTTTGTTGTTCTTTATTGTTATTGAAAAGAACAAGAGGAATTAACTTTACAGCAAACGAGTGAATCAATAGATATATGATCAGCTGTCATAATGGACCTGGGTTTGGAATTGTATTTTAAAAATGAAATTGAATAAAGGAATGTACAGTGCATCTCAACTCATTCCTTTTTTTTAATTCACGCTGGAACTGTTCAATTACCTTGCAGATTTTAGCTTCCACTTAATTCCTGCTGATGCTTCAAGGTAGAACTGCCCTTCAAATTAATATTTGTTGGGTCTCACAGCACTTTTATCTCAGGAAATAATATGATAAAATCACAGGTCTTTTGGTTTTGACCATATCACTATACGGAAATGGATAAACCGAATGTATAAACTGAAAAATATATAAACAACTGAACACCGGAGAGGCTTATGAACGACTGCCAAGAGGGATGGGTGGCAATGTTGTATAGCTTGTTTTGATCTTACAATACTCGCCGCAACATAGCATGTAACTTATTATATAACCAAAAATAAGTTGTATACCATTTTTCATGTGATTTTAGAACTATGTTATATAACTTTTATAAAACCTGTTATATAACGTGTTTTGTTATATAGTGTGGACCCAGCTTAAGATTTGTGTGAGGATAGAATACCTCTCCTCTGTGATTGCAACAACTTGATTTGGCCCCACGGCTTTACTGAACTTTTAATAATTTTAATGAACTGCATTCATCAGATTAAGATTTTTTAAAAATAGTGAAGATACTGTCGCAACCACATTTATGTAACGAATGTGAATATATTATTCACCACCAAAAATAACCATAACAGAAAAGAACTTTCCATTTCCTTTTTATCTTTCCCATTGTGAATCATTTTTTTTTCTCCCTAGATTTGTATTTATTAGATTTTATTTTGCAAATATGCTTCTGGTAAGTTAATAAAACTAAGAAATTAAAAAAATGCAATTTTCACATTCTGTTACTGCAACGTTGTGGCGACGATATATTACTTAGCACATTGAATCTGAACTACATCAAACTTACACGCCACTATTAAAACAGAGCTTTAAAAATTTACATCTTAAAATGTCGGCACTGAACAGGTTAATCAATTGCTATTCTAAAATACATTGTATGATATATATATCGCATTGTTCTAGGGCAGGGATTTCCATTTTATAATGGCAACATTACAAAACTATTATTGATTGTGTATGGGCCACAATCTAATCATAATTTTTATGACATTCTGCACATGAACTAAAGGTAATCTTTAAATCACTCTAAAACAAATCTATAATTTCTGGAACACTATTTTAGAATTGCATATAAGAGAGAAATAAACAAAAGAGCAATTAATGCAATTTTGAATAAAACAACTCAACGTTGACAGTTTATTTGAATTGAAATTAGATAAAAAGAGAAATTAAAAAATACTAAATTACAACTAATTGATGAGCTGCATCGACCAATGAAAATTTTTAATGGAGGTTAGATTGTAATGTCGTGCATTGCTCGTAGCCTGGATGAATATTTATTTTTTATTAACTTTTTTTTTTTTTAATTTTTCTTCCATTGTTGTTTTTGAAATATTTTGCATAATTTTTAGAACATTTTTTATAAAAAAGGTTTTCTGGGCCACCAACAGTTACTCATAGACCACATATGAAAACCCCTGCTCTAGAAAATAGTTTGCATTATAAAACAAAACCATAACAAACAGAACATATCAATGCCATCACATTTAAGTAACAAATGTGATTACAGTTAGTTTTTAGGAGACCAGAAAAAAATGTATGTTTTACTTTTAACTTCCCCACTGCGAATAATTTTTTTAGCTGTGGGCCTTTTTACTTCTCTGAGCCTCTAGATTTATGTTTATAACATATTTTATTATGCAAATATACTTCTGTAAATTAATAAAACTACAGAATTAGAAACATTAGATTTTCACATTTGTTACTTAAATGTGGTGGCGACGATATCTAAATAAAAAAAAAAAATCAATACTATTAAATAAATGACCTCACAGTGTGCTAAAACAAGATTTAAACTACAACTTAAATCTACTTTTCAATACATAGTTATTCAGATGGAAAATCATACAGGTAAATGACAGACGCATTATATGGTCTGTATATAATCATAAAAAAAAAAAAAAAAATTGAGTTAACAAGGATTTCATAATAAAGGTTTACTTAATGGTAACCCTAGTTCCAGGAATACAATTAAAGCAATATTAAAGATGGAAAACTAAACTATAGCAGCTTACAGCTGAGTTAAGAAGGCACAAAATGGAAGACATTTTTTAATTAATCACAATATTAGTAAATGTAAAAGAATAAAACGAAAGAGAAAGAAGGTGGAAGATGAACCAAAAGTCTTATTTAACATAACCTAAATCAGAGATGGACAAAACTGATTCACCTAATAAAAAGTAACTAATAGAGAATTAATTTATTTGAATAAAATTATCGATGTTATATATGACAACTCCTAATTTCCATTAAGGCTTCAAAACATGGCAAGTAACATTTAAGAAAGAAGAATTAATAGAATTTAGGAGATTACACAGTACAGAATTGTGGGACGAGTATCCTGTTAATATAATGGAAGTGATTGTATCTTGACAGTTGAAATGGGCATGCAAAGTTTTCGGAGCATTATAATGAACGAATCCTTAAAAAGTTAATTAGCACTGATCTGACGAAAACGTTCAAGGGGTAGGCCGAAAAGTAGATGGGAGGATTGGGAAAACGATTACTTATGCTTGATAAAAATTTGCTATTTCTCAAATTAAAACAGAAACAGAGGCGACTTTGAGGATATAGTTAGTTATCACGTTTAGCAGCTAGGTAAACACAATACTAAACATTATGGCAGCCAGCCCAAAGGTAGGTGCTAACTCTGTAAAGATTCGTTCAATCCGTAAAGAACGAAACAAGAAATAACAGCTTTAATAAATAATAATATCTTTCAGTTCATCTTTTCCTTTTGAAATATTGTGATTTTTAACTTAATCGTAATTATAATTTAATTTAATTACCAGATCAAATTAATAATAATGAGCTATAATTTCATACATCAAAGTTATTTCAGCCTCTTAATTTTAAAAATAAATAAATTATAAAATATAGAACTCATTAATAATTATATAAAATTTTAGTAAAAGAATTAACAATAAAATCTCATTTGTTGGAAGCTGGGGAATATTTAATACAGCTTAGCCTTAAATTGAATCTTATTCAAGATAGATTTCAAACAACTTAGAATTATCTGTAAAAAAAAAGAAAAAAAAAGAAACAGATGTAAACATCAATCAGAACCATCCATAGGGTAAGTTTCTAAACTCAACACTTATTCCATTGATGGAATCCAAAAAGCGATTGAATCCATCATGGATGGACAGCGATGCAGGTGCATTAGGATAGGAACCAGTCTGATTCAAGCGGAACGTTACCAATGAGAAAATAACAAACCATTTAAATAAACTTTATAGATAATTTTATTCAGCAATAAAGTTTATGATTTTTTTTTCTTATTATTCTAGTACAATTAAATATCACAATTGAATGTTGCCTCTACTTAAGAATGGCTAAAGCAAACATGTGATATTAAGTTGTTGTCTGTATAGGCCTATATAATATTTGCCAGGCAGTTTTTAATTTTTATAAGCTCTGAACCCTCTCAAGATGAAATACTGTCAGAGATCAGCTGTTACTGCTGATTTAAAAATAAGTAACAACAAGGAGGTTGTATTGAGGTTATATCCGTCAATCTATTTGGTTATATCCATCAATCTACCCAAACAGTCGATGGGTAATCAGCGATTTAATTGTTGAATAAAGAGACGGCCAAATAGTTTCCATCGATTAATTTAGATACAGTTTGATGGTTTTACGATACCTTCGATGAGCTCATCAGCGAGTTTAGAAACTTACCCATATAATTAATGCTGCTTGTATAATTAATCAGAATTATTAATTAATTAATTAATGCTGCTAATCATATAATCAATAAACTACTACATGAAAGGACCCGCTTCTTGTGGCTGCTCACGAGGCGGTCTGGTCGACTGGGCTCGACTGTGGAATAGTTCTCTGATCAACGACGCTTTCTCTCGTTCAAGAGCCGTGATGCGATCGCTCTTCTTATTCACCTCCTGCATTAAATAAAACAAACATTTGTAAATTAGATCAGTTTACTGCCAATACTCTGGCTTTTAATTTGTTAGCTCATGAATACGGGAAGGCATTTGGTCATTAGCTCATGGCATTTGGAATGATTAAGGATTAATAAAATTCTCGTAACAATTAAACATGGAGCAACACAATGAAACTTTATCTGTTATACTAATAAGTAATTTATGAGTTCGGAATAGTTTTCGAAAATAGCCTGTTGGAGCTATGGAGCACTACCTGTCATTAAAAAATGGAACTATGGAGTGGATTGATTGTCAGTGAAGCCTTGAAATTGTCTTCCCTCCAGTCACTCCACTTACATAATTTTTTTAAATATGGACTCATTAGTTAAATTACAAAATATCTGGTGTGTCGGCTCACACTACTTTCCTTATCACTTTCGAGCAAAGTCCAATACAATAATTGTTAGATATTTATTTAAAAATATACAATCATATTGAATAATTGTTTGCTGTATCTTTGCTAATATTGGTCCAATTTAGACCGTTTTTTTTTTTTTTTTTTTTTCCTTCCTTTATTTTCCAGCCAACAAGGTATTTCTTTATTTTTCTATTACAGTACATTAGGAAGTCTAAAACAATTATTTATTAACTCATAGCAATGATGACATTCCTTACATTTTTTTCTTTCTTTTCTTACATCCACTTCATTTTTCTAACCGTATCTACGTTTCGGGGTTGTTTCTCCATCTTCAGGATAAATTTTTGGAAATATACAGTACACCTGTATACTTTGTAATGAAGACTAAGAGAAATTTATCCTGAAGATGGGGAAACAACCCTGAAACGTAGATACGGTTAGAATGAAGTGGATGTAAGAAAAGAAAGAAAAAAATGTAAGGAATGTGATCATTGCTATAAGTTCATAAATAAGGTATTTCTTATTTTAGCTTTTAGGCAATTCAATTATCTTTCAAATGAGCATCTTGAATATTCTGGGAGATGCATAATTTACGAGCTACAGTAAAAATTAAAAAAAAAAAATTGAACTAGTTTTCAAGAGAACATTCACAGAATAGTTGAATAAAAATGTTTAAAAATAATTAGGGATTGATAAATTATTTGCCACTTCTATAATTTTGTTTTTATTGAAAACTAGTTTCGAATGTTATACATTCATCTTCAGTTCTAAAAACACACAAAAAATTCAAAAATAAGCAATTCAAAATATAGTTTGTATTATTATACATATTAAATTAGATGTAATATAAATCAGATATAAACAAATATAAATCTGATTAATATTACATCTAATTTAATATGTATAATAATACCAAACTATATTTAGAAAAAAAAACTATATTTTTTTGAATTTTTTGTGTGTTTTTAGAACTGAAGATGAATGTATAACATTCGAAACTAGTTTTCAATAAAACAAATTTATAGAAGTGGCAAATAATTTATCAATCCCTAATTAGATTGATCCTTCTATACCATCATGCGGATGTCAACTTTTTAAAAATAAGCGTCTAACAGCCATATCTTTGCTAATACTGGTCTGATTAAGGCAACTTTTTTGATTCGGTTTGCAGAGAAGTTAATTATCTTTCAAATCATACTGTACATAATAAACAATAAAATGAATACTTTATGAGTTAAGCACAAACACAATTTTCTTTTCTTCATAACTTCTTTTCTTGCCTTTTCTCGCAGATATACTACACACGAAAATTAAAAGGGCTTTAAGGGAAAGATTTTAGGCAAGTTGCATCAACATTGTTAGAGCCCTTTTGGCGCTACAATCTATAGAAAAACACGTTTTATGGTTATTATGTAGTCACTATTGCACACAGGCACTGTGGAACAAAACCAACACGTACATAAAAAAACAAAAACAATTCAGTACACTCGTTCAAGATAAACAATGGCTGAAAATGCGTTGTTTTGAACTCAAGGAGCACTGAAACATAAAGATCAGTTGAAAACCGGAAACAGAAAATTTTACCCGATTACAATACCTTCTTAAATCAATGGAAAAAGTAAAAATACAAAACTAAAATAAAAATATAATTAGAGTAATGACCTGAGTGAGTAGATGGTTCTGTTGCCGCAACCTAGCTATGAGACTAGAAGAATGTGGGCTAACAGCCAGGTTCATATGCAACGGCAGACCAGGATCTGTCAAGGTCGCCAGGTGTCGGTTCACTTCCAACACTCGTGCTCTCTGCAGCTCAACCCTTTCGTCTTGGGCCTCGCTCCATTGGTCCTAAATCATGATTTGCTTAAAATATTTTATTCGAATAATAAGCCAAATTAAAATTTTAGAAAAACAAACATAAAAACATGTAAAATTATTTCTTTTCTAACTTTTATTTAAAACATAAAAAAAAAAATATTTTAAAAACAAATATATCGACAGTGGAATGAGAAAACATAAGTCTGAAAACTTGTGTCTATTAATAATAACAATCTTGACAGTGGATTCCTGTCCTTCCTTCACGATATATCGAAAAAAAAAAATTGGAAATGCTGAAAAAATCGATTATTGATGACAGCAAGCACCAAATACTAAACGTACCGAAGTGCTAAAAGTCTTAAAAATATATTGTAATTATAAAAGTTTTGCCACCTTAATAAACTCATAATCTATAAGATAATAAAATATTAAAAAATATACATTCTAATTTAGGAAAAAACGTTTCATGTATTTCCTGTAAAGTTTTCTAAATGGTTCTTAAGCCTTTTCCAGAAAGCAACTGCGATATACATATGCCTACACATATTATATATTAATATATGTATTTTGGTGTTCTATAGTGTTTATTATTTGGGTAAATAAAGTATCATGAGTTTCGTGTAAACTTTGCTCTTTTTTTTCAAAACGACGTCGATATAAATAAGTTAATCTGAAAACATTTAACTATTAAATTTTTATTAATTAATCAGAAACTAGAAAATAAATAAATTGGTTTTGAACGAAGCTGATTTTTAAAAGAAAAAATAGATAAAAAATCATTATTGACATACTATACTTTTAGTAGTGTTGGAATTCTTTTACCACAAAAATGTATTAAAAAATATTTTGTGTATTGATAGATCATAAGGTATATCAGCAAGGAGATGCTTCGGGTGGCAGTCAAGAATAAAATAAAATAGCTGTAAGTATTTATTTCATGCCGACGTTTCGACCCACATTGTAGGTTTTCATCGGGGTTAAAAATAAAGATACAAAGGAGTAATATAAGGGACTTCTACTTACTTATTATTCCTATTTTCAATTTTAGGTTGTTTTTTTATATAATATACTCCTACATTACTCCCTTGTATCTTTATTTGCCATCTCCTTCTGGTATTAAAAAATACTTTGTAATTATTAAGTTATCAATACTGTAATAAAATTATTCGCTGTGAGTTTAAATGCAATGTTATACTTCTCTTGATACTCAGGTTTGTTAATGATATACTTTCATTAAATTGCAGAAATATTTCATACTAATCAATCTAAATAATCAAATTCACTACTAAAAAATCGAACATCTTACGAGAAAGGCAATTAATTATTTAAGACATTTCTCCTTACTGAGTGACCGGTTCTGCCTAAGTTGTTCATCTTTTCTTGGACCGCAGATATCTGCTTCATGTACCAATCTCTAGCTCTGTCTACAGCTTCGAGCCCTTGCATGAGAACGTCTTTCTCTAGTTCAATCTGCTTCATCCTTTTTAGCTGTATTAAAAAATTAGAACTTTAATAACTTGGTTGATAATACAGAATTATAAATTAAATATAAGCATACCGTACTCATTGAATTATTTACATATATTGTCACACATTAAGATAAACATTTTAAAAGTTTTTATCAGTCCCACATCTTTAAACACCTAATTATTTTTTTTTAATGCATTATAATGATAAAAATGGTTAGAATAAAAATGTTAATAAAGTATCACTAAAAATAATAATTTTATCCAAAACAAATAGACTTATAAACAATTTTATTTTAAAGAAAAAAACTATTAACATTAAAATTATTATAGTGTTAAAATGAAATGAGCAGTGGAATTTTTATATATTAAAATTTTATGATTGCCATAGTTAATCATATTCCCATGCTAATAAATGTTGCCATTTATAGCACTTGAAAATGAAAGTTAAACGAGCCAAAGAAGTTTATGCAAAGATTAAATATTAATTACAGAAAGACAAATTTTATTTATTCATAAATCAATCTTTCCACAAGCAGAACGAATAGTACAAATTCGAAAATAGGTGTTTTCTTCTGCATTATTGGCAACCATAACCGTGAGTTTAAATTAAAAAAATGTTAGAAAGTTTAGATAAATTTACCATGTTATAATCGATGCCATTTTGCAAGGTATGCCTTCTAGGCTCCCTCCTACGAGCAGTCGACTTTTTGTGCTGCTGGTCGTTGGAAGGAGCAGGCTTCCCGTCGCCAACGCTTCGCGGTCGTTCTACCCTTCCTGCGAGGAAGGTCCCACCTGCCCTCTTCTCTTCATCCATCATAACGCCCAGCTGCCAGCTCTGCAATGCTGAGCGGATCTCGGATTTATCTACAGTCCTCTCGAGACCGACAGCAGCTCTGAAGTAATATATCATATTAGTGAGCTATATAGAAAATCGTTTAGTATGGCATTGATTAATATTCATGATTGCTAATAAGGTCTCATACTGAGATAGCTTACAACTCCAATATAAACAACAAATTTCTAGCAGAGATCAGTAAGGTTTTACATTAAAAAAAACAAAAAAAAAAAAAACCCAAGAATGAGGGAACAGAAAAAGTACTTTCTTGAATAGCATTTGCTACTTAAATAACTAAATCGAGATTTATTTCTTGAATTAGGCTTCAATATGTTGTGGCCAACAAATAAAAAGGCAATGCAAACAGTATACGTGGTAAATATAATGGTAATAGTGGTAGAAATTCTAAGTTAGTTTACCAATATGTAACAAAGACGTCTAAGTCAGACGCTCAGAAACATCGTTATAAGGGAGAAAATGGAAGTCCTAGAGATGATGGAAGAAAGGTGACTCAGATGGTAGGACAACATGAGCCGGAGGAATGATAACAGGATAAAAAGGTTGATAATGGATTGGGAGGCTGTGGGTAGAATGAGAGGAAGGCCCTCTGTTAGATGGAAGGATGGAGAGTATGGTAGGAGACTGTCAAAGGACGCGATGGACCGGCAGATATGGAGGGACCTGCTAAGACAGGAGTTTGGTTGACTAGACCTTAATATCGAAGAAATTCCTAAAAAAAGAAGAAGAAGATTAAAAAATATCAATTAATGTATTATTGGCTCCACTTAACATTGATGATTATTAAATGATGGTCCTTAATATATAAATATTTGATTGATCGACTGAAGAAAATGATATACATATGAATGATGAGAGAATGATAGTTC
The DNA here is from genome assembly GCA_948150685.1 of Rhaphigaster nebulosa. Classification (NCBI taxonomy): domain Eukaryota; kingdom Metazoa; phylum Arthropoda; class Insecta; order Hemiptera; family Pentatomidae; genus Rhaphigaster; species Rhaphigaster nebulosa. The sequence continues at coordinate 3,604,601 of OX411308.1, forward strand.
TGAGGATAAGATTGGAATCCAAAAATAACAAGAAATAATAAATTGTATGAAAGCAAGAATCAAAGTATGATAGAAACGTATCATTGTGTATGGTATACATACTGAAATTAGAGATTGATAAATTATTTGCCACTTCTATAAATTTGTTTTATTGAAAACTAGTTTCGAATGTTATACATTCATCCTCAGTTCTAAAAACACAAAATTAAGCAATTCAAAATACAGTTTGGTATTATTATACATATTAAATTAAATGTAATATAAATCAGTATTATAAAACATTTATGAATTATGAATTTAATTAAGATAACAAATCAAATACATGTTAGCACTCACCAAGGTTTAAATGGATTATATCAAACAGAAAAGTTTGCACTGGTTTCTTCTCGCATTGCACTAACAATGAAAGAAAGGTAGGTAGGATGCTTATAGGTAAACGGTTTAAGGGTCGGGGGTTTTCCAATAATGCCGGTGAGTAATTAGTTTTTCTGTTATAAATGGGAATAAATTTAAGATTGGACTATTGGAGATATTTCTTTGGTCATTTAAGCAAAAATCTGGATTGGATTTGAAGGATTTTATTATTTCAAGTGCTTCATATATATTTTGTTTCTAACACCACCAGTAACATGTTAAAAATGCATTCTAATACATGACTTCCAACCCAAGAACGCTTAGTTTCAAAGACAGCCAAGTCCAGTGGAACCAATCACCGCACAGTATTCGCATCACGTGAGCCTGAACAGCTTTTTTGTAATATCTTTTGACATGAAGAAAATCTGTCTCTATCAAACCATTTTAAATGGTTTTCGGATGCTTCTGGAAAATTCTGCAAAGTGGACCTGGCCCTGTTTTTAACTGAGCTACACAATTATGTATTGATTTGTAAAATAGCTTATTCATTGATACAATAGTTTTCAAGAGATAACCAAATATTAAATGACGATTTCATTTAGATAACGCATATGCCTTTGATGGAAAAGAAAAAATCAACATAATAATTTTTCTGTAACTTACTCTAAAACAAACTCTAAAGTTTATAAGAAAGCTTCTATAGGCTTTTCTACAAAGTTGTTTATAGAAAATATTGTTATAGCAAGTATCATTTTCAACAGACCTGGGTGGTTTGGGCGGTCCATAGAGAGGAGGTTTGATCGGAATGCCTAGGGAGGGATCGGCGGGGAGTTGCGGCATGCTGATTGTCCTCTGCTGCGGCATACTGCTGCTGTGGCACAAAGCCCACGGCTGTTTAGGAGGATCGACGTCAAGCAGAGGAGCAGAAGGTGGCCTTCCTCCAGGTTCTTCGACAGAATTGCAGCTCCTCTTTTTCTTTTCCATCTAAATTTAGTCGAAAATTATGAACTCAATATAAAATTTATATTATTTTGCAAATTAAATTATATAGAGAGCTAATAAAAAAAATAAAATAAAATAATAATAAATTGTACCACTACAACCCATGAAGGGTTTTGGATTCAGTACTTAGTAAGGACGTACTGTTTCTAAGCCAATGGTTGTGCAGCAAGGTGATTTGGCCAGGATCACGCTCAACCGCCAGGTTTTTCCTCTAATTAAGGGTACCCAATTAATAGAGACTGGGTGAGCCCCAGATAGGGAATATATAAAAAAAAAAAAAATATTGATTTATATCATATAGATAATTTTTGAATATGTTGAAATATTAGTTCAATATATCAAAAATAAATATCTATATTTCGATAAATCGGGCCTCTATTTTAAAGGATCACACACATATGTGTTTGTAATTTTGTTTTCATAATATCGATATTTCTGTACCGATATAATTCAGATATTGTTTTTATAACATTGATATTTCTTTGCCAATATAGTTACGGTATTGTTTTAATAATACCTATCGATATTTCTGGGACGATATAATAAAGATATATTTTTTGTTAAGTTCAATTCCAGCAGAATTTAAATATCAAGAAACAGATTATCTCCTAATTTTCCTCCAATTCGTTAAATTTTATTTTTTAAAAACATTAACGATACTTTTATGCCGATATCGATCAAGATATCGATATTCTTAACTGATATCGATATTTTGCTTTCTACATTCCATCCTTAGAACACAGCCTCTATAGACAGTAACACGAACACACCACAAGTTTTTATGGTTCTTAGTTTCTTGAACCCGCCATCCTTGTAGAATTTTATATTTTTTTCTTTTTTCTTTTGTTGAAAAAATATAGCTCTTCGATACTCAAATTTGATATATATAAAAAAAAAAAAAAAAAAAAAAAGAAAAAATTGGGCAAAAATATTAATACTTTTTCAAGATCCCTAGTCCCAGGAGAGTTTCCCGACACCAGGGTCGATCCATGGCTGATATAACAGGATAACCAGCAATATTTGCAATAGCTCAACTCAAACCCGGGACTAGGAGATAGGAGCAACCTGACTCACTGAGCTACTACTCCGCTCTCCTAGAGAGATAATATCTGGTATAAATCAACATTAAAGCAGATTTTCAATAGTTTTATAATATATTCTTGACAACTCAATTTATAATAACTTACAAGCTATCCTCGCCAAAAATAGTATTATTTGTAGAGCGTTACAATATATGTATCAATTTTCCTTAAAATTCAATAGTTTATAATTTTCTTAGAACCCCCTTTAATTATTATTAACTTACGTATGTATGTAGTTGTCTTTTTTTGAAAACTAATTTGACTTTCTTAAATTTTTTTTATCATAAAATATATGCTATTGAATTATTCTTGATATTACTTTACTTTACATAATTATTTTACTACTTTTCTGTTAATATTTTCTTTTGAAATACTTAGACCATGAGTTAAAAATCCAATTTTTTTAAATTCTACTGTACTGAAGGTTAACAGAAACTGATTAATAAACGACTAACAGTTACTCGAAGTTTTAATAATATTATTAAAATAATTAAAACTAAATAATAAATTCCAGTAAATACCTGATTCCTCAAGAGACATATTTTTAAACCAGCACAAAATCTCTCGAAAGACAATAAACCGTTAGGTGGAGTCACTTTTCTTAAGCTCTCAATAACGCCTTTTGGGAGTCCTTTGGTTCCGTCATCCTGCCATCTATTCTCAATATCTGCAATTCAATAATTACACAATGTAAGATCCTTCTAATTAAAAAAAATGTAATGTCGAAAATTTTATCAAATTTTAAATTACAAATTCATTTGATAGTTCATTTTAATAAATACACACGTAGGAAATAGAAATAATACGAGTCAATGTTTTCATTCAAAGATCAATTAATTCACTTCTTTTTTTTTTTGTTATCTTATAGAGGTGATTAAAACCTTTTACCTACTTGACATATTTTACCACTCTCATGGAACATGGAAGTTTTTTAAGATGCAAATAATTTAGAACTTATTCACAATATTATTTTATGTGCTATGGGAAATATTGAATCAGAATAATTTTTTTATTACAGTGATCCAGATAATGAAAATATTCTGGAAAAGTTAAAGTATTTTTTTTTTGCTGATAGATTTTGTTCATTACTCTTTTAAGGTAAAAATTAAACGCTGTGCAAAAAAAAAAAAAAAAAAAAAAGGGATATCAAGAGCACATAATTACTTATGATCTTACCTGGAACAATTCAATTAGAATAGCTAAATAATTATGAAATAAAAACAAATACTAATTTAAAAAAAAAAAAATAATACAAATTTAAGTCTTTCATAAATTGTTATAATAAATAAAATGTAGTTTAACTATAATTACATTATATTATATTCATTACTTCCTAAGTCCTAAAGATTAGACAATGGACAAAATTAATATAAACAGGTCATAAAATTATATAAAATGAAAAAAAGCTCTTTATTTCATAGAACCTCTCTGAATCATCATGATGTATGACCTGGTGGATTAAAAAAAAACTTGCTACAAGATTATTACATTAAACATACAAAGAAAAAGATAAACACGATTGAATTATAGTACAAAACTAGTTTTAAATAGATAAATATTCCATAGAAATCATAAAGTAAAAATAATCATATTTTACATTTTGACTAAATTCGTAGGAAAATATCTGAGATGATCATGAAAAACAAAACAGGACAGAATTATAAATTTTAGCAACGATATGAAGTTGTTTTATACCCATAATTCAGTAATATCAATAAGTTCAATGGAAATTAAACAAAATTTATGGTATTTTTTTCTACTAATATTAATCTGTGAAAGTTAGATATATTTTAATTAAACATATTAGAGTAAAATAATTCGTTTTTCAATGATAAATTATTATCGAATCGATCTGAATCCAATATTTGTATATAAATTATCATTATTAATAATCTTAAAATTCAATTCTTATCAAGTTTTCCACAACCACTATAGATATAACAATAAAACAAAAACTCTATCAATATGAATCTTAAAATGGAAATATTTAATTTACCTGTAAGTTTGACAAAACCAATTCCTTTCTCATCCAAGATATCAAACAGTGTCCTCAAAGCTGCGACGAATTGCTTAGGAAGACCTTCAAGAGTTGGCGATTGATGGACAGTTGGTGACATTGACATCTGGAAAATTTGAACTTAATGAAATAGAAATATTTTCTTTCATATGACATTGTTTAACTGTTGTTTCTGAGTGATGTTAAGTAAATAAACATCAAACAACAGGTAAAATTCAAGAGACATAATTTAAAAATTAAATTAAAAACAAATGTGTCCTGTCAGTTTTAAGTCCATTGACAGGAATTGCATAATAAAGGTGTGTTTGAATAAAGAATGTTTTCAATGTAGGTACCTGTTGATTACTTGGTGGATAATTGCACAGCCTATTGGAATCTATCCTATCGGACATTCTGGAAGCTCCTCATCTCGAAATCTTCGTAAAATATCAGTAAAACACTTCCACAAGACAAGACTCTACAACAAAGAGTTGAGAAACACATCAGGGACAGTTTATTGAGAGAAGTAAACAGGTGGGTGGGGGTGGGCGAAGTGGGGGAACTTGTGCTTACAGGTGGGGGAAGTTTTCCCTTTTGGGGAAACAATTTTTTTAATTAGACAAATAAAAGTTATATTGATATTAATATGAAATTATAATCACGTAAGTCAAAGGGTTTCCATCAGTTATCCGTTACACTGTTTCATATCTCAAGTTTGAATTCAATTGTAAACGTACTAGAATAACCGTTAAGATTTCAAATCCACGTGCCGTCCCACGAATTCCCATTTCTTCCAATTGATAGTCAAATCTATTGTTTCTCTAATTTAGTTTTTCCATACCTGATTAAAATTCACGTCAGATTTCATTTTCTTAAATATTTTCATTGAAAAAAAAAAAAAAAAAGTCAGGACATTTATTTTCAGAGATATATTTTTCACGCATGATGATATTTTCAAGAATACTGGTAAAAAGTATTATAGATAAAAACATCTATATTAAAAATATGCTCCTATTTTCTAAAATGTGACAATTTTCGATAGTTTTGGTGTTTGAAGGTGTTTTTGTGAAACAAATTTAAGATATTATATTGTCTCTGAGAATTTATTAAACATTTATAATTATATATATTGGAATAATTATATAAAGCACATATAATTATATCTTATCTTATTTATTATTTATATTTATTTATTATTATATCTTATGATATACCACTAAATTTTAAGAAAATTAACACAGAGGGAATCAGTGTTATGAAGCATAAATTTTAAGATTAAATAAAAAACTAATTTCACTTTTTTATTTACACGCAAGTAAAGTTATTTCATTCCCACTTGAAGATACGATCTAGATGTTATTGAACTTTAGCGGAAACTCTTAGTTTGCTGTTTTATTAATAGTACTATTTTATTCTAAAAATTATACAGGTGTATTCGGCAGATGCCAATATATACCGGTTGTGGCCAATATATACCGGTTGTGGCCAAGAAATCCTTATAGGGTCATTCTCAAATAAACTGTTACTTTCGAAATCTGAAAAAAAAATATACATTCACGTTCATGGAAAGTAACATACGGCCTTATATAATAAGCGTTATATCAGTGTCAAAGAGTGAAAAATCTGACTTATTATGCGAATTTTATAATTTTTCGATTTTCTAGGTACTTTCACCTTCAAAACCCTTTTATTTCACGAGAATTACGCACTAAAAAAATTGTTTATTGATTTTTCGCAAGTTTTTTTTGCGTTATTATCAATTAGGACTATTTTCCGTTGTCCGATGGACCCTCAGTAATCAAAATATACATTTTTGATTTAAAATATTTAGTGAAAAAATTCGAAATTCACTTCGGATACAACTTGACTCGTGCCTACTTTTCACCAGAATTTTTTATTTTAAACCTTTTTACTTCCTTGTACGCAGTAAAGGAAGTATTGTAGTCGCGAAAATTTTCGGTTTTCATATTTCAACGGAAATATCCATTTTGACCATCCCTGAATCCATTTTGGCTAGTTTCGTCGTGACGTATGTACGTACGTGCGTATCTCGCATAACTCAAAAACGATTAGCCGTAGAAAGTTAAAATTTTGTATTTAGAACAGTTAAAAAAATCTAGTTGTGAACCTCATTTTTTGGCCACTACATGATTACCGGAAGTGGTACTTAACTTGAAGGTCATTATTGATTTTCATCAAAAATTATATTAAAATATAATGCAAAACTTCTCAAATTAGGTATATAAGACTTACATGTTAATATAATATGTTAAATTAAATCGTATGCTAATATAATATAATAAATTTTGGTTAAAAATGGCAGACCGGAAGTGGTACTTTATTTGAAGGTCATATTAGACTTTCATCAGAAATGACATTAAAATATAATGTAAAATATCTCAAATTTGGTAAATAAGACTTTTATTTCAATATAAATAATACAATTGATTTTGGTTAAAATGGATGAGCCGGAAGGGGTACTTCACTTGAAAGTCGTAATAAACTTAAATAAAAAATTATATTAAAATTAAATACAGAAATCATAGGTTTCGGTAATAAAGGTTACAATCGCAATTTGGTTTCCAATCCAATTAAACATTTTTATTACTTGTTTTAAGTGTTAAAATTGATTGCCAAATACTGGTTTTCCTCCCCATTTGTGGGATGAACAAGTCTGCAGCAGCAGAATAAGATATAAATTAAGTGGGTTTTTTCCGCTTAAAATGTCGAAACTGTCGATTTTCAATGCTTTATCTTGTGATATTGACAGTTTTAATGTTGTCACAGGACATGAAGAAATCTCTTCGAAATTTCAGTTATCATGAGACCTCCAGAAACAAGAGTGTCAATAGATGGATGTCGCGACGCCGAGTGTCGTTTTTAAGATACTTTAATCTTCGGAAACTAGTAACCAAATTCAGGATCACTTTTTGAGCCACCGATTTATAGTTTAATAGGCGTACAAGGAAGTCATGTGTTGTCCACATCAGATATTTTTATAAACGTTTTTAACAATTAAATATCTTAAAATGCACTTTGCTTTGCGACGAACTAAATGCTGATAGGGAGTTTGAAAACAATGAAAACCGAAAAAGCTGAATAGATATTAAACCGAATTAGGTTTAATTCTAAATATCTACAACCTATATTTAAATTAATTTTACAACATAAAGTTATAAATAGGTTGTTTAATGATTTTTAAACTGATTGTTTATTTTAGGAAATATTTATGAACCTATCAATTACTTGTTCTCTTTAGTGAGTCACTTTCTTTATACGACGTTTCGAACTTATCTGTTCATTTTCGAATGTTCTTTGTTCTTTGGCCTCATATTTGTAGCTTAAACCTTATTTTAGTCTTATTGTCATATCTGTTAAAATCGCTTTTATTTTTTGTTATTTTCAAGATTCTCCCCCTTACTCTATATATGTATAAACAATTAGAACGTCTCATTAACTTTTTACAACCTACTAATTTCTTTTATTTTTGAGGCACATCCTATATAATTATAAAATATATAATATATATTATATATTATAATAAATATAATATATTGTTAATATCAATATATTAGTTAATATTAGAGCATCTCATTAACTTTTTACAACCTACTAATATCTTTTATTTTTGAGGCAGATCCTATATAATTATAAAATATAATATATCATAATAAATATAATATATTGTTATTATCAGGATTCTCCCCCTTGCCCGTGTCAATGGTTTTCCTGTCGGATATCAACAAAGAATCCTGATAATAACAAAAAATAAAAATGATTTTAAAAGAATAGGGCAATTAAACGAAAATAATGTATAAGCTACAAATATGAGGCCAAAGGACAAAGAACACTTGAAAATGGACAGGCTAGTCCGAAACGTCGTGTATAGAAAATGGCTCAATAAAGAGAAGTAATGAATTATTTCGTAAAATAAACAATCAGTTAAATGAACTCAACCCGTCTAAAGGAAGAATTTAGAAAATTTGATGATTTTGTTTAGTTGTCTGGTCTTCTTCAGTTGAATACAATGACGAACATCAGTTTAGATTATTAAGACCACTTAACACCCTAACTATGTTTCCCACCACCTTTCATCAATGGTGAATTATACTTTTTTTTTATTTTTAGAGGGTATATGTATAAACAATTATAGCGTCTCATTAACTTTTTACAACCTACTAATTTATTTTTGAGGTAGATTCTTTATAATTATAAAATATAATAATTATATGGAGGTTTTTGGATGTAACCTCGCTAAAATATAAAATTAACACACGTCATACTATTTCTTGTTTTTCGGAACATAACGTAATTTCCAAAATCTTCAATACACAAATTATTTTCCATGGACAGATTCAAGATGGGATAATCTTTAAATATATCAATCCCATAAGTAACATCGGTTTTTAAAAATCTGTCTGTTTATGTTTATATTACTAATCCTCTCCTTTACAATTGAATTGTGTTTACATATTTTGTTTATTATAGCATTACGTACTCTTGTATTTATAATGTTTTTATTAGAGAAAGTTTGCGTTGAAATTTCAGTTAAAATGGATATGATGACAATTGACGGTGGGCATTAGAATGTGTCGATCCAAGTTTTTCTACTAATTCTTCAACTGTTACAACAGGATTTTCTTCAACAGTACACTGCAGAAGTTTGTAGTCAAGCTCTATTGGTCGACCTGTCCGAGGCTCGTCTTCCAGTTTGCGGTTTCCCGCTTGAAACTTTTCAAACCGCCTCTGCACTTGCCGTTCACTAATGACGTTGTCTCTATATATTTCTGCAAGTTCCCGATAAGATGAAGCATCATTTTCTCATTTATCGAATTCCCAAAGCATAAAAATAAAAAAATAAAAATACCCAATATAAAAAAAAAATTCCCAAAGCGCAAATGGTTTATGGGGAGATCCATTTTAATTGAAAATTCAGCACAGACTAACTAACTTTCTCCAAAAGTAAACACAATTCAATTGTAAATGATGGATTAGTAATATCAACATAAATCGACAGATTTTTAAAAACAGACATTACTTATGGAATGACCTGATATATTTAAATATTATCCCACCTTGAATCTGTCCATGGAAAATAATTTGTGTATTGAAGATTTTGGAAATTATGTTATGTTCCGAAAAACAAGGAATAGTATGACATGTGTTAATTTTATATTTCGGCGAGGTTGCATCCAAAAACCTGCATAAAATTATATTTTATTATTATATAGAATTTATCTGAAAAATAAAATAAATTTGTAGGTTGGAAAAAGTTAATGAGACGCTCTAACAAAAACATGATAAATAGAAGAGTATGTAATGCTATCATAAACAAAATAAGTAAACACAATTCAATTGTAAATGATGGATTAGTAATATCAACATAAAAATCGACATTACTTATGGGATGAACTGATATATGAATTATTTTACCTTTTGTTATTTTTATTTTTTTTTTATAGTTATTAACATAGACATAGATTTTTATTTCATAATCGGACTAAACAATAAACTTAAATTAGAACTAATACCTCCATTTATTTTATCAAAATATTAGTCAGCTAACACATGCAATAAACGAAAGTAGATAAAACCCAATGAATCATTTCTTCATGAATCAACTTCATGAACATTCTTTAATGAGGAGTCACTTTGTGATAGTTTTTTCAAGGACTTCCTTTCTCTTCAATTAATTTATTTTAATTTTATTTTTTATCGATTTTACTTATTTGCCATCGGCTATCTATCGATTTAAGTAACTGAATTTTATTTTCTTGAAAAACTGAAACCCCCATTTCGAACGGTATATAAAATCACTAGTCACAGGGTTTAATTTTCATTAATTTTTCTTGTTTTGTACATCGTTTACGAAAAGTTGAAAATCGATGACGGTATTAAACAATATTTTATACAGAATCTGAATATAAAAATAAGATAAGCAAATTTTATAATGTATCTTTTACCTCAAAAATATATAATTAGGGATTGATAAATTATTTAGCACTTCAATATTTTTTAAAAATTGAAAACTAGTTTCAAATGTTATACATTCATTTTCAGTTCTAAAAACTTCAAAAATAAGTAATTTAAAATAAATATTGGTATTATTATACATATTAAATTAAATGTAGTATAAATTAGTATTATAAAACACTAATTTAATTAAGACAAGAGATCAAATAGATGTGCAGGTAAGGATATAATATACTTAAACCTTGACGAAAAAATTGCTATAACATCCCATAAATATACCTGTCTTAAATACGTAATTTCAGTTCCATAAGAATTTTCGTTGTTGAGCTAGGCTGTTCACATACACACAGACCATTTTGCGAGACTTGATCATTTGTACTCAGGGGAACTTAAAACGTGTATTTCCGTTGAAAACTCGAATTCGAAAATTTTCACGAACGAAATACTTCCGCTTACTATATATTTCATATGTAGGTAAGGGAAATTAAAACCAAAAATAATCATAAAATTTCGAGTTTTCTTTTGTCCGCCATTTTGTATTCCAGTTGCTATAACTTGGCAGACGTGCATTTTACATGTCAGGCCAATGGACATGTTCATTTTATATGGCCAATTCTTAGTTTGGAATAAATCACCTTTTTTGTCATAGAGTAACAAGGGATGATGCAAAACTTTTTTTTATGTTTGTATAATAAAGTTGTTAATCACAAGTAAAATATTTAGTCCGAAAAAATATGATGCAACTGGATAATTTATAAAAGTTACGGAACGCGGTGTCTGGAATGCGATTGTTTTTCCCTGGAGTGCTGGATAAATAATGGATCAGTTTAAGGTAATAATCACTGATGAACTAAATCTTAAGTCTCAGAGATATAGGAAGATTTTGTTAGGACTTATGAAAACGGGACGCTACGCATTCTGGTATCAGTCGGTATCGAACTTCCTGGTTCACTTGATGGGTCATTCTTCTTCGAAGGGCCAATAGCAGCTCTGAAGTTATGCAAACATTACCTAACAATTTTTCCTCCAAAAATCATTTATAACACTCCATTGCGAATTAAAACGTAAATATATTATCCTCACAACTCATAAGGGATTGATAAATTATTTGCCACTTCTATAAATTTGTTTTATTGAAAACTAGTTCCCGAATGTTATACATTCATCCTCAGTTCTAAAAACACACAAAAAATTCATGATTTCTTGTCTTAGTTAAATTCATAATTCATAAATGTTTTATAATACTGATTTATATAATTTAATATGTATAATAATACCAACTATTTTTTGATTTTTTTGTGTGTTTTTAGAACTGAGGATGAATGTATAACATTCGAAACTAGTTTTCAATAAAACAAATTTATAGAAGTGGCAAATAATTTATCAATCTCTAATTAGATTGAACCTTCTATACCATCATGCGGATGTCAACTTACCAATTAGATTGATCCTTCTATACCATCATGCGGATGCCAACTGACCAATCAGATTGATCCTTCTATACCATCATGCGGATGTCAACTGACCAATCAGATTGATCCTTCTATACCATCATGCGGATGTCAACTGACCAATCAGATTGATCCTTCTATACCATCATACGGATGTCAACTGACCAATTAGATTGATCCTTCTATACCATCATGCGGATGTCAACTGACCAATTAGATTGATCCTTCTATACCATCATGCGGATGTCAACTGACTCACAACTCAGATGCATGTGTATTTCTTGAATGGGAAATTTTCGAACAAATGTCCTCTATAAGGAATTAAACGTTGGTTATGAAAAGTGTCTTTAATAAGTAATAGAAATATTTATGGGACTGGCATTGACAGCTTTTTATCTTCGAATCTTTTGAGTTTATTACCCGAAACGATTTGAGGCGGTAGAAAGACAGGAGCTTATCTTATAAGAAACTCTTTTAAAAAAAAAATGAGTAGCTCGGTAATATCAGCAAGAAGTCGGTAATATGCAATAAGAAGTTGGTAATATCAAAAGAATACTTTTTGCTTGGTTTCACCTTTTTTAGTTATTTATATTTTTTACTTCCTTGTACGCAATAAACAAAAGTATTGTAATCGCGAAAATTTTCGGTTTTTAGATTTCAACGGAAATATCCATTTTGACCATCTCTGAATCCATTTTGACGATTTACGTCGTGACGTTTGTACGCACGTTCGTTCGTTCGTACGTATCTCGCATAACTCAAAAGCAGTTTGCCATAGAAAGTTGAAATTTTGTATTTAGGATCATTATATAATCTAGTTGTGAACCTTTCTTTTTGGTCGCTACATGATAACCGGAAGTTGTGCTTTACTTGAAGGTCATAATTGATTTTCATAAAAAAAGTATAATAAAATATAATGAAAAACTTCTCAAACTTGGTATATAACACTTACATATACAAATAACATGATAAATTTTGGTTATAATTGGCAAACCGAAAGTGGTACTTTACTTGAAGGTCATGTTTGACTTTCATCAAAAATTATATTAAAATATAATGAAAAACTTCTCAAACTTAGTAAATTAGATTTTTATATCAATATAAATAATATTATAGATTTTGGTTGAAATTGAAGAACCGAAAGGGGTACTCTACTTGAAGATCATAATAAACTTACATCAAAACGTAAGGTATATTATTGACGTTTAATACATAGATCATAAGGTTCGGTGATAAAGATTTATAAACGTGAGTTTTTTTTCACTCTAATTTAACAATTTTATTATTTGTTTTAAGTGTTAAAATTGAGTGTAAATTTTTTTTTTTCCTCCCCGATTGTGAGCTGAAGAAGTCTGCAGCAGGAGGATAAGATATAAGTTAATCTCTTGAAAATTTGTTACCAACTGAAAGAAATATATATATATATATATATATATATATATATATATATATATATATATATATATATATATATATATCATTTGAAAGTGAATGATCACCTGTCATTGGGCAAACGCCTGTTGGTTGGCTATATAAATAAATAATGATAATGATTTATAATTAATAATGATTATAAAACTATTTAATCATTTGATGTTTTAAAAATAAAGTACAAAATATAGGCTAGATACTACTTGAAATACTTGAGCATTAATAAAACTACTGTTCGCATCAACATTTCAAGTAAAAACCGTTGAGATTACAGAGGTTTAAGGGTCGGTATGTAGACATCTTGTTTACGAGTTTCCTTGGAGACGACGAGTGGAGGGAAGTGCCACCCACGGCCTTGCCGATCCTGGAATGCGAATGGAGACCGTAGCGAATACATAAACCGTTAGGGGTCCTCGATATATTTTCGCCTTTATTGTCTCCTTGGCCGGTGTTTTCTCTTCAACGTCCTCATTGTGTGTCAGGGTGTCTTCCACCGAAACGGGGACATCTCTCGATGTGGTCTCAGGGGATATCAACCGCATTCGGTGAAAGTTGTTCTCATATTGGCCTGAGTAAAAATCATTTCTTCATAACCCTACATTTTTCTATGACTCATCTTCCTCCTCATGTTGTAATTTATTCCTAAGACATTTATATAAATAAAAATGGAATCTGAAATCACGAAGATTTTCTTGGAGACTTTAATGGGTGGCTATCGCGACATTTATAAAATATTATCTTGAACATGACCATCATAAAGAATTTCAACTGTTAATAATTTGGGTTGACGTCCGCATAGAAGGATCAATATAATTAGGAATTGATAAATTATTTGCCACTTCTATAATTCTTTTTTTATTGAAAACTAGTTTCGAATGTTCTACATTCTTCTTCAGTTCTAAAAACACACAAAAATTCAAAAATAAGCAATTCAAGATACAGTTTGGTTTTATTATTCATATTAAATTAAGTGTAATATAAATAAGTATTATAAAACATTTATGAATTATGAATTTAATTAAGACAAGAAATCAAATACAATCAAATTGTATTTGATTTCTTGTTTTAATTAAATTCATAATTCATACATATTATATAATACTAATTTATATTACATTTAATTTAATATGTATAATAATACCAAACTGTATTTTGAATGGCTTAATTTTGTGTTTTTAGAACTGAAGATGAATGTATATCATTCGAAACTAGTTTTCAATGAAAACAGAATTATAGAAGTGGCAAATAATTTATCAATCCCTAATTATGTTAATATGTTTTTTTTAATGTCTTCAATTTATCTCTCTTTCTTTTTTATTTTTTATCTAACGATAAAATAAATTTATTTTTTATGTATAGATTCAATTATTCTCTTTATTTTTCTTCAATCATTTTTCTCTCCATAATTACTCTCTGATTAATTTCTGTTACTTCATTAGATTAGTTTGTGTTTCTGTGGTGTTCTAATAACTAAAAGAAAAAAAAAATTGAAGAGAAACCAGTAAAGTACTATGAATGCAAAAATTAAGTTTTATGTACATATTTACATATTCTTAATGCGTGAAAGCGTGTTATATTTTTTGATAATATTCTTTTATTGTTGCCGAAATGCGGAAATAATTAAATCGAATATAATAATTTTGATGAAAGTTGGAAAAAATAAATAAATTAGAAATAAATATGGATAAAGTAAAATATATGGTTAGAAGTAGAACAGGCGGTGATTTAAGTGATATGGATATACGAAGGAATACGTTTAAATTCGTAGAAAATTTAAGTACCTGAGGTCTCTAATAACGAAAAGTAACGAAACTCAAGGTTATACTCGGATAATTCGAGAGGCTTAGGGAGAGGATAGACTTGGGTTTCAGCCCTCAAATAATTTGAAAACCTAGAAGGTTGGGAAATTTGAGAACCGACTTCAAACTGCGAAAGTTGTGGTAAAACATTTTACTCAAAGAATTATTAAAACTTAAAACTAATACCAATACCTTTGAAGTTAAGAAATCTGGATTTTATCTATACAATTGATTTTTGAATAGAAAAAAAAATTATGGTTGTCAGGTCTCAAATTTCGCAACAGGTAAGTGAAAACTTCAAATCCAAAAGAGTTGGGAAGATCAAAATATTAAATATAATTGTGAAATCCGGTCCAAACTTGTTGAACAAAATAAAAAATGTTTGCTGATTTTAGATTTTGTCTAAATCAGGCCGATGATTTGTTGTCTGAGAATAAAATCTACCGTGCGTGCGGTTTTTTACTTCCTTCTACGCAGTAAAGGAAGAATTGTTATCGCGAAAATTTTCGGTTTTCAGATTTCAACGGAAATATCTATTTTGACCATCCCCAAATCAATTTTGACTAGTTTCGTCGAAACGTCTGTACGTACGTTCGTTCGTTCGTATCTCGCATAATTCAAAAACGGTTAGCCGTAGAAAGTTAAAATTTTGTATTTGGGATTGTAAAATCTAGTTGTCACTACAAGATCACCGGAAGTTCATAAAGTTTACTTGAAGGTCATAATTGATTTCCATCAAAACGTATATTAAAATATAATGAAAAACTTTTCTAATTTGGTATTTCAAATTTAGATATTGTTTTAAATAACATAATAGATTCCGGTCTAAATAGAGAAATCGGAAGCGGTACTTTACTTGAAGGTCATAATTGATTTTCATAAAAAATTATTATAAAATGTAATGCAAAACTTCTCAATTTCGATATATAAGACTTGAATATTAATGAAAATAACATAGTTTATTTTGGTTGAAATTGGCAAACTGAAAGTGGTACTTTACTTGAAAGTCATATTAGACTTTCATCAAATTTATATTAAAATAATTATATTAGGCATTAGCAAAACATCTGAAATTCGGTATGTAAGAATTTTACATCAATATAAATAAATTATTAGATTTCCGTAAAAATTGGGTGTAATGAAATCTAATGAACACTTAAGAAGCTTTTATTTAGTTAAAACATAGCGTGGTTCAAGAATACACAATTATGGACGCAAACAAGTTTATAGCAATATAGTTACTTAATCATATGGTTACTTGATCATATGGTTAATTGATCATATGGTTAATTGATCATATGGTTACTTGATCACAAATATATTACATTGGGATACCAAAAGGGATACTTGGTCGTCATAATAAACTTTCACCAATAATTATATTAAGATACTATGCAGTACCTCTCAAATTTTGTATGGAAGACTTTTACATCAATATAAATAATATGCTAGATTTTCGTTAAAATTGGCTTACTGGCATTTTATACGAAGGTCATAAACATAAACATTCATCAAAAATTATATTAAAATATAATGTAAAACATCTGAAATTTGTTCTATAAAATTTTTATGTTAATATTAATAACATATGAGATTTTAGTTAATATTGGCCTGCCGGAAGTGGTACTTTACTTGAAGGTCATATTAGACTTCCATCAAAAATTATTTTAAAATATAATGTAAAATATCTCAAATTTGGTAAATAGGACTTTTATATCGATATGAATTTATTTACTAGATTTTGGTTAAAATTGGTGAGCCGAAAAGAATACTTTATTTGAAGGTCATAATAAACATCAAAAATTATATTAAAATTAAATAGATAAATCATATGTTTCCGTAATAATGGTTACAAACGCAATTTGGTTTCCAATCCCATTAAACATTTTTGTTACTTGTTTTAAGTGTTAAAATTGAGTGTGAAATACTGGTTTTCCTACCCATTTGTGAGATGAAGAAGTCTGCAGCAGGAGAATAAGATATAAGTTAAGTGGGGTTTTTCGCTTAAAATGAAGAAACTGTGGATACTGTACTTTACCTAAAAATATTGTTTTTTTTTTTTTTTACTTCTCACCTTTTTTTTTTGAATTAGCGATTTATAGCTTAGGAGGCGTACAAGGAAGTTATGTGATGCCAAATCAGATATTTTATATTCATTATTATTAAAGTTATCTACAGTGTGCTTCGCTCAGAAAGTCATATTTCTACAATTAGCACGACGAAATGGTTCTCTTTTTAAATAATTTATTCAACGAAAAGTATCGACTGAATATAATAATCGATAATGACAACAACTCGACAAACACCGGTTCTAACCTGCCCGTAACCTCTCTGTTTATTTTGAAATCTGTTGCTTTTATTCATCACAGTGTTATAATGAAGTTGAGGAAGAAATTGTTTCCTAAAAGCACCTGTGATTTCATTTGCCTTATTTTCCTTCTGGCAATGTTTCAGGTTTGCTATTGGTTTGAATTGTTCGTCGTTTTGCCAGTTTATTTTGAAGCTAATGATATTATGTACTGGTTCCATTGCCTTGTATCCACAATCCTAATGTTCAACTTAGTCGGAAATTTCGTAGCAGTTTATTTAGTGGACACTAGTATAGAAGGAAGAATCATTCCATCCACATTGAAGAAGAGTTGGAAATTCTGCGAAGTATGTGAGTGCATAACACCACCCAGAACTTGGCACTGTAATATCTGCGAGAAATGCATATTGAAACGTGATCATCATTGTAATTTTATTGCATGCTGCATTGGACATTACAATCATCGATATTTTATTGCATTTTTAATGTATTTGGCTATTTCTACATTATATTGTAGTTATTTCAATGTTTATTATCTTTGGCGATTCACAACTCTAAAGTCATTTTACGGCTTTTTAAAACTTATCCTTCCTCTGGCAATGTTGGTGTTTGGAAGTGACTTCTCTCAGATGCAGTTTAATCGATTGATATGTGTCATTACAATTGTGGGTATGCTTGCCGCTGTCACTGTATTTATTTATAACTTGACCAGTGTCTTGCATGGAGTAACAATGTTCGAAAAAAATAAGAAAATCTATGACTACAATTTAGGAAATGCTGTTGATAATATCAAACAAGTTCTTGGAGAGCGATGGTATCTAGTATGGGTTTCTCCTTTTATTGAATCTAATTTGCCCCATGATGGTATTCATTGGGACAATTTAAAAAATATGTCTGAAAAATATAAGTGATATGCTGGTTTAATGCAAAAAAGTTACTAAGTATACTTCTGATTTAAGTCTGTAAGCACGTAGTTATGAGTTTCGTTCATATTTATCAATGTTAAAACTCATTAAGCTCAAAAAAATAACAACAAATCCTATTAAATGCCAAAAATAGTTTCACTAAATGCAAAATATTCTAAATTTGAGATTTTATTTGACTATCTCAAAATTTATGAAATGTTACTTAATGATTTTTCACAATAACCCGACTATATGCATATTATAAGAAAACAAAAAAATGAAGTTAAATTGCCTACTGGAATTAAAACATTCTGATAATGAATAAGTTTTTTTGTGATCTCACATTGATGTACAATGTTTTTTGTGATATAGTTAAGACTTCACTGAGTGTGTAATTAAATATTTTTTTATATAGTGTACAAATTTTCTCTTTTAATTGAAAGTTTGAAAATTCACTTTTAAGATTAAGTAAAGCTCAATATGTTGAACAAAACGTTGATCCACAATGAATTTTATTATTTGAAGTGATAAATGATATGTAATTTTTTATTCATAATATTTTCACCTCTGATACATTACGGAGGATAAGTTAGCGTATAATGTGTTAAAGTAATTTGTTTTTATATGATAAAATATGTTTTGGTAATAGTTATGCAAAGCTCTACTGGTGGGCGTGGCTTCTTGACAGACCAGCTAACATTTTTGGCACAGTCTGTACATCAAATGCCGTTTCTGTTAAGGCGGCCATTGACTATTTCTTTCTTTGTTATTATATTTTTAATATTTTTGTTTTGAAAGTTCATTTATTCCACCCTTTTTTTGATTTTTAGCATTTTTGATTTATAATTTCATAAGATATTTTATTGAAATTAGAGGGTTGTGGTTTATGATGTGGTATTTGTGTTGTTATGGACTTTTTTTCTGTAACTCAGCATGAGCATTATATTTATTGTGGGTTATCTTTATTTTTTTAATTATTTTAGTATTCGTAAATATATTTTAATCATTGTTAATTTTATTCCTGTTAATTTTTTAGCATTAAACTTTAATAATTTATTAAAATAGATAAAGGGCCTGAAATTATATATTTCCCTCAACTAGAATCCATAAATTATTCTCTTATTTTAGAATAAATAAATTCCTGATCATAAGTTACATACGTTCTAAAACCAGGTATAAATCATTTACAACCTATAAATTTAGTAAATAATTATAATAAACACCAAAATGTTATCATAAAGTGTTTGTATAGATAAAGTATATTAAATAATAATAGTTGGGGTGATTTAATTTTGACATCGAAGACTTATCTTACTTGGGACAGAATATGCTATACAGTGTTCGTTGTACAGACCGTGCCCAAAACATTAGCCGTCCTATCAAGAGGCCACGTGCCCACCAGTAGTTCTGCGGAATCTAATAAACGTTCAGTATATAGATCTCTGTAAATGTCTTGAAACACTTAAACTTTGTATTTTAATTTATATTTATAAAATTTACCTATTTACAACTATGACTGGTTAAATTTAATTGTTATCTAATATAAGGCCAGGTGACATTGAGATGCAGAACAGTTTCTGTGATTCATATAATAGAAGTACCATTGCACCATTGCGTCACTATGTGGCACCAGAGTGACAGAAACTGTGTGTCCCTGCGCTGCCCTCCTCTATATCTCAATATGTGCCTGGCCTAAAGGCTAATAATATTTTAAATTATATGAATCACTGTCTATATTATTAAACTGACTGGATTTTAGCTGATTTTTAGTAATAATAACAATTTATAATAAAAAGCTCAACGAACCTTAAGGCTCGCTACCGATATCGCCAACAATGGCCTATTTTTAAACATTTTTTTTTTTTACGTTAAGTGAGAATTTATCCTGCAGTTAATGTTCTGTATCAGTGAACATTTTTAAAAATGTTTTGTAAATAATTCATTTTTTATGGAAATGTATACATACATGTATGTATGTATCCTTGCAGTAATTATTAGTATGCATTTATACAATAAATATATAATCAATTATACAATATAATATTTATATAGTTGAATGATGATGTATAATGTGTATCTTTCTTATATGAAGGAACTAGTCACACTAATACCTATTGAAATTATAATTGTTCAACAGATTATTTGTATATAATATTAAAGAAATATGTAAATTTTATTTAATAATTATAAATATTATATATCAATGGAAATCAAGTGTTGTTGATTATAATTTGTAATCTCATAATTTAAATTAAATATATTTTTTTCTTCAAGATTATGCGTAGATTTTTTTTTTTTTTTCTGTATTGGAAAAGGCATTGAGTAGTAACAAATAAAATGAAATAAAAGAGGAATTATAGAAAAAACAAAAAAGAACAAACAATTTGCAATCATTGTAAAACATTTATTATCAACATTATATTTATGGAATGGATGGCTTTATTATTATGAGAACTTTTTAAAAAATAAATTTTAGTTTAGTTTACCTATTACATAAGATATTTCACTTGCAGGGATTGATGCAAGAACCATGCAAGTCCACCATTAGGCTTTGAATAATATAGCAAGCATCTGAATTGAACTTTTATTTAAAAAAAAAAAAAAATTGAGTCGAAAATCAGTCTGGACGTACCAAAGAATGACAAAGTTTCTATTGGCCAATGATGCAGTTTTTCCCACATTTTTTACTATGCTGGTGACGGGACTGATGTTACATTAGTGCCTGATTCTTAGACAAATCGAAACAGCCATATTGTCCACAGCAAAAAATGCATTAAAAAGAAAATTGGAAAATCAATCTTGCATCAACAAGGGCTTCAATTATTAAAAACAATTAAATATAAAAATGATGCTTCTTTTATATTTTTATATGCTTCTTTAATATTTTAATCAATGCATTATTTAAAAAAATAATTGTATTCCTTAAGTCTTCCTTATTATTATAATTCCTTATTACAAAATTTATTTTAATTCATAGGAAAATGGGATTAAAAAAAAAATTACAATGGCTATCATATTTGGAAATTTGTAGTAAACAATTATTGGAAATTTTTTTTTTCCGAAATGCACTTTACTTTTCGTAAGTAGATAATTTTTATTTCATCAGCGGTCAACATTTTTTCATTATAACAAGACAATGATTCTGCTAATTCTCCTTTACAGCTCAGAAACTTGTTTTAACCTTGGGTTATATCTATAACCTGTGAGTAGGCTTTGCTGGTGTGGGTCCTTCTATCCACAAAATTGACAGCATTGATAGAAATTTTTTTGTGGCACAAGATTAAGTAGATGAACCGGTCTGAGCTGTTGCCGGATTGTCAGATGAAATTGAGTGACAGTATCACAGAACTGTCTCAATTGATGGAGGGAAATGGAAAACTTGCTAAGTGTATGGAGCACATACTCTAAATATTAGATTCGGAGTACCTGCTTACCTTTCCAAGTGAATAAAACGTGAGAATGCTCCATTATGTGAGCAGTTACTCAGTAAAATGCTGAGTCTATGAAAGAGTAGATCGGCATTTTACTGGGTACCTACTCACATAGTGGAGTGTTTTCATGTTTTATTCACTTAGAAAGGTGAGCTGAGACTCCGAATCAATAATCAATCCACATTTGGAAAGCACATGTTCCATACACTTAGCAAGTATTTCATTGTGTAACTTCTATTTATTCACATCTAACCAGAGCGACTGTTCAATTTTTTGAGGAATGAGGACGTGCTCAGTTTAATTTACTTAAGGACTTGTCGCTTGGACCAACCTCGATGATAATAATTGTTTATAAAAAGAGAATTGGATGAGCTGATTATCAGTAAATATAAATTTTAAATATAGATTAAAAATGTTGCAACACATAACTCAATAAGTTTCACACTGATAATAACTTTGCTTTTCATCCTTCTTGATATTGTTGCGAGCGTACTGAAAATAAAATAAAAATATAGAAGGATGACTATAAATGCTGTATATAAAAAAATAAATAGCGAAATCAATCGTTGCTGGACAGCGATGGTCTACATGCCACCTAATAAGTGTTTAGAGGGAACCTAGTCATACGATTGACTAAATACCTGCTGTTGATTAATTTAGTCTCTAATTGTTACTTCAACAAAGTGATGGAATCTATTTTTGTCTCATGTCAATCTTGGAGATAAAGTACTTTTATTTTCAATTATATAAATGTATATGTATATATATATATATATATATATATATATATATATATATATATATATATATATATATATATATTTTTTTTTAATGGCATTTATTAATTACCATACTCAGGAATACCAAATAAAAAAATATATATACAATAAGCATTTTTATTTAAATAAAAAAATAATAAATTGTTCCCAATTTTTTGGTAACTAAAGAGGATAAAAATTGCAGCTTGTACTATGAAGACTATACATCGTTCGTTGGGAAGAAGAGTGCCAGAATAAGCAAAAGTGGAATTTTACTGAGAAATTTACCTATTTGGGTTTATCGCTGTCCCTCAACTCACTGATAAAATATCAAGTCAGACATTTTCTTATTCAGTTGACATCCGCATGATGGTATAGAAGGATCAACCTAATTAGGGATTAATAAGCTAAGCATTGCTAGTTCAGCGCGAGAACAAACCAATAGTTTGTACCATAACTTTGTAATTTATTGGCCAATTTAAAATCTGGTTTCACGATTAAATTCAGTTTCAAAAATCCATTAAAATGATGTATCGGAAGGCATAGGTTTCTATTTGAAATTTTAAAGTTCTACTGAATCTGAGAGACCCCATTTATTTTTTTTTCAAAAACAGGTCTAAATTTTAAACTAGAATGAAAAATATTAAATATATATTATTATATTATATATTATATATTATTAGTTTAGCTGTTATAAGCTTTAATTAGTCAAACATAATGATGTCCTTTTCTTTTTTTTTTTTTTTTTTTTTTTAGTAAATATTGAATCTAAAAATCTGACATTTTTTCTCAATGAAATATACTTCAATATAAACTTTTTCAATGGAAGATTCTAATTAAATGAGTGATTAAATTGTGAAAAAAAAAAAACGATTCTTCCTTATTAATTTTTATTAAAACTTATTTCAACATTGCTTCAATGTTTTGGATTGATATATGGTACTATGACCATAAAAAAACTAATTTTAAAATATAACATTTTTATATATAAAATCACCTAAAAAATAAATTACTGATCTAATATTATCTAATTTTATAAAATCATTTTAAATTTGTAATTTGCAATAAAATATCGAAGATTGTTATATCCAATGCAGGAAGCAATAAAACTGCAATGATGATCGCATTTCATTTGGAAAAATAAATTTTTTCGTATTGTTACACTTTTCTTCCAATTGAAGAATACTATAGTTGAATTATAACTTCCAGATTTTTATGCTTTTTGTTTATTCCATTAGTAGTCAGTTTCATATTCTTTAAAAATAACTTATAGTCTTCTAATTCTAATGCAGATTATTCACCATTCATTTTTACATAACTTAAGACCCCCTTAATTTTTCATCCTTAAAAAAAAACAACTTAAAATGCTCCAATGTATGTGAAAATTAAAAATGTTAAAAAAAGTCTCCCATAACCAATTCACCATCATTTTTCATATTTACATTATAGTTACTAAATTTAGAATTGATCCACCCAAACCTGAGGGAACTATAACATATTTCTTTGAAAAATTGTACTGTATAAAAAAAAAAAAAATAATAAATTTGTTAGCTCATTAATTTGCATTATCACAAATGAGATTAAGTAGTATTAATGAATCATCAAAATTGACATTATTATCTAATTATATAATATGCCATGAAGGAAATTAGCAGATATCCCCATTATTCAACAGCAATAAAGTGGGCATTATTTTAATTGCTTTTCCCATTTAAATGGTTGGAATTCTGAAAATTAAATTTTCTTAAAGAGCATGCCGAAATATATCCCTTCATTGTCAAAACAAAAATACATAAAATCAGACCTAATATAAAGTACATCTAAGTTGAGACTCTAACAACAACTTAATACTCTTATTTCTATCAATTATGTAATAAATACTTATTTATTATATTATTAATTTAATATAATAATGATATATTCTACTTACTTAAGTAGAATGTATTTTTGGATATTATATTGTTATGATATGTCTTACCTGGCGAGTATGGATTGTTAACTATGTTGTCTTCAATAGGTGAAGTGAACAAAACTGAGCATGTCTCCACTACTCAATAAACTGAGCAGATGCTCAGGTTAGAGGTGAATAAAGAGAAGTTACACAATATACAAGTTACAGAAATTAATCGGATTACCTACTCACCTTTCTAAGAGAATGCTCCACTAAGTGAGTAGGTACTCAGTAAAATGCTGAGTCTATGAAAGAGTACATCAGCAATTAACTGAGTACCTACTCACATAGTGGGTCTCAGATTTTTCAAAAGACAGTTCTAGCTATGCATGATCAAATCCTTGTTAGCTAAGTTCAGTTATAGGAAAATTTAATATGATGAGAAGCCAGTACTGTTTTTTAATTTTTTTATTTATTTATTGAGAGGAGAGGGAGGGAGGTATGTGCACAAGAGTCCATTCAACACGTTTATTATTCTCTCCAGTTGCCAATAAATTTACAACTATTACAACTATAGACTAGGGGCGCGTTATCAAAACTTCATTCCGAGGTCACCCGAACGTTGCCGGGGTAGCACACTCTAGCGTCGTTTGTGCTAACTAACTGCTTTGCATTCAATTGTTGTAACATTAGTATTCATTGGAATTATTAAAATTATTCCTGCTTTAATTAGATATTATTTAAAATTACTAGTGCTGTCGACTTCCGGTGATCTGGGCAAATTTTTGTAATCATTTAAAGGAGTAATATTTTGAATTACCGTACGGGCCCGACCTCAACTGAAAAGGAACTTTTGGGGTTTATGTATCTCTTGAGCGAGCGTAGCGAGCGGAAGTCGACAGCTGTGATCTAATTAAAGCAGTAATAATTGAAGTTACGGTAAGGCCCCGTATTCAACTGAAAAGGATCCGTTGATGTTTTGTTTAGTTCTTGGGCGAACGTAATGAGCGGAAGTCGACAGAATGGTACAACTACAAAGGAGCGGCGCACTATCAGAAGAGTCTAGAGACTGAATCGAGTGTCGTCTCACTAGCGATCTCTGGGTCCATTCTTGTTAACTACGTGCCTCCTTTTTCAGCACATTCTTATAAATTGGTTTTATGCTCACCGCTTAAAGCTGTTTCACAGTTTGCAAATTGATTCTTATTTGGATATAACTGTTTGTTTGTTTTTTTAAAGAAAAAAGTTACTTTTTATTTTAATGTACTTAACATCTTCCCCCTTTTCACATAAGAATATAAGTATTTCACTTATTTTTATACAATTAAATAATTGTAAATTAATTTCATTAATTTAGTTATAATTTAATTATCTAAAAATAAGGTAAATAAATATGTTCATAATTAAAAACCATAAAATTACCACTTTACTATCGCAATTGAATGTTTTAAATAATTAATTTAATTTTCTACAAAAATAAATACTGTTAATATTATCCATTATGATTATAAATGATTAAGTTCATAATTAAAAAACATGAAATTACCCAGTAACTATCATAAATAGGTGCAAACTAGAATCTAACAAAATTAAATCACAATGGGTGTAGCAACTCGGAGTAAAATTTGTGCGACGTAACAAAGCGGGGTAAAATATGTTTTTTAGGGAGGGACAAAGTTGATATTCGTTTTTTGCACCCCCCAAAACTACTAAATACGAATTTTCATAGCAATCGAAAAATTGCTTGTAAAAAAACAGCTTTAAGTGGTGAGCATAAAATCAAATTTATAAGAAAGTGTGGAAAAAGGAGGCACGTAGTTAACAATCATGGACCCAGAGATCGCTAGTGAGACGACACTCGATTCAGTCTCTAGACTCTTCTGATAGTGCGCCGCTCCTCTGTAGTTGTACCTTACAATTGAATGCAAAGCAGTTAGTTAGCACAAATGACGCTAGAGTGTGCTAGTCCAGCAACGTTCGGGTTACCTCGGAATGAAAAAGTGATAACGCGCTCCTAGTCCATAGTTGTACCCACCTTTTACATGCAAACCCTAATAATTTGGCTTTCAACCCAAATTGGCGCCCGGGGCAACCGCTTAGTCCAAAAATCAATCCTGATTTTAAGCAACTTACATGGCCAAAAATCAGTGATTAGTGAGTGTCTGTCGATTTTAAAACCATTGCTGAGCTCTGAGCCGATACTGAAGTTTAAGGTTGAATTTCCCAATAACTCTTCTTTTTTAAGTGCCAAATGACAGATGAGGTACATTACAGCTATATACACAAAATGGGAAACGAACACATTAATTTTATTTGACGTTTAATAATATTATTTGTTACATTTAACACTCTCAATACAATACTAAATACATTACAATTATTATGAAGGGCCTAATCATTGTCAACTATGCAGGAAATAAATTTACAAATGTATTTTGTATTACTCTAGTGTTCATAAACACAATACCATTTTTTTTCCGCAAGATAAAATAAACAATTGCTTTTCTTGCATACCATTATACCCATATTCCGAACTTTTAATGATCAAAGTATCACTTAAAGATATATTTATATAACTATACAATAGCTAAAACATTTAGTCCATAGCTGTTACGAATATCATCAAGTCCGATAATACATATAAATATCATTAAAATGTTTGTACAAATACAATTAAACATTTAGATAAATCGATACATTTTCATACTAAAGCAATGGTAACAAATTACAGTAATACAGCCATATTTCATAATGATTATTTACATTAAATAACATGTTTTTTATTATTTACATACATGATATGGTCTTTATAAATATTAATGCTGATAAAAAAATAATTTTAAAATAAAATTACACAGTTGATAAGAACGAGTTACAAGCTTACTAGATGTCACAAGCGTAGGGGAATGTTCAACAAATTTTCATTAATTTGAATTTGTATTTAAAACATTGAAAATATACTAAAAATGTGGAGAAATATATTTGACAGTTTACTATCACAAAATCTACTACATATATCGTATATCGGGTAAACAATACGGTTCGGCCTATTTACATATCTCTTTGTAAAACAAGCAGTGATATGTGAAGAGGGAGAGATGAAACGTGTGACGTCATGCGATAGCCATGGAAAGGGGAGGAGCTCATTTCCACCGTTCCATGGAGAACCGCTCATACGTTTCTTCTCTCCGGAGCGGGTGGTTTTATCCGTTCCATCGATTGCATCATGTCCGGCCGACAATGAGAACTGATAACCGCTTCGTTATCGCCTATCACCGCGTCGTCCAACTTGAGTATCCTCGTCTATCAATTATCATCGTTCGTCCAGCATCGATAATAAAACTCCGTCTGAATTCTCGAAAATTGACATTCGATGAGATATCTGATGAGGTTAAAGTAGTGTCTGTGAACCGATTGCATTTCCTCAGGTTGCGTATCCTCGAATTTAAATTGGATGCTATTCGTTATGACTTTTAAAAAAATTTCTGTAAGAAATTTTCGATACATTTTTTAAATATCTATATTTTTTCAATGCCTCCATGATTTATTTTTCATAATTATAGCTTCGTATAACAAGCCAATACTTGCAGGTCTAAGCTGACGATGTCGCAATAAAGGCAAGAAATAAAACAGCGTTGGCAGAGGCTCTTGAAGAATTTGAAATGGCGGAAAAAGAATTAGAGCTAAAAAGTAATGGCAGAAGACTGTGTAATATTTGACTGTATATATTGTACGTCAAGAAAACTGTGTGGAGCAGATAATTGCGTCAAAAACCATACCCTAAGAGCAGCCGAAATCTTTAAATATTTGGGCGAAATTATATTACAGGAAATAATGAAATGGTGGAGGAACTGAAAGCAAGCATGACCGCTTTACTTTACGAAAAATACTGAATTGTTTAGCCTTGTCTTAAACTGCGTACGCACTTGTAACAAACTGCCGTTCCGTTCCTCCGAACCGAACAAATCCCAGGATCGGAGCGGCAAAACTTCAGAGAAATGATATTCGGAAGAACGGATCGGGTCCGAACGCTTAGTTGGTCGTACCCTTTCTGTTGTATATTCTGTGAGTTTTCATTATTTTATCAGTTTGTTTTTGGGCACGGTTGGTTACTTCCCCGTGATAGAAAAGTGTAATTAAGCACGGAGTGAGAAAAAGATTAAATCCTCCACCAACGCGGTTTTTTCTTCCTTTTTTTTATACGCGACTGCTGACACTTGCTACTGAGATGCCATGATTGATTCTGGGGCGAGAACTCAACCACAACTTCAGAGGAACGCTCGATGCTCCCGATCGCCTTGCCGTATCCAATTCGTACGGAACGCTGTCTTGTTCTTCGAAACAATGTTCGGATCGGAGGTACTGTCGGGGGAACGGAACGGCAGTTTGTTACAAGTGCGTACCCAGCTTTATCGTCATCACCTATGGTTCTGAGAACTGGTTGTTATCTAAAGCGTCAGAAAGGAAGCTTCTGGCATGGAAGAGAAGGATTCTCCGCGAGATCTGTGGTCCGATTTGCGACCACGGGCTGTCGAGAATCCGTACTAACTAATGAGGAGCTACGCCGGATATATGCGAAAGATGATTTGGTCCCAATGGCGAGGGGGGGGGGGGGGGAGCAGACCAGATGGTTGGGCCATGTGGCACCTAACCCAGAGAATTATTTTCCTCCTGGAGGACAGACGTGGTAGAGGAAGACCACGCCAGAGGTGGAGGATATCCTGAAGAGGATGAGAATCAGAAGATGTCGAATGCTAGCCCGGAATAGGAGAGAGAGTGGAGGAAGGTGACAAGAGAGGCCCAGGTTTTTGCAGGACCGGAGTGCCAATAACAAATAAAATAGATAAATAAATAAATACTTGCTTATATCGATCACCAAAATGTTAGCTCAAGGTTGGTTTCAGTTGATAAATAATGATTCCATGTATCGGTAGCAGTGGTAAAAACTGGATTGGATAAGTTATGGATTAATGGTTCTAAAATGAATGAGTTGAACATAAAGTGTTAAAATTAATATAGTATATTGAACTATAGCTTTGAAATTCAAATAGACACGTGAAAGATACCAACCCTCATAAATTTTAATTTCGTATTCTGACACTTACTCCGGGATTGATAAACTTATTAAATTGAATCCTAACCAAAAGGGTTCGCAGGTGGTTGAACAGACAGGGAAGGACAAAGGCAATACTGGCCGGATCGTGATGAACTTGAAAGCAACCTCGATGCTTTAATCATAGACGTGTAAAAGTTTCACAACTCTACCTAGGGGCAACTTCCCGCTTCGTCTTCAAGCCGGGATTTATTAATATAAAAACCTTTACACCTTAAGCTATGGTTAGGAAATTCACCAACTTCTCCAACACAGCTTGCTAAGAATTAATTTGCATATATTTACCTCGTAAACTTTTCGATCCGGTAATAACATCAATTCCTTAGAGTTAAGGCTATTACCTAAGTTAGCAACTGTAAAGCAAGATTAATTTCTAGTGATACATTATTTAAGCTATGCGCGTTAAGGAACTATTCCTAAATTGAACGTTTATAACGAAGAAATTCAGCCCTTTGATAATTAAAATATTTATTGCAAATATAAAAATTAATTTAACTCAAAATTTCAAATAAAAATAAAAATGTCTAAATATTTGTTTTAATTTAAACATTTCATTAAGTAATATTCTACTTTGTTGCTTTCTTAAACAAACAGAAGTGAACTATTCATATTACGCCAATCGTAGTTTGTTTTTTAACTTTTATATATTTTTGTAAATGAAGCATTGACAACTGAAATATATTCATCATAACGAATGCATCCAAATGAACCGTTTCAAGGCTAGGTGAACGTTTTATCTTCGCTTTCGTGGATTATGAAAAATCTGATATAGCATAGGAAGTATGTATTGAAGATGGTTACATTATTATTATAAGTAACTTCTAGGGGATAGTAAAGGTTTAGTCACAAAGGATTCATACATTCTCATTAGGCCGGTTTGGTGGAGCGGAGGAGATGAGGCGATCAGGAACGAAGAAGTCGTCAAGGACAGGAAATAGAGAAGTCAGGAAACGCAGATTGGAGGTCCCGAAGACTACCTGAGTTGTGCTTGGCTGCTCCTGCTGACGCCACAAAGCATCTTCTTGAAGGCCAACCTGAACTCGGGGCTGAAGACGGTGTAGATGATGGGGTTGAGGGTGGAGTTGAAGTAGCCGAGCCAGAGGAAGAGGGACGCTAAGGAGTCGCTGATCTCGCAGGAAGGACAGAGCGGCATGAGGAGGGCCATGATGAAGAACGGAAGCCAGCAGACTACGAAGGCCCCCGTGATGATTGCCAAAGTCTTTGCAGCCTTCCGCTCCCGCTTGGCCTCGATGGTCTCCCTTTTGGTATCCCGCTTCCTTCTGCCCACTGCCACCGAGGCGTGGTTGGTGATCGTGAAGGCTGTGGTCGCTTCCGAGTCGTGTTCTCCCGTCGAACCTTCCACCAGCGCTGTCTCCCCTCGGCTACCCTCCCACTCTCTCCTCTTCTCTTTCCTATAATGGCATACATTGTGTTAATAATATTTATTTCACTCCTTGTTACAGTATGACAGGTAATTTCAAATATCTTTGTATAAAGGGTGTCCAATATAAATCGGCTTAAATGCTTCTCACAGCCAAACGGATAATCAAATAAAAAATGCCAGAGGAAAAAGTCATAGGTCTACGTCTATTGTTTCACCAATCGTTATTGCTTTTTAACTTTGAAGCGATATGTGTGATTGGCTATGAGAAGAGAATTTGACCCGAGTATATTGGACACCCTGAATAGAATCGAAATGTAATAAGGAAACAAAGCATCGATACAAGAGTTGTATTCAGCTATTTGACAAATTGTATCGATAATCCAATGTATATAAAATATTCTTTCCCAAACTCTCAGGTAAAGGACACAACTAAAGATATCAATAAACAACACAGGTATCTTAATTAATTCATGTGAAAGGCAATCATGTGAAATGTCTAATATGAAAAATAAAGAAACACTGTATCATCTTTCTGTTAAATGCCCAATATATTACAGCATGGTGAGGTTAAAACTTCATCCGACTTGGAAAAATCTTAATGTGTTTGAAATATTGAAACCACGAAACATAAGTGATATGAGAAAGTTATATTTCTTGTACAGTTTGTGGAATATCGTACTTCTTATTGATGCATTTTAAAAGTTAAATTTACTTCAGATTTTTATTTCATTAGTTTTATTATTTGCATTTGTATTTTAGGACGCTTCTCTTTGATTATCCAAGAGACAAATAAAATGAATGTATGAAGTTGTATAGCAAAATACAAGATTCTGGAATAAAAATGAAACAGAATTGCTGTTATAATTAATTACTTCTTCCTAGAAAAGAATTTGATGCTTCTGGAAGATGATTTTTCACCGATGGGTTCCGGTGCACTGGAGCGCTGACCACGCCTCCTCCTTATCCTCTTCCGTGCCGTCTGGAATATCTTCCAGTAGAGGACCAGGATGACTAGGAGTGGTACGTAGAAAGTCGAACAGGTGGCGAAGATTTGGTAGCCGATGTCCTGGGACACCAGGCACCTGAGACAAGAATCTCCTTAGTGTTAATGTTTCGTTAGCGAGGACAGAAATCCAAGACAACCCACCTTTGCTGGAGTGTTATCCTGTCTAGGTAATCGGGGTCCTTCCAGCCGAACTGCGGTGCCAAGGAGACCACGAGTGCCACGGTCCATACGACGACGATCATCCAGATGATCCTTGTTGCGTTCCTCGTGTGGATGTAGTCCACATTCGTGACTGCCCAGTACCTGTCACAGGTATTAAAGAAGGTATTTAATGGAAAACAATTCTGTAAATAATACAATAATCAAAATTAATCAACATAAAGAATGTAAAATGTGCAATTGGAAAAAGGAAGAAAGACTTTATCGTATATTGTTTAAATGACCTGTATGCAGTGATTTGAGGTTGAGAATTTATCAAGGAATGGAAAATCGTAATGGGCTTGAAATATTTAAACCAAAAACCATAGACGATATGAGAAAGTTGTACTTTTTCATTGCTGGAATTTCAAATTATCGACAGTTGGTGGGGTAGACATATTTGAAAAATACCCTTATATCAATGCAAAATGACTATATAATAATTGTTGGCTTTGTATTTGTTTAAATAATAACATATATAGCCAAGATTGTAATAATTTTTAAGTTTTGAGTTTTTACCATTCAATGATTTTAAATTGGATTATTATTTTCAATAATCGACCATTTAATCGACCAAGGAAAACATTTTTGTAACCCCTCTCAAAATTTGAGGTTTTACGCTTCAAGATGCTTAGAATCCAAATATCGAATAAAAACAAATCCGTCCATCCGCCGTCCGCCGTACGAGTTTTTTTTTTTTTTTAATAGTTTTATTAAATCCAAATGAAAGGTGATGAAATTCCCTACAAAATGAAAATAAAAATCATTTAAATCGGAGGAGTATTATCTGAGATATAGCGTAATGAACTTCGTAGACTAATTCTTCGGCGCTGCCTAAGGCCTCCTGACTTATCAATTGGGCTTCTGACTTTTTCGTATCTCTCTGCTGTATCCTTCCTTGGATTATTTCTGCACTTCCTTTAGCTTCCTTATTCTTTCCTTTTTTTTTCCAACTGAAGTGCAAATCCAATATTTCCTCTGTATTATTTTACTCTCTGATTACATGTCCTAACCATCTCAGCCTATTTGTATTGACACAGATTTTTCTTCATAATCCCAGTTCGGCACTCTCACGGCGATCATCTTGGGACAAGCTTCAAATTTCTTTTCCTTTGGTGCCTACTGCTTAATTTCTTTAATTTGGAAAGACCAGATATTTTTGAAATATTACTGTTTGGAAATAATAAATCATTGTGTAATGATTTGCAGCGTTTTTAACAAGTAACGCAGTGATACCATTTAATTTATTTGTATCATTTTGTCTTTGTAGTTAGTTTTTACCAATTTTTTTATTTTATTTTATTTCTTATATTATTTTTAGGTGACTTTTATCCTCTTATTTCTAATTTATGTCTTAACTTTTTTATATTTAAATTTAATTTTAAAACATAACTTATTACAAATAATTTTGTATTTTTATTTCTTTTTTAATTATATGCATGCATTAGCTAATGAGTATTATAGATTTTAATTTTTATTTCTAGCTTGTAATATATATTTGTGAATATTTCGTGTCTTGGTTAATTTTTCATTTTATGTTTCAGTTTAGCGTAGTATTAATATTTGAATTAAATTAAAAAAAAAAATATCTGATGTGGACAACACATGACTTCCTTGTACGCCTATTAAACTATAAATCGGTGGCTATAAAAAAAGTGATCCTGAATTTGGCTACTAGTTTCCGAAGATCGCAGTATCTCAAAAACAACACTCGGCGTCGCGACATCCATCTATTGACACACACACACAAATAGGGAGAAAAACCAGTATTTTACACTAAATTTTAACTCTTAAAACAAGTAATAAAAATGTTTAATTGGATTGGAAACCAAATTGCGTTTATAACCTTTATTACCGAAACATATGATTTATGTATTTAATTTAAATATAATTTTTGATGTAAGCTTATTATGATTTTCAAATAAAATACCGTTTTCGGCTCACCAATTTTAACAGAAATATAGTTAATACATTCACATCAATATAAAAGTCCTATTTATCAAATTTGAGATGTTTTACATTATATTTTAATATAATTTTTGATGAAAGTCTAATATGACCTTCACGTAAAGTACCGCTTCCGGTTTTCCAATTTAGACCAAAATTTAGTATGTTATTTAAGCCAATATATAAGTTATAAATACCAAATTTGAGAAGTTTTGCAAAGTATTTTAATATAATTTTTGATGGAAATCAATTATGACCTTCAAGTAAAGTACAACTTCTGGTGATTAAGCAGTGACCAAAAAGGAATGTTCACAACTAGAGTTTACAACAATCCTAAATACAAAATTTCAAATTTCTACGGCTAACCGTTTTTGAGTTATGCGAAATACGAACGTACGGACGTACGACAGACGCCACGACGAAACTAGTCAAAATGGATTCAGTAATGGTCAAAATGGATATTTCCGTCGAAATCTGAAAATCGAAAATTTTCGCGATTACAATACTTCCTTTACTTCGTACAAGGATATTCAACGAGGATATTCAAATATAAATGGAAATTTTGAGCAGGCGGCGCAACGCATAACAATTAAGTTTTGCAGACGTTTTGCGTACAGAGTTTGGCGAAAAAACCCTTTCGCAGGCAAGAGTATCTTATTGGCGCAAAAAATAATGGAAAATGGACCCCACAATCGTCAATCAAGGGCGAGTTTGACAGAAAACCATTTTCAAAAGGTGTTCTTTTGCTGGAATCCCTTCAGGAACACAGAACAGTTAATGCTGCCTACTGCTGCACTCCCTTGCATCACGAGAAGGCTGCTTATCGGAACAGAAGACGGCAACAATCCACCAAGTGCGCCATTTCGCTGCAGGACAACGCCCGGCCGATACTGCTCATCTATCGCGCCAAAAACTTGATGAAATGTTCAGATTAATCGCTGCGTGTCTTTCAAATTTGTGGAACATTGAAAGAGGCTTTACGAGTGCAGTTCATCACCGTTCACAGATGATGCAGGAGTTGAGAGTTTTGTGGGAAACTAGCTCAAGGAACGCTTATCTTATTTGTAAAGCGAAGTGACAAAATTATTTTGTCATCGGTCGCTTACCAATACAATCCTCCCATCTACGTTTCGGTCTACCCCTCGGGCGTTTACCAATCGGCTCAGCGTTTATTAACTTTTCAGAGATTCGTTCGTTACTAAACACAACAACTTTACAAGCCCATTTCAACCGTCGCGATGATATCATTTAGATTATATTAACAGGTTGCATGCTCCGCAATTCCGCGTTGTGTAACCTCTTGAATTCTCTTGTCATACTTTTTCGGACCAAATATTCTACGCAATACTTTATTCTCGAAGACCTTAAGGCGTTGTTGGTCCTTCAATGTTAGCGGCGACGTTTCGCTCCCGTACAGAACAGTAGGAAGCATAACAGTTTTGTTTTTTCTTACTTTTTGGTTTCTGAAATATAACACGCATTTTGCGCCTTTTGGCGCACCTTTATATCCTCTTGAATTTCGTTTTTTCAATACATCATGGACTCCAAATACTTAAATTTCTCAACATGTATAAACGTATTCTCTCTATTATCACCGAAATCTCTGCCGCGATTCTACTGCTAATCATACATGTCTTCAT
Source organism: Rhaphigaster nebulosa (assembly GCA_948150685.1). Classification (NCBI taxonomy): domain Eukaryota; kingdom Metazoa; phylum Arthropoda; class Insecta; order Hemiptera; family Pentatomidae; genus Rhaphigaster; species Rhaphigaster nebulosa. Next base: position 3,640,270 of record OX411308.1, read on the forward strand.
AACCCAAATAAATAAATCATCTGCAAACCCAATCACGGGTGTTTTATCAACCATCATTTTATAATTATTGTATTTTTAGTAGATTTTCAAAATCAGCTAGGTATGGCTTGATCTGATTAAGTAACGTAATCCTTCAATTGTTTTATTCAGTTGCTGCAATAATCTGTCATTTTAAGTAAGTTGGGGAAGACAGAACGCGGTTATGAGATACGAGATAACTAAGAGAAGAGAGGGGGGGCCCATTATCTCGGCGAGAGCCCTCCCTTCCCGACTGTCACCACAGCCAACTTGAGAGCGGGGACACAATATCGACTCAGATAGAGGAGCCAGCTCAACTTTTCCCTCTCGACCGTGCCTAGATAAAACTCCTTTCAATTTAGCTCTCCCCCCACTTCCTCAACTCCCCCCCCTTCTCAACTCCTAATGTCCTTCCGCTATTGCCCCAATTTATCTCCGCAAAGAGAGAGACTATTTCTGATTATTTCACTTTTCCCTTTCCGTAATTAAACACCTTGCAGACTTCCGACCTCTCTAAGCTCCCCCTGCTTATCCGGTTGAGGACACTTCATATTTCAGTTTCCGCTCCATTCATAAATCGGATAACACCCCCTTCCGTCCCCCATTACCTCCTGTCCCTTACCCCTTCCCCTTTTCATTTTATTTTAGACTTTTAATGGCCTTGGATCGGGTTCATTATCCTCGCTACTTTATGAGAAAACTAAATCCGAATTAATTGCTGAGAATCAGGCTATGCTGCCATCCTTAATCTATCCAATCAGAGAGATCACCGCTTTACTGGATTCCCTTTTTATTTATCTATAAAAATTAAAATATTTTGATTGATTCGTTTCGTTCAGAGTATTATCCACTATAAGATTTACAGAATAATCAATTCTCTTCTGATAACAATAATAATAAACGACTTCGTTGGCTTAGAGTTCAATTTAATGCGATAATATATTTGACATGATTACCCGGCATTCGTTGTAATGCCACTGGAAGAAAGAGTTTGTGTTTTAATTCTGTTTATCGAAATGTACGAGCAGGGTACAGTTGTCCATGTGAGAAGCTTGGAATCAAAATTTAGTCTACACACTTTTAGTGAATGCCCGTGCGCTTTGTTGATGGTTATTTCAAATGCGAGTCGAATCAGAAATTGCAAAGATTTTAAATTCGAATGGCGCATCTGTCGGTATCATGGAAATAAATTTATAACACAACAACACAAAAAAATCTATTTTTAATAAAAATTCTGGTTTTAATTAATTAAAAAATACTGATGGTATCTCCAACAATTTTAGGTACATTTGCACACTCTAAGTAAAAATCTTTTTCAAGCGGTACCTTCATTTTTTACTTCCTTGTACGAAGTAAAGGAAGTATTGTAATCGCGAAAATTTTCGAATTTCAGATTTCGACGAAAATATCCATTTTGACCATCCCTGAATCCATTTTGACTAGTTTCGTCGTGGCGTCTGTACGTACGTTCGTATTTCGCATAACTCAAAAACGGTTAGCTGTAGAAAGTTACAATTTTGTATTTAGGATTGTTGTAAAATCTAGTTGTGAACCTCCCTTTTTGGTCACTGCATGATCACCGGAAGTGGTACTTTACTTGAAGGTCATAATTGATTTCCATCAAAAATTATATTAAAATACTATACAAAGCTTCTCAAATTTAGTATTTATCATTTATATATTGATTTAAATAGCATACTAGATTTTGGTTTACATTGGAAAACCGGAAGCGGTACTTTACTTGAAGGTCATATTAGACTTTCATCAAAAATTATATTAAAGTATAATGTAAAACATCTCAAATTTGGTAAATAGGACTTTTATATCGATATAAATGTATTTAATAGATTTTGGTTAAAATTCGTGAGCCAAAAAGGGCACTTTACTTGAAGGTCATAATAAGCTTACATCAAAAATTATATTTAAATTAAAAGAGAACTCATATGTTTCAGTAATAAAGGTTACTAACGCAATTTGGTTTCCAATCCAATGAAATATTTTTATTACTTGTTTTAAGTGTTAAAATAGAATGTAAAATACTGATTTTCCTCCTCATTTTTTATTGTTTTATTGTTGTCACGGAACATGAAGAAATATCTTGGAAACTAGTTACCTACTGAAGGAAAACGACATATAATAACGGAACGAGACCTCCAGTAACAAGAGTGTGTGTGTCAATAGATGGATGTCGGGACGCCGAATGTAAATTATCGGAGAAACTAGTAACCAAATTCAGTATCACTTTTTAAGCCACGGATTTATAATTTAATAGGCGTACAAGGAAGTCATGTGTTGCCCACATCAGATATTTTTTAATTGGTTCTGTATTTGGCCTGAAATAAGGATCTCTTTAACAGAAATTATATATATATATATATATATATATATATATATATATATATATATATATATATATATATATATATATATATATATATTGATAACATAATGTTTTAATAAAGATTTAAGTAAATTTATTGAATGATACCCAAAAATGGACGCAGAAGCTGTTTGCCATTGCACATATTACAGTGAAGGTTGTTATTATCGAACTGGTCTAGAAAAATATATAATAAAGTAGCTCAGAGCTATGATTGGGGTAAATTATATCAGAAATACCGATGGGAATAAGTGAAAAAAGTAAAAAGAAATATTGATGATATAATTTTACAATAATCTGGAACGATATGAGAACATCCGCTTACCGAAAATAGATTTTACGTGTTAATATGCTAAAGAAAAAACTTACAGTTTATGGGAATAAAATGGGAAGGCATAGTCCGATGCTTCGTAAACGGAGAACAAAAAGCTTATGTACAATCAGCAGCCGTTTTATTGGAACTTAGATAATGAGTTAAAAGGAATATGTAAATAGTTCATTAACTGATAATATTATCGATAATAATATTTTATAATGATAAAATCGTATAGTTAAATTCACGAGAGAATGAACCCGAGGAGATACCTCGAATGCCAGAATTTGAAAAATCATATTAACATAAATCGATATTTTTAAAAATAATTTATCGATATTTTTCCCGATATATCCTAATATCGATAATAACATTTCAGAATCGAAAAATGATATTTAAAAAATAAATAAATAAGGCGAAAAAGATATAAAATAAAAAAATTCTACAAGGACGGCGGGTTCCAGTAACAAAGAACCATACAGACTTGTGGTGTGGTGCGTTCGTGTTACTATCTATAGTGGCAGTGTTCTAGGGATGGGATGTCAAAAGCAAAATATCGATATCTTGACAATATCAACATTAAAATATCGATATTTCAAAATATCGTTACTTCCGTTATCAAAGTAGAAAAAAAAAAAAAATATTCAAAGTCAGCTGTAAAAAAACTTAGTAATAAACAACATCTTAATGATATCGGGACAGAAATATCTGTATTATAAGAGGAATATCTTAATTATATCGTCCCAGGCATATAATATGTGTGTGACCCTTTCAAAGATTAAAAATATAGAAGCCTGATCTATCGACATATCGATATTTTTTCTCGATAAATTAAAAAAATATCGATATGATATATGTATCGATATTCTAATTCCTAATCACAAAGGAAGATGCAGTTACCGCTAGACAGAAAATGAAAAATTTCATTGAATATCTTCTGCGTCTATACTTAACAATATCATCGGCATGGCAAAGCATGGGTATTTTACTGGCCTGGATAAAATGAGTATTTCTACTAGGCGCATCAGGAGGCCCCACTAAAAAAATATTTGTTTAATTAACAAAGAAAATTTTTATGACGCGGTAAGAAAAAAGTCTTATAAAGTTATAAGTGATGTTATTATATGATAAAATTAAAATTGTAATTGTAAAGATTATTTTATTGAGAAAAAATTACGAATCGACCTCTCCCTCCCCCCTTCCTGGTAAAAATTCTTAGGACTAGGAGCGCTTGAACTTTAAATCCAACCCTGGCGTCACGTTTGATATCCTTTTAATTCCCCTTCCCAATATCTACAATAAATTATAAAATCGATTAATAATGATATTAATGACAAGATAACATTGAAACCTGTCTACAGCAATGGCCACTAGATGGAGTATGGAAGCAGTGCAGCAGAGGACGTCCGATGACGTCCACATATCGCACAGCTCCGGGCTCAGTATCCATCCGTTGCTGATCTGAAATCATAAGTTCAATACATGTATAAATATCTCTTGATAAATAGGTAAATAAAATATTTAAAGGGAGAAGTTGGTCGGGGGGTGCGGTCAAAGAAATAGACTACTATAATGCGAACTTATATAATTGTGCCTACGTTTCGGCCTAAGTTTTAGGCCATCTTCAGGGCTAAAAGGAAAACAAAATAACAACAATGAAAAAAGAGAAAGAGGCAGCACCAGTAACAGTAAAAATGATAAATGAAAAACAGAAAATACAAGTAAGATAAAAAAGTATTAAGTATAAAAAGAAAAAGATAACTTAATTAATATAAGTTATCTTTATCTTTATCTGATAAGTTATCTTTATCTTTATCTGATAAGTTATCTTTATCTTTTTCTTTTTATACTTAATACTTTTTTATCTTAGTTGTATTTTCTGTTTTTCATTTATCATTTTTACTGTTACTGGTACTGCCTCTTTCTCTTTTTTCATTGTTGTTATTTTGTTTTCCTTTTAGCCCTGAAGATGGCCTAAAAGTTAGGCCGAAACGTAGGCACAATTATATAAGTTCGCATTATAGTAGTCTATTTCTTTGACCGCACCCCCCGACCAACTTCTCCCTTTAAATATAAATATACGGTCAACAATAACTCCCTCCATGGTAAATAAAATAATTTATTTAAAATACTATCCAAATAAAATAAAATCTTTAACACATTTTTTTTTCCCCAATATGGTTTAGTATTCAATAATGACACTTGTAAACGGCCAAGAAAAAAAAAAATTCGCTCCTCTTCGCCAAATTTGAGATTTTACCTTCGAAGATGCGTAGAATCCAAAAATCAAATAATTCAATTCGTTTATTCGCTGCTTTTCTCCAACACTGCTGGGATGATTTTTTTTTTTTTTTTTGAGATTTGGCAACCCTGAACAATCCTCAGAACCCATCATTACCCTCCACCACTTCCTTTCAAAATGGCGGTCGATATTAGGTTTCATACGCCCATATATCGGCTATTTTTGAAGATAGAGGACAAATATAGAATGTAGTTAGATCGTTATATCAAAGTCTTTATTTTTTTTTTAAATATAATATTTACAAAGCAAGTTAGGATTTCTTCGTTTAGACTCATATATTATTCAATTTATACATCTTCTTCTTCTACAGAGTTACGTTTAGGAATTATCATAAAAGACCAGAAAGAATTTTCCTATTGATTAATTATAAATTTTATTGACTAAAATATTGAAATTGGAATTTCATATTGTAAAAATAAACAATGGTTAATGTCATACAACATTAACATATACCTCTCTTCACATGCTTTACCACCTCAAGCAAAAATCGGAGTAGCTAAAAAGTTTATATCATTCACGAAATGATATTGTACGCTTAAAATATTTCAAATTATAGTTTCTTATAGCTGATAATAAAAGGTAAAAAAAAAAAAAAAAAAAATTGAAAATATTGGCTCTTGTTCAATAGCTAGTGTAAAATACAAATTGAGAATTTATTGTAGTACGAATAGAGTAGAAATTCAAATTTACAACAAATATCATTTGGAACTCAGTCTGTATTAAAATTTAGAGGCAGCTTAAAGCCACTCTTCTGATGTAATAAACTGTAAAACGATCTCTCAACAATAAGTGCAGTTTATTATAATGAAGTATACTCCGACCATCTTAAATAATTGAAATTATTATAACCATATCTATGGTTTTAAAGAAATTTTTATTCCTAATTTTTTCTGTTAGATATGGAAGAAATAAAGCACCTCTTTGACGGAGGTTCTCCACTTCTTACTTGGAAAATGTTATTTTAAAACAAGTTTGCTGAAGCAGTAAGGGACAACTAAGAACTTTATGAAGGGGGTCGACCAAGAAAATCCCAGGAATTATCGATGGAATTCGTGCCGGCATTCCAGACAGGCTCGCTTAAAGCGCCAATCTCCATTTCTTTCAGGTCTTATGATGTGATTCGTTTATAATAAATGAAGCCGAAGGAATTATAATCTCCGATTAGTTTCTTCAATCTAACAGTAATGCCTTCGATATCTTGACTCGCACTACTTTATATATTAATTTATTTATTATATACGTGCATCTACCAATAGAGGGCCATTTGCATACTCTATGGACATTTTTTAAAACTTAATTTTTAAATATTATATTATTTTGGAATCAATTTTTTCACATAACACAGTTTTAGTGAATTACTAGGTTGTATTTGTGCATTGATTCATTGCTGACATTAAAGTCTCCATTTGAATCCTTATTCAACACTAAATATAAACAATGCATATATCGTTGTTTACTTTGACTATATCTTTATTTAATTATGTATAACAACTGTCTGTATCTTTCATTCTATTTTATAAATTTCATTGATAATGCTGGAAGAAAAAATTGTCATTCGTGGTCTTCAGAGGCACTACTGGAAAGAAGGATTAAGTGCGAAAGCAGCTGCTGAAGAAATTTGTGCGGTGGAAGGTGAAGATGTGGTGGATCGTAATACAGTAGCGTTTTGGTTCAGGCGTTTCAATTCTGGGAACAACAGCCTTCAAAGTAATGCTTTGATGTGTTTGGTGGAATTATGAGGATGTTTTGCACTTTGATCTGGTTCCAGATGGCAGGCCTACTGACGTTTAGTTTTACTACGAACAACTCGAAAGAGCGTATAGAGTTTTAAAGTATCCTGCTTTGGTCAATCATATTAAAGTGATGCTTCAGCAAGACAATGCTCCTGACCATCGTTCACTCTTAATCAAAGAAAGATTCCTAATAAATGGAGGATTTTAGCATCTTACCCCGCCCTCCTTACAGCTCTTACATTGCACTGTTTGGCTATGCTGTTTTACGGTCAATGGCACATTTTTTGAAAGGCTTCAACACTTCAAAAACAACAGGAATGTCAAATAAGGATATGAGGAGTTTTCCGCCTTGAAAACTAAGGAAAACCTAATTCAATTTCTGGTAGAAAGATGGATTAAAGTAATTGGCAATGATGGCCTATATTTTGAAGAATAATTTTAATGTGTAGATTTTATACTGAAATTTAAATCAATTGTATTCTATGCACAATGACTTTTGTTACAACCTAGTATATAAGATTACAGATTTGACATTTCGGTTTATTGTTTTCAATAATAGACCTTTGCAAGCGACCTTAGATATCTCCGAAAAAGTTTTATAGCAAATTTAACGCTGAACAAAAACGTTATTCTGAACATGGGTCAGCAAATGAGATCTTGACCAGCTTTTAGGTCAAAAACATGGGGAAAAAAAATTGACACTTTTTGGCAATTTATGGGAAAACGACTCCTTGCATCAAAAAAATGATCGTAACTAACGTTATAGAGAATTAAATTTGGCGACGGATGTTAAATCAAATACACGATCTTGCGTGAATAGTCGAGATTTGCACGATTTTATTATTTTCTGATTTTTAGAAAAATTGGTTTTAGGTTGTTTTGGAAAAAAAAAAAAAACATTCTAAAAAGCGACAGACTCGGAAGGAAATTTTTACAGAAAAGTAAAACGGAGTTTAAGAGCTTGAAATTCATGTAAACTGCGACAATTCATCAAAGATCGCGTGTTTGATCTATTGAGTTCCTAATGGTCTCATTAGACGCCAAAACTGATTCTCTAGCGCGTTAGTTTCGATCCGTTGATGCGAAGAGTCGTTTCTTTATTAATTGCCAAAAAATGTCGAACATTTTATTACTTCCTTATACGCAGTAAAGGAAATATTGTAATCGTGAAAATTTTCGTTTTTCAGTTTTCAACAGAAATATCCATTTTGGTCATCCCTGAATCCATTTTGACTAGTTTCGTCGTTGCGTCTGTACGTACATTTCTACATGCGTATCTCGCATAACTCAAAAACGGGTTGCCGTAGAATGTTGAAATTTTGTATTTAGGATTGCTGTAAAATCTAGTTGTAAACCTACCTTTTTGGTTACTATATGATTACTGGAAGTTGTACTTTACTTGAAGGTCGTAATTGATTTCCATCAAAAATCATATCACTACTATATATTATTATGGTAGTATAAATCCCTTTTCCGGCTCTCAGGAGCGATGGATTTTGATGAATGAGGTATCAAAAGACAGGAAATTTCACGGAGAAGTGACGAATCCTTATTTTGATTCTTAAAATCTTACAAGGGCTTAAATAAAAGTGATGAAAAAACTGGAAGGTTTCAAAACTTTGACGACTGAAAGTCGGCGGATCGAGACGGGATAAGTTGGGTTTTAAAGATTTTGACGCGGGCATCAAGATCATATACGCTCCTACGGAGCGTATTGGTCCAGCGTTTTAAAGCTTAAAAACCTAACGTTTTCGAGATAATGCACGATATAGGTCCACACGGGCCTCACGCCATCTTGCGTACGTGCCGTTGTCATGGCAACTTTATGCCTTTTAAAGCCAGTTGAGACTGTTAACAAAAACGTATTAATAACTGTGAAAACGATTTGTAAATAAAATATTGTTTTCATGTTTCCATGAATGATAGAATACTACAAACAGAAAGTGGTTACTGTACGAGTCTTATTGCTTAAATGTTAAACTGAGGGGGTACTTTCCAGTAGGGCAAGTTAATTACTTAGTAAGTATTAACTATTACTTGAACATAGTCATTATAAACTATTATAAAGCTTCACCAAATGTATGTGTTAAATAAACTTTCTTGATAATATTATATTGTTTATCGCTTATACTTCGATTTCATTAAGGATTCATTAAGATATGTAATGCGAGAGTTCTCGCTCGGGTATACTAGTCACTACTATATATTATTACGGTAGTATAGATCCCTTTTCTGGCTCTCAGGAGCGATGGATTTTGATGAATGAGGTATAAAAAGACAGGAAATTTCACGGAGAAGTGACGAATCCTTATTTCGATTCTTAAAATCTTACAAGGGCTTAAATAAAAGTGATAAAAAAATTGGAAGGTTTCAAAACTTTGACGACTGAAAGTCGGCGGATCGAGACGGGATAAGTTGGGTTTTAAAGATATTGACGCGGGCATCAAGATCATATACGCTCCATTGGAGCGTATTGGTCCAGAGTTTTAAAGCTTAAAAACCTACCGTTTTCGAGATAATGCACGATATAGGTCCGCACGGGTCTTATGCCATCTTGCGTACGTGCCGTTGTCATAGCAACTTTATATCAATTTATGTTTGTTTACAAAAACTTTTAATGAGTGGGAAATTATATTTTGTTTCCATGTCCCACCCAAAAGGCAACTGTTAAGAATGAATAATACATATTGAAAACGGTATAGCTGAATCTAATTGCCTAACTGCTAAATTGAAGAGATGTTTTCCAGTAGGATAAGCTAATTACTTATTAAGTATGTAATGTAACTCCAACATAGTCATTACAAGCTATGTAGCTTCACCAAATGTGTGTGTTAAATAAACTTTTTTGGTAATATAATGTTTACTCGAATAAATATGTTTCCCTAATATCGGTTATACTTCTGATGCATTAAGGATAGATATCTAATGCGAGAGTTCTCGCTCGGGTTTACTAGTTAAAATATAATGCCAAACTTCTCAGATTAAGTATTTATAATTTTCATATTGATTTAAATAACATACTACATTTTGGTCTAAATTGCGAAACCGGAAGCAACAAATGTTTCATAAAATATTATATTAAATATAATGTAAAACACCTCAAATTTGGTAAATAGGACTTTTATATCAATACAAATAATGTACTAGGTTTTAGTTAAATTATTGGAGCCGAAAGGAGTACTTTACTTGAAGTTCATAATAAACTTACATCAAAAATTATATTAAAATTAAATACAGAGATCATATGGGCCGGTAATAATGGTTACAAACGTGATTTTTTTGCCGCTCTAGTTTAACATTTTAAGTGTTAAAATTGAGCGTAAAATAATTGTTTTACTTCCCACTTGTGAGCTGAACAAGTCTGCATCAGGAGAATAAGATATTAGTCAAATGGGTTCTTCCGCTTAAAATGTCGAAACCGTCGATTTCCAATATTTATCTAGTGATATTGACAGTTGTAATGTTGTCAGGGAACACGAAAAAATTTCTTGGGAACTTGTTACCAACTGAAAGAACATTAAATATAATAACGGAATGAAACTTTCAGAAACAAGAGCTTGTGTGTGTGTGTGTGTGTGTGTGTGTGTGTGTGTGTGTGTGTGTGTGTGTGTGTGTGTGTCAATAGATGGATGTCGCGACGCCCAATATAGCTTTTGAGATTCTGCAATCTTCGGAAACTAGTAACCAAATTGAGGAGCACTTTTTGAGCCACCGATTTATAGTTTAATACGTGTACAAGGAAGTCATGTGTTGTCCATATGAGATATTTTTATTTTAAGACTTCATTTGCTGACTTCAGCATTAAATTGACTACAAAATCCGCAAGGATTATCCTTTTTATGTGGACATCCTGTAAAAATGTTATATGTAAATAGATTGTATAACTATTAAATAATAAATCACAGTTTAATAATTTGCATCGTTTTCCTTCTGGGTTTAAACATCATTTGTATTATTGTTTATTGAACGATTTCTTTATTAATAAACGGAATCTTGTAAAAAAAAAAAAAAATAATAATTTATAGGCCTCCTAACGGTTCCTTGGTTATAAATCAGTTTCATACGAAGGGAGAGTCGCGTTATCAGCACTTAAGGACGCACCAGAGTTCTTATAGCCCCACCATCATCCCCCTATTTGGGCTTACGTCATTAACTCCGGGTAAAATACTTTTTTTTAAAAAAGTATGTATGCATATTGTTTCAAAGGAACCTCGCTCATTTTTTTTAATTTTTCTAGAAAGATGGAAATTTCAAATCTCTCTATCCTACGTTATATATATATATATATATATATATATATATATATATATATATATATATATATATAAAACATAATAATAATTCTTTATTGGCTTTAATGCACAACATGTAGCCATTGAGTCTGGCACACTTAGTGTTAATTTGGTTAATTTGAGATAAAACAACAATCATAATTATTATTGTCCGGCGTTTACAATATAGGTAAGATAATATATAGCATATTGTCATTTAATTACAGTTATTTTCCTTCTGCAGTTTTTTTTTTTTTTTTTTTTTTTAAATTAGCACTGATTTAATAAATAAATAAACAAAGTCAGGACATAATAGTATTAATTATAACAACAGAATAATAATTTTCCAAACAAATGACGCAAATAAAGTATGATATGTACCTAAGGAAATAAATAAATACAATAGAATTAATGCAACATATTTAGGTTCTAATCCGCAAATACTTCATTGCAACAGTTATCTTATTCTTTCTATATGTTAAAATTAAGATATTGTAGAAGTATATAAAAATTTTAACTGCTAAGGCGTATGTATATATATATATATATATATATATATATATATATATATATATATATATATATATATCGAACATAATGGACTATTTAACGGTATCGGAGAGGAATGGTAATGCATTTTGTATCCGTTTCATAACGTTTTGGAGATGTCTGATATATATATATATATATATATATATATATATATATATATATATATATATATATATATATATATATATATATGGAATCGCGACTCCCTTTGGGTCGTGACCTTTGGGTTGAAAAGAGCTGAAATTCGGTATTTATGATTTTATTCTTGGCAGAACAACACCATAAAAGTTGTTATTACTATAATAATAATTATAATTGATATAATAAAAACTTTATCCTTATAATAAACGAGACTCATTCCATTAGTTATTGCTCTTTAGTATATTAATTAGTCTGTAAACTCATTTCGGTTTATTATTATTATTATCAATTATGTAGCTTTACTAAATGTGCGTGTTAAAGAAACTTTTTTACTAATAAATATGTTTCTCCCTAAAAGTATCTAGGCGAGAGTTTACGCTGGAGTGTACAATTAACTGTACATTTCTTAATAACTACTTCGAATAAGAAAAAGGCTTATCGGATTGGAAATACGAAATTAACGTAAGAAATATTGATCAATATTGAAGCTTTGTCTCTTACTAATATAACGTTAAAATTAAAAGTAACGAACTCCTTGTGATTTGTATTTAAAACTTCACAAAGGGATGATAACAGCTTCCTTTGATTTTCGCCGTACAAAGCAACAAGGCAGGAACATCGAAACTACAACTTTGTAAGTGGGCGAGATAAAGGAGCGGAAGTTGTAGCGACTAACAATATCGAGATGGCACCGAGGACAGAACAAAGCTTCCTAGATCCATTAGAGAGGCGGGGGGGGGGGGGAGAGGAGAGGAGGGGGGACAAGTTGCTAGGCTGTTGTAGATGAACTGCTATACAATAGGTCTCAACTTGGGCTTCAGAAACTCCTCCTCTTTGGCACAGAAATCAGCGGACCGTTATAAATATGGTAAAATGACACTGATGAACACAACTCGTTAGATGGGGGAGAGAGTACTATACTTCTTGGGTCCGTCACGAATGGGGGGAGGGTCACGAAAGGGAAGAGGGTGACGAAGGGGGGTTTGTTTTAGGTATAGATTTGATAACTTTGATCAAGTTGGCATGCGGTTTGGAGAAGTAATCAGGTATTAACGAACTAAAAGTATCGTAAACGTTACTTTCGACCATTGTTCTACGGGGACCTCGTAGATAAAATAACAAGTAAATTTTTATCTGTTCGTTATGCTTTTTTTTCTGCTTTTCTCGCGAAAACGGCTTAATTGATTTCGAAGAATATTTTTTAGCCGTAAGGCTTTTAGCCAATGTTTTTAGTGATTGATACATTATTTGCCACTTCTATAAATTTGTTTTATTCAAAAACTAGTTTCGAATGCTATACATTCATCCTCAGTTCTAAAAACACACAAAAAATTCAAAAATATGCAATTCAAAATATAGTTGGTATTATTATACATCTTCAATTATATAAATCAGTATTATAAAACATTTATGAATTATAAATTTAATTAAGACAAGAAATCACTGGCATTACTGGGAAAACTCTGACCCTTTAACCCTTACCTATAAACATCCTACCTACCTTTCGTTCATTGTGAGTTCAATGCGAGAAGAAACCAGTACAAACTTTTCTGTTTGATATAATCCATTTAAATCTTGGTGAGTACCAACATGTATTTGATTTCTTGTCTTAATTAAATTCATAATTCATAATTGTTTTATAATACTGATTTATATTAATCTAATATGTATAATAATACCAATTATATTTTGAATTGCTTATTTTTGAATTTTTTGTGTGTTTTTAGAACTGAGGATGAATGTATAACATTCGAAACTAGTTTTCAATAAAAGAAATTTATAGAAGTGACAAATAATTTATCAATCCCTAATTAGATTGATCCTTCTATACCATCATGCGGATGTCAACTGACAATGTTTTTAGTATTTGCCACACAATCACAATATTCATCGCTGATGAATACAATAATTTTCACTGAAATCGTGCTGTAATCATAACATTAGTTTCTGCACATATCGATTCCAATTTTCAAATACATTATATTTAATATTAAAAATGTTAATGCATAGATTTGTCTTGAATATTCTAGAACGTGAACCCAAGGGAGTCACTAATAAGTATTAATCATGTTTTTAATTTAATTTTGTTAAGTTAATTATTAAATGCATTTTATTTTTTATTATGTCAGAATGTTTTCTGTAAAATAAATATTTTTTTATTTTTTGTCGATATATTTTTTATCGATATACTCGCGCCCCCCTTTAGTTTTATCACGCCCCCCAGGTTGAGAACCACTGCTTTAAGCAATATAAACCTGTCATCCGTCACATACAAACAAAATGGCGGAGGATTTTTGTTTACTTTTAATAGAAAAACGGCTTAATCAATCTAGAAAAAACTTTTTACAATTTTCAGTTGTGAAGATCAGAAAAAAAGTGAATAAAGTAATTTGAACAGTTTTTCAAGGTATTTCTGCTTCACATTAACATGCAGACTCAAAGACATCCTTCCGCCAAAGGTAAGTCGAAGATACTATGCTGTGTCCGTCTGAGGAATTCGGTTGTTGTCGATATACACTGAAGGATTGATTGGCCCACTTAATTTTATTAGATTTAATGAAATTGTTTCAAGATAATATGAAATTCATCCTGTAATCAAAGATGTTTACAGTCAAATCTCAACTTTTTGAGTTCGGACTGCAATGCAATAATTTTTTTTTTTTTTTAATTTATTTACAGAAAATTAAATTGTATAAGAATATATAACAAGAAAACGTGATAATAAGAATATAAAACTTGATAATGGCAAGAAAAGGAGCTAACCATTGATAGCACTTCGATGACTATTCTATGTAAGAAGATCCCGCGGCCATCTTCTTTTGAGGAGAATTTTTTCGTTATTATATAGAGCCATTAGATGGTTTTAAGGAATATAAACCGGCCATTCGTCAAATTAAAAGAAAATGGTGGAGGATCAAATTCATAAATATTTTGTCCTCTTTTAATAGAAAAACGGCTAAACCAATCTAGAAAAAACATTTTTGCAATTTTCTGTTTTGAAGATCTAAAAAAATAAAATAACTAAAGTAATTTGAGTCGTTTTTCAAGGATGTTCTGCTTAATTTTAACATGCGGGCCACAAGACATAAAAAGAATATAAAACTTGATAATGGCGCGAGCAGGAGCTAGCCATTGATAGCAATTGGATGACTATTCAATTCTAGATCACGCGGCCATCTTCTTTTCAGACGCCTCGGAGGATTATGGGGAATAGTTTGGGACGAAAGGTTACGCACTAGTGGGTTAGTCTGGGCAAGGGAGTTTGTAATTAAAGGAGGTATGTATATTTCGGGTCAAGTGTGGAACAAAGGAAATATGAGACCTTTGGGATTGTAAGGATTGGATTAGGGAAGAATTTTATAATTTCGTATGTCCAAATTGGCCTGATAATGATAATGTAAATGAGCTTTTTATAGAAAATTGGTAATTTGGAGCGTTTGTCAGGTAAGTGTTGTAGCAAAGTAATGTAATAATGAATAAAAATATCTGACGTGGACAACCCATGACTTCCTTGTACGCCTATTAAACTATAAATCGCTGGCTCATCAAAGTGATCATGAAATTGATTACTAGTTTCCGAAGATTGCAGTATCTCAAAAATGACACTCGGCGTCACGACACCCATCTATTGACACACACACACAAATGGGGAGGAAAACCAGTATTTTACACTCAATTTTAACACAAAACAAGTAATAAAAATGTTTAATTAGATTGGAAACCAAATTGCGTTTGTAACCATTATTACCGAAACATATGATTTATGTATTTAATTTAAATATAATTTTTGATGTACCCCGTTCACCGGGATCAACAGACACTCCACCAACTGGATTCACCGAAGGAACAGCTACCGACAGTGCACCTTCCGATTATGTCACCAGGTCAGGCAGCATCGTCAAACCAAATGTGCGCTTCTTAGACGCTGTTATTGGAGTATTGTTAGCCACAGCCACCCTGGAGTTTCTTTCCACTTCTGAAAATTCATGACTTGGTCTAATGCCGAAAGGAATCGTCAAAGATTGCTCGATATGAACGGTCAATATTATTGTAGTGTCCTTTGTAGAGGAGTCGAATAAACAAACAGAAAGTGAGGCGTTTCTTTGAGCCTTGTAACATACGTCGCTGTTCGTTAAAGTTCTCACTCCTTCCCCTAGAGCTCAATCTTAGGCGGTATAATTCAACAATATATTTTCCTTGATCGTTTTATGGCATTTATATTTTGGACTGCATACTTTACAGTTATAGTCTGGGCCGAAGCGTGGTTTGTAGACATCCGGAGCGAGATTTGGCCATGCTCTCCCCTCCCCCCCCCCACACCCTCTCAAATCGGCCAGTGGCTATTTTCTCATGTTTGGGAATTTTATGCCTTTGTCCTTTCACCGATATATCCAATGGCCGATAAATTTTGAATATCTTATAGCCTGCTTATTGTAATTTTAATTATCAACAAATTATATGTAATATATAATAAATATATTATATATATATATAACTTATATATATTATATATTATATATATATATATATATATATATATATATATATATATGTATATATATTATATATATATGCAATATGTTATATTACACTGTCTATAATTTTTGTCCTCTATCCGCTTAATCCATGCGACTGCTCGGGGATAGGCTCAGACGTTGGGGTTCTAGAATTGCAACGATTTGAATTTTTCCGAAACTGCGGGTTTTAATAAAGTATTTCATGATTTAGTAGTAGATAAGAGCTCATTATATCGAGAAAAAAAATTTAGAAGGTCTAAAAAAAAAAAAAAAACATTTTTTTTCAAAAAGTTCATTTAAAACAGTTTTATTATTGATCAATCGAACTGCAATTTGTCTCATTAGACATCAAATCTAATTCTCTATCACTTTCGATCCGTTTTTTGATGCAAGTAATTGTTTCTTCACTTGAAAACAGTTCAACATTCAATAATTAAATGCTTACCTGTTTAAAGTGATATACAATCCCTATTAGGTTAGTCTTTTTGAGGTCGTTGATGTGAGATATGCATTCTCTCGTATGTGTATTTGAAAATGTTATTTCTTTGTCTTCAGATGATTCATCGCGAAACGTTGACTTTTGGTTTATTTTTTTCAATAATAGACATTCGTAATCGACCAAGAAAATTTGTTATTTACTTCCCCTCTCTCAAAATTTGACATTTTACAATTAAAGATACGTAGAATCCAAATTGTGAATACAAAAAAAAAAATCCGTCCGTCCGCGGCTTTTCTTCGAGACTACTGGACCGATTATCTTGAGATTCGGCAACAAGGTCACATCTCACTCCAGAATGATCCTCGGAACTCGACATTACCATCCGTCAGTTTGTTTCAAAATGGTGGCCTATTAGATATTTTATAAGGTCATAAGTCGGCCATTTATAAAGATAGAAGGGAAATGTAAGGTGTTTCGGAATCAGCGTACCAAGGCATTAAAAAAAAAATCTATATAAATGCTTTTGGTTTATTACTTTCAATAATGGAGTTTTGTAATCAACCAAAGAAAAAAAAAATTGTAACCTCTCCTCAAAATTAGAGGTTTTACGTTTCAAGATACCTAGAATCCAAATTTCGAATAAATAAAAAATCTTGTCTGTCAACATTGTTTGATATTTTTGAAATATTACTATTTGTAAATAATAAACCATTGTGTAATAATTTGCAGCGTTTTAGTAATTTAAAGGTATTTTGGTGACGAAGTTTTTTTTTTTTTTTGGAATCTTCGAGAAAGAACCCGATTTATTAAATAATATTTTCGATAAATAAATAAAGTAAAAGATCCTAATAAAGAAATCCCTAAAAGATTTAAACAAATACACAGGAAGTGATGTACCAACTATCTCTATTTGCTCAGTATATTTTAGACTGTTGATACGAGATGTGCCGCCTGTAGTCTGCATTTATATGATCATATTTTTTTCTATTCAGATAATGACCGAATTGCCGAAAAATTGACTGATTAGTTACTAACTAGTACTAGGATCGCGCAGTGATCGGAATTAAACTAGAAAAACATTGTTAGGTATTTTAGTTTTGCGATTTATTTATATAATTAAAATGAGCAGAAGCATTGCTTTTATTTTCGTTATTGTTTATTTAATTTATTTATCCATTAAAGCCGACTTGGTATGTTTTTAATTAATTTATTTGGGGTATTACCTTCTTAATAGCTATAATTAACTAGACAGGACAACAAACTAACAAGAAAGTTCACAGAGATTTATTTTTAGTAAATAAAATATGGTAATTAGGGGACAAAATGCCCTTGTTCCTTGAGTTCAGAAATATAAAATCTAAATATAAAATCACAAATCTACTTACTGTGATACATAATTGGCCATGTGTAAAAGTCAAATTTACCTGTAGAATACCAACAGCCCTAGTAAAATACCAACTCTATCGAAGTTAAACTTTTATTCCTGAGTTTTCTAGGGGTATGTAAATATTATATGTTTGTATAGTTAAAGGGCTTTAAGTAGAAGAGTTTATACAAGTTATATCAAAATCGTTTGAAGTGTTATGGCACTACATTGTATAGAAAACATGTTTTAATAATGGCTCGATTTCGATGATTTTTGTTTTGTGTGTATATATATATATATATATATATATATATATATATATATATATATATATATATATATATATATATATATATGTATATTTGATATATGTTAATTTGTGAAATTTATCAACTTTCGAACTTGAAAATATCTTTATTACATATTCATAATTCGACGTTTCAGATCACCAGTTCCGTCTTCAGGAAATTCTATAAATGCTAAGTTCAATTTTTAATGCCTTAAATATTTATAAACTTCGTCGTTTACATTTTTTAATATAAAAGTGAGGCATTGCCCATATATATATATATATATATATATATATATATATATATATATATATATATATATATAGAAAAAATGGCGTAAAAGTTTTAAAAATTTGACATATAAACTATGAATCTAATTAGGGATCAATAAATTATTTGCCACTTCTATAATTTTGCTATATTGAAAACTAGTTTCGAATGTTATACATTCATTTTCAGTTCTAAAAATGCACAAAAATAAGCAATTCAAAATATTGTTTGGTATTATTATACATATTAAATTAGATGTATAATATATACCATATGAATAATGTATACCATCATGTGGGTTCCAACTGCTAAACTATGATGTGTATTAATACACAAGGCATTAAAAATCGAAGATGGTATATAGATTGCTCAAATGATCACCCCGTCACGTTCAGCTCCTCAATCAAAAACTTGGGTATTACTATCGACCAAACCCTTTCCTGGAAACCCCACATCGCCCAAATTTCCCGAAGGTCAATAAGTACCCTTAAACTATTCCATCGTTCTCGACATCTTCTCCCACAACCTACCCGCAAACTCCTTGTGTCCTCTATTATCTTTCCCCACTTTGACTACGGATGTGTGGTATACGGGGGCCTCTCGAATGTGCTCGAGGACAGATTGAAGCGGATCATGAACTGCTTTTTAAGATTTGTCTTCGGCACCTCGAGACGGGCCCATGTGTCCCACATATACGGCGAGTTGGAGTGGCTCTTCCCCTGCAACCGTAGACAATATTTCCTCGGATCTTTTCTATACCAAACCATCACCACCCACCATCCTTCCTACATCTACAGCCTCCTACAATTCAAATCCTCGGTCCACGCACTGGAAACAAGATCTCGTTTCCTTTCTGACCTCCATACTCCCTCCCACAGAACCAAAACATTCGAAACCTCCTTCCTCGCCCGCTCCTCTACCCTTTGGAATTCCTTTCCTTCTAATATCCGCCATGCTTCTTCTCTATCCTCATTCAAATCCCTCCTTTTCCAACACCTTCTTTCTCTCCAAAATGATGCTCTCTAATTGCGAAATTTCAGTTTAGGATTAACATCTGGATCAGAAGTGCATAATAGATTTTAATGTACAAACTTTGCTAATCAATTCATTATTTTTGTATTTTTGTATTTTTCATTTTCTCTGTTTTGTTTTTTTTTCTCTTTTTTTTTGTTTTGCTCAAATTAATTATATTTTTTCGATAAAAACCTATTTATTTGCTTATTTATTTTACTGAAGATATTGTAAAAATTAATTGGTCTGTATTCTATAGTTTTATGGCCAGATAATGTTACTGTTTTATTGGTTCCTTCTTGTTATTCTTAAGGGACCTAGTCCCAGAATAAAGTTCTTTTATCTATCTATCTATCTATATATATATATATATATATATATATATATATATATATATATATATATATATATATATATATATATATATATATGTATATATTTATATTATATTATTATAGTTATAACGAGTTGGCGCTAGACCACACGCCTCGCTGCCCTGAAGATGGCCTAAAATTTAGGCCGAAACGTAGGCACAATTATATAAGACCACACTTATTAAGTCTATTTCTTTGACCGCACCCCCGATCAACTTCTCCCTTTAAATATTATAGGTATAGTTATATTGCATTTATATTACAATTAAAATTATATTTATATTAAATATATATTACAATTAAAGTTATATTTATATTATATATATATATATATATATATATATATATATATATATATATATATATATATATATATATATATAATATAAATATAACTTTAATTGTAATATATATTTAATATAACTATAATAATATAATATAACTATAAATATAAATACAACTGAAGGGCAAAGGAGAAAAACTATATATCTACACTTTTTTAGATTTTCTTGATTTTGTGGTAATATATTAGCTGAAAGAAAGACGAATCTAATAGTGTCTACTGTTCAGGGAGAGAGCAGTCTACTGTCTACTGTTCAGGGAGAGAGCAGTCTACTGTCTACTGTTCAGGGAGAGAGCAGTCTACTGTCTACTGTTCAGGGAGAGAGCAGTCTACTGTCTACTGTTAAGGGAGAGAGCAGTCTACTGTCTACTGTTCAGGGAGAGAGCAGTCTACTGTCTACTGTTCAGGGAGAGAGCAGTCTACTGCCTACTGTTCAGGGAGAGAGCAGTCTACTGTCTATTGTTCAGGGAGAGAGCAGTCTACTGTCTACTGTTCAGGGAGAGAGCAGTCTACTGTCTACTGTTCAGGGAGAGAGCAGTCTACTGTCTACTGTTCAGGGAGAGAGCAGTCTACTGTCTACTGTTAAGGGAGAGAGCAGTCTACTGTCTACTGTTCAGGGAGAGAGCAGTCTACTGTCTACTGTTCAGGGAGAGAGCAGTCTACTGCCTACTGTTCAGGGAGAGAGCAGTCTACTGTCTACTGTTCAGGGAGAGAGCAGTCTACTGTCTACTGTCGAGGGAGAGAGCAGTCTACTGTCTACTGTTCAGGGAGAGAGCAGTCTACTGTCTACTGTTCAGGGAGAGAGCAGTCTACTGTCTACTGTTCAGGGAGAGAGCAGTCTACTGTCTCTACTGTTCAGGGAGAGAGCAGTCTACTGTCTACTGTTCAGGGAGAGAGTAGTCTACTGTCTACTGTTCAGGGAGATAGCAGTCTACTGTCTACTGTTCAGGGAGAGAGCAGTCTACTGTCTACTGTTCAGAGAGAGAGCAGTCTACTGCCTACTGTTCAGGGAGAGAGCAGTCTACTGTCTACTGTTCAGGGAGAGAGCAGTCTACTGTCTACTGTTCAGAGAGAGAGCAGTCTACTGTCTACTGTTCAGAGAGAGAGCAGTCTACTGCCTACTGTTCAGGGAGAGAGCAGTCTACTGTCTACTGTTCAGAGAGAGAGCAGTCTACTGCCTACTGTTCAGGGAGAGAGCAGTCTACTGTCTACTGTTCAGGGAGAGAGCAGTCTACTGTCTACTGTTCAGGGAGAGAGCAGTCTACTGTCTACTGTTCAGGGAGAGAGCAGTCTACTGTCTACTGTTCAGGGAGAGAGCAGTCTACTGTCTACTGTTCAGAGAGAGAGCAGTCTACTGTCTACTGTTCAGGGAGAGAGCAGTCTACTGTCTACTGTTCAGGGAGAGAGCAGTCTAAATGCCTAGTTTTTAAACAGAAAAGAACAGCTGGTGAGACAAAAATAGATATGGTTTAATAATATTTCCTTCTTCTGTAAAATTTTGAAGTTATATAGGTTTTTTCTGTGCCCATGCCATTGTGATTGAACATTCATATAATGAATATATCCGATATTATTCATTCGTCGAGGGATCAATATTAAACAGGAATCCGACTTTATTATTTAATACGGGTTCAGACACTGTTTTCCCTCAGTGAAATAAACTAATTTATTACAGATCATTAAGACACGTCTGTGAGTTTTCATGACTTTGATTGGGAACTTATAAATAAATAATTATAAAGCGAAAACGTGATTAGTACGGGCGGGGGCGAAACAATATTCGTCGCGCCTCCTATGGATTATAAATAACTCCGGGGTCATGGGGACGTGACAAATCTAGATCCTGTCCCTTCATAAGGGCCAAAGGGTCACAATACTTATTTTCCTTGTTGCCCTACGATCAATAGTGAGGAGATCACAGAGGAAGGATAGCTAGATAGGATAGTCATATGAATAATAAACTGAAACTGGATTTTCAGTGAATATAAGTACAATAATAAGAAAGTAAAAATTCTAAAATAAAAATAATATAATAACGACTCGTTGAGATATGGAAGAAAAGTAAGTAAAAAAAATCTATGAAATAGGTCAGTTTAGCTTTTCTCAACATTTCTTTTGGATATATGATAAACAAATGTAACCAACAGATATATAATGAAAAACATTCGTCAATACATCAATTTTTTATTTTGGCATGTTTCGGATATATATATATATATATATATATATATATATATATATATATATATATATATATATATATATATATATATATATACATACATATATATACATATAACCTGTACAACTACAATGGGTTCAGTACTTAGTAACGACCGTACTGTCCATTGATTGATCATCCGTTCAGGTCCGAAAAGTAAAGTAAACTAGAGTATAAATAGTTTTTATTGGCATCAGAATAAAATTCAGAGGATTAAATTTGCATATATATATATATATATATATATATATATATATATATATATATATATATATATATATATATATATATATATATATATATACAGTGGCGGCAAAAAGTATTTGCACATCATGTTTTTATGAATAAATGAGTTCAAGGAAACAAAAAACTTCACTTTCCTTTGCAAAAATGAAAAGTACATTTATTAATAACTGAAAAAACCTTTTGTAAAAAAATAAAAACACTTCATAATGAAACAAAATAATTAAAACAATAAAAGTGCTTGGAAAAAAGTATTTGCACACTTGGTCTACTATGACTCACAAGCTCTGTTTACTTTTGCATTAATCCTCCTGTGTCCATATGTTTGTTTACTAATTTATCTCTAATCGTTTATTAACGGTATTCTCTAGTCTTTCAATCAGTTTCCTTGAGTCAATAGACAATTATCATGCCAAAGACAAGTGAACTGTGTGCCGC
Source organism: Rhaphigaster nebulosa (assembly GCA_948150685.1). Classification (NCBI taxonomy): domain Eukaryota; kingdom Metazoa; phylum Arthropoda; class Insecta; order Hemiptera; family Pentatomidae; genus Rhaphigaster; species Rhaphigaster nebulosa. Next base: position 3,663,492 of record OX411308.1, read on the forward strand.
GACTCGCGAAAAAATTGTTTTACTGAAGAATCAGCAAAAAACATATCGCCAAATTGCCGATTTCTTAGGGTTGAATTTTTCTACAGTGAAATACGTCATATGGGGAACGTGGTTCAACCGAAAACAGTGCGCGTAAGGGGCGTCCAAAAAAGTTAACTCCCAGGCTGAAGAGGATAATAAGAATAGAAGCTCTTAAAAATCCTGGCTGACATGGTCCAATCAACGTCTGGAGTCCAGGTTACTAGCAGAACAACTAGATATGCCCTGAATTCGGAAGGGCTCCATGGTAGAGTTCCAAGAAAGAAGCCATACATCAGTGAAACGAATCGCAAAAAGCGCCTTGCTTTTGCTAGGGAGTAAGTAAAGAAACCCTTAAGCTTTTGGGAAAATGTCGTATTTTCTGACGAAAGCAAATTTAATTTGTTTGGTTCAGATGGTCGAAGGACGATTTGGCGACATCGCAATGAAGCCCTAAAGAAGCAAAATGTTTCAATGACTGTAAAGCATGATGGAGGGCATGTTATGGTTTGGGGGTGTGTTTCCTACCATGGCGTGGGAAATCTTGTGAGCATTGAAGGCAATTTAAATGCGGCAGGCTATGTGAACATTTTGCGCCGTAATTTGCGTATTAGTGTCGCAAAAATGGGAATCCAGGATCAGTACTATTTCCAGCAGGACAACGATCCAAAACATACTGCGAGGAGAACAAAGGAGTGGTTAATATTTAATGTTCCAAGACAGCTCCACACTCCTCCTCAGTCACCAGATATAAATATAATTGGAAATTTATGCCACACCCTTGACCAAAATGTAAGAAAATACCATATCACTGGTGGACATAACCTTAAACAACTTCTTGTTCAAGAATGGGAACAAATAAACCTAGATTTAATTAAAAACCTAGTACATTCAATGCCCAGACGTCTACAAGCAATTATTGACGCAAATGGCCTATTTACAAAATATTAAAATTGATTTTTAACTTGTAAATGTGGAAGTGTGCAAATACTTTTTTCCAAGCACTTTTATGGTATTAATTATTTTGTTTGATTATGAAGTGTTTTTTTTTTTTTTTGTAAAAGGTTTTTTTCAGTTTTTAATAAATGTACTTTTCATTTTTGCAAAGAAAAGCGAAGTTTTTTGTTTCCTTGAACTAATTTATTCATAAAAACGTGTTGTGCAAATACTTTTTGCCGCCACTGCATAATATATATATATATATATATATATATATATATATATATATATATATATATATATACCATTAAGGTTGTATATAATGTACAACCCATTCAGGGTCTTGGGTTCAGTACCTGGTAAGGACCGTACAGTTTCTAAGCCAACGGTTGTTCAAGGAAGTAATTCGGCCGAAATCACGCTCAACCGCCAGGTTTTTTCCCCAATTAAGGGTTTCCATTTTATAGAGGCTGGGTGAGCCCCAGGAGGGTCTCCCGATCCAATAGGACCGAACCACAACAGGTAACTGAATAAATTATTATCTGCCACTGCTGGTTTTGAGCCCGGGACCTACCGACAGATCTCTACCCACTGAGCTACCCCACTCGCTATATGACAACCATAATAAAGTTGTTGATCATACATACATACACACACATCAACAACTTTATTATACATACATACATATATATATATATATATATATATATATATATATATATATATATATATATATATATATACTTATAATTAATTCAATTCCTCAAGCCCCCTTCCCTCGGGTAAGTGAAGCCCGTCAGCCTACTCTAGGCAACTCACACAGACCGGAAGTAGGAGTGATGACCCTACTCCATGTACCTAAATTGTGAATCGCGTTGCAGTTTTCCAGGACGTAAAATAGCCGCTTGGAGGTTTGGTCTATGGGCGGAAAAAAATATAGGTCCTCGTGCCCCTGCTGACCCCGAACAGCCCGAATCCGTGAATCTAGACCAGTTGATCACTGTCCTTGAACCCGAGTGAGTCGGTGGGAAAGACGCTGCCGATTTGGCTCCAAAGACACCGGTTATGGAGCAATGGGCAGACTGCCGCTGCAAGAATACGACACTGCACAGCCAAAGATCCCTATAGTCTATAGTACGAAAAAAAAAAAAAATAATAAAAAATAAAAAAAAATATATATATATATATATATATATATATATATATATATATATATATATACAATTATGGTTGTTCAATTTATAAAACATGGGATTCTTATTTAATTTATAATGACAATCCCACAATTTATTCAATTAATAAAAACTTTTTACAAAGTTATTATTTTCTTTTGTAACGTTTCGCTTAGAAAATTATTGGTCATTTCCAAAATCTATTTTCTGTCACATAAGTAAAAATATTCTTAAAAATTCTACTAAAGGCAATATTTATTATAATTTTAAATGTTTTAAATTTTCAACAAAAGGAAAGATTTGAACTGAATGTGCCAAAAAAGTTTTAAAGACCAAAAACAGTAACTAAGAACATAAAATATTCTAAAACACAGTAAGACCTCTTTTTCTTTCCCTAATAAACGTTTCTGTAACATCGAAAAACATAATTAAAGAATATATATCTATATTTCAAGATAAGTTTAATTGTACATGTTAATTACGATTCAATCATGTTTGTATTATTGCCAGTTTAAAGTTTTTATTTTAATACATAAACAATAAAATTGAGATTATGAAACAAAATGGTTCCTTTTTTCCAAGGGAGAGAGAACCGGAATAAGGAGGAGGAGCTTAGATTAGTCGGCATTAGTGAGCAGATTCTATTTTAAAGAAAAGACTTTAAGGCTTAGAACAATATTTTCAGGACAATTTTCTTTTAATATTGAGATGATTGATAATCCCAGGAGATTCCCCGCGGCTTTTGTACTCATCTCCTTTTGAATTAGCCCAGTCTTAATTATCTGCAGAGCCATATCTTTTAGAATTAAGAGCTATTCTAAATCTTGAATAAATAGTTGCTTATTTTAGTTTATGTATATAACAATTGTACTGAAATTAATTGCAGTATCCAGTTATAGGCACACAAATTACCAAGAGGATCCTAGAAGAACCTAGAGGGCGGAGCTAAGTATGGGAGGTTACACTCAAGAAGGATTGCATTATTTCAATCGCGCGCACTAATTCATTATAGTCCAAGAGCTGAGGCGAAATTTGGTGACATATTTGAAAAAAAATATTTAGTCACTTTATAAAGCCCCCTCGATTTGCATTTCAAAATGGCTGCCAAAAAAACTCGTCATGTTAGGTGGTTTTTTTTCCACTTATATAATTCTTAAACCTCAAGTCAAGTACACCTGTAGAAATAGGTATTTTAGCCCAATAGAGATATCATTTTGGTTTGAAAAAATGGAGTAATTTTAATTTTCAGGTATGTTGTATTTATTGCCCCTTTTGTGAAAAATACAAATTTACGATCTCCTCCTTTTAGTGCGTCTTTTGCCATCTTGAAAAACCGCAAAGATAAAACTTGTTTTCATTTTTTCAAAAGGTAAAAAAATGTTATCACAAATTTAAAATATCTTTTTTTTTTTTTTTTTTTTATATTCGTAATATCTATGGATTAATGGGGCCGTATAAAAATCTGAAAAAATGTACAAAAATTAAAAAAGTTTGATACTGACACCCCAGATGCTAAAAACCTTTGTCAGTCGACGTTAGGAATTGATAAATTATTTGCCACTTCTACAATTTCGTTTTTATTGAAAACTAGTTTCGAATTTTATGTCATTAACTTATCAAGGAAAATATACAAAAAGACTAACCTAATAGGGATTGTATATCACTATAAACACTAGTAAACATATAATTATTGAATGTTGAACTGTTTTCAAGTGAAGGAACAATTACTTGCATCAAAAAACGAATCGAAACTGATAGAGAATTAGATTTGGTGTCTAATGAGACAAATTGCAGTTCGATTGATCGATAATAAAACTGTTTTAAATGAACTTTTTGAAAAAAAAATGTTTTTTTTTTTTTTAGACCTTCTAAATTTTTTTTTTCTCGATATAATGAGCTCTTATCTACTGCTAAATCATGAAATACTTTATTAAAAACCCGCAGTTTCGGAAAAATTCAGATCGATCTTGCAATTCTAGAACCCCAACATCTGAGCCTATCCCCGAGCAGTCGCATGGATTAAGCGGATAGAGGACAAAAATTATAGACAGTGTAATATAACATATTGCATAAATATAATATATATACATATATATATATATATATAATATATAATATATATAAGTTATATATATATATATATATATATATATATAATATATTATATATTACATATAATTTGTTGATAATTAAAATTACAACAAGATATTCAAAATTTATCGGCCATTGGATATATCGGTGAAAGGACAAAGGCATAAAATTCCCAAACATGAGAAAATAACCAACTGGCCAATTTGAGAGAGTGTGGAGGGGAAGGGAGAGCCTGGCCAAATCTCGCTCCGGATGTCTACAAACCACGCTTCGGCCCAGACTATAACTGTAAAGTATGCAGTCCAAAAGATAAATGCCATAAAACGATCAAGGAAAATATATTCTTGAATTATGGCGCCTAAGATTGAGCTCTTGGGGAAGGAGTGAGAACTATAACGAGCAGCGAGGTCTGGTGGAAGGCTCAAAGAAACGTCTCTCTTTTTGTTTGTTTATTCGGCTCCTCTACAAAGGACACTACAATAATATTGACCGTTCATATCGAGCAATCTTTGACGATTCCTTTCGGCATTAGACCAAGTCATGAATTTTCAGAAGTGGAAAGAAACTCCCATCCATATAATCCATCCATATAATCCCTAAAAAAATAAAACAGAGTAATCTGTATTTTTTTATTTATGATTATATTACTTTAATACAATACTTACTTTACAAATGCTCCAAAATTACAATTTACTATAAAAAGCGCATATATATTACCATTATTAGACCTATTTGGACATATGGGATTGAGCTTTGGGGCTCCATGAAACCATAAAATTCTTTCCGTATCCAATCCTTGCAATCAAAAATCTTTCGAAGAATCCTTAATGCTCCTTATTACATCACAAATAAAATTAGGAATTGATAAATTATTTGCCACTTCTATAATTTTGTTTTTATTGAAAACTAGTTTCGAATGTTATTTATCTTCAGGTCTAAAAACACACAAAAATTCAAAAATACGTAATTCAAAATACAATTTGGTATTATTATACATATTAAATTAGATGTAATATAAATCAGTGTTATAATACATTTATGAATTATGAATTTAATTAAGACAAGAAATCAAATACATGTCGGTACTCACCAAGGTTTAAATGGATTATATCAAACGAAAAGTTTGTACTGGTTTCTTCTCGCACTGAACTAACAATGAAAGAAAGGTGGGATGTTTATAGGTAAACGGTGTAATGTTTTCACAGTTATTGAAAAGTTTTGTATATAGTCAACTTGCTTCCATAGATATGAAGTTGTAATGACAACGGCCTATATCGTGCGTTATCTCAAAAAAGGTAGATTTTAGATCTTCAAAAATGCTGAACCAATTCATTCCGTATATGAACGTATAAGATTTTGATGCCCGCATATGGGATTGAGCTTTGGGGGCTCCACGAAACCATAAAATTCTTTCTGTACCCAATCCTTGCAATCCAAAATCTTTCGAAGAATCCTTAATGCTACTTATTACGTCACAAATAAAATTAGGGATTGATAAATTATTAGCCACTTCCATAATTTTTTTTTAATTGAAAACTAGTTTCGAATTTTATGCATTTATCTCCAGTTCTAAAAAAACACAAAAATTAAAAAAATAAGAAATTCAAAATACAGTTTGATATTATTATACATATTAAATTAAATGCAATATGTAAACATATTAAAGCAAATAATTTATCAATCCCTAATTAGATTGATCCTTTTATACCATCATGCGGATGTCAACTAATATCTCTTAGATTTAGATTTGAAATAAAAAGATGCACTTACAAAAACTACAATCTTATTAAATTTATAATTGTAAGACTAATTACAGCAACTGCTTGGTACATGAATAACAGAACTCTGCTTACTGACTTCCACCAACCAACAATCGACAATGAAATAAGCCCTCTTTATCCACGCTTTAATAATAGAGTTCACTGAGATAACGACATAATGGCTTACACGACCATTAATACAAGGAGTACAATAAAAATAATCTAACCTTTTTAATTAATAGATTTTACTATTCATTGATGCAAATAACGCATTATTATAATTTAAATTAATTTTTACTTTGTTATTTTTTTTCATTAGTCAGTTATATTATGTACTTTAGAGCCATCTTTTTCTTTTTATACTTCATATTTTGTATCTTACTTTTAATTTCTGTTTTTATCACTTTTTACTGTTACTGGTACTGCCTCTGTCGTTTTTCAATGTTGTTATTTTGTTTTTTCTTTTAGTCCTGAAGATGGCCTAAAACTTAGGCCGAAACGTTGGCACAAAATTACTTATTAAAGTGTTACTTTTTGACCGCACCTCCGACCAACTTCTTCCTTAAGTATATAATTAATATTCATGTGTTAAATATGAAGGACCGAAAATCCATTGGAAAAATCTAGATACAATATTATAATAATTAGCTGCTGTTACTTAAAACTTATTATATTAACATTACCAAGATAGCTCCTGAAATCAGGGAAAATAATCAGGGTTAATTTTAGATAAATCTTTCCTAGGAATTATGTTGGACTCCGGTTTTGTTGGCTGTGTTGAGGAGAGCAGTGGTCAGGATAATTTGTAACTTCTTTACGACTAAGGACGAAGGACTAAGGACTCTAATTACCGCGACAGAGGCAGTCCTTTGGCCCTTTGTGCCCTCTAATCAAGCTATCTCCTTCGGCTCCCTCTACCTCTGACAAATTTAGGTATTTCGATACTTTAGTTTGTCGATATTAACGATAATCGATTGATCGATCATCTATTCAGGCCAGAAAAGTAAAGTAAAATAGAGTATAAACAGTTTTTAGTGGCATTAGAATTAAATATATATAATATATTCAGACTCGAAAAGTAAAGTAAAATAGATTATAAATAGTTTTTAGTGGTATTAGAATAAAATTTATATATATATATATATATATATATATATATATATATATATATATATATATATATATATATACATATATCTGCAATTTAATATTATCTCTTTCTCATTCTATATAATATATATATATATATATATATATATATATATATATATATATATATATATATATATATATATATATATATATTACATATATAAAGTTCCTTTGGCAAAGGAACTGTAAAGCCCACTACACACATGGGAACAATGGCTTAAGTCGTTGAGATGTTTTTTTCAGCCCCTTCGTATCTTCAGCGCTACTGTACCCGCATTATTGTTCGGTTATCGCATATAGTATACTATAAAATTGAAGGCGTTTTAAAGTGTAGCATTCCGTCGGTCACAATGTGAAACCATATAATTGAGTCATTTCATGTCAAATCAGCTAATGATTTTCAACGTTATGGCTAAGAAATCAATGATTTTTTGTACAAGTGCAGTACAAAAACATTACCAGTGACAAAAAAATAAATACAGTATTACTAATTTCTTTAATTTTTAGTTATAAATAACAAAAAAAATTCAACTGTTTTTTTGACAAGCTGTGAGCCATTTTAAAGCTTATAGCTCCAAAACTATGTCATAATAAACAGCCCAAAATAGTGTCATAATTTTCACAATTACCTGGGCTTCAATTTGATATGTATCTTGAGTTAACCAAACCAATCTTAAAATGTTTAATAATTTTCAAAATTTTATTTTTTCAAAATTCAAAATCGAAATTAGAAAAAAATAAATATATGTTACTTATATATTTTATAAGAATGTACGGGGACAAATTTCCAAGATGGGATTTTTGAGGGTTTTATTCTAAAAAAATAAAACCTTGTATTTTACGCCAAATGTTTTTCGAACTGTAATTGGAGATACACTGTATGTTCCATATTTTAAAGAATTAAACATACTTTGCTAAAATTCGTTATTTTAAGTAATTTACTATACCCGGAATTATTCGCGTACCATTAATTAATTAATGAACTTCCACAAAAGTTTTTTTTTTTACACGATCCCTTTGAGAAACCATCAGAATATTTAGTTGTGCATTCTTATATTAGCATAAAAAATATATTTTGTAATTAAATATATATTTTAAATTGATGACATTAAACACACAAACACAATACATTTTTTTTTCAATTCAAAATTTCGATTTTAAGTTTTTAAAAAAATGTTAAAAAAATATATACATAATTTATGTTTTATATATATATATATATATATATATATATATATATATATATAACATATATGTTATATATATTTATGCTAGTATAAGAATGCATATACCAACTTTTATGATGGTTTCTCAATGGGGTCATGTAATAAAAAAGTCACAGGTGATCCCAGGATTAATCTGGAAATTCGATTAGAGATTTCATACGCCCATATTTCAGCCATTTATGAAGATAAGCTACGACCACTAGTTAAAACAGAAAGAGAATTATAGATAGCAGGATATGCAACCACTGAACATACTGAATGTATAATTAGATAGATAACCATGGGAAAATAAAAATGTTTTATAACACCAATGATCACACCAGTCTTTTGAAAATAAATTTAGGAAAATAAGGATCTATAGCTCCGCTTTTATCATCAGAATTTTATGATAGAAATGTATTTTGAAATAAGTCTGCGACATTTTTTTATTTCCAGTTCCTGTTTAAAAACTATCCGCCGACGAGATGTGACGGAACTGGAGCGAAGTAAATAGCATAGCAGCCGGGGCGGAACTGACGCACGCCACTCTTCTTGCTAGCACCCGGAAGTCACCGCCAAATTTATTATTTATGAGCCTTCCCGGAAGTGGCTATGAATTATGTATTCATTGGTACTAGTCGCAAACACCCTCCCTTTCCCCCTCGTCGAAGGAACACACCATTCGTGTTAGGCCGGCGACTCCATTGCTAGTGGAAATACATTTTTTTTTTTTTTTCAGAACTTCTCCTCTCAAAGATGATGTGTATATTAAGCTAAATTTGAAAAATAATTATTATTTATTTTTAATTATTATATACTTTCCTCAACATGTGAACATTGGTCGGGGTGGAAATTTAGGTGAGTAATAATTAGATTTTGATTTATTTACTTTCAATTATTCTTAATAAATTAAATAAAAAGAAGATCAATAAAATAAATTAATGAAATCAAGTTCGGATGGAAGAAAAAAACCGATGGTGTAGGAGAGCATTGTTCTACGTTTTAAACCGACAACCATCCGGTTCGTTTTGAACGACGGAAAATGGAGGAGGGAAAATTGTCGGTTTGTAACAAAGAACGTCGCCCCTACACCATCTGTTTCTTCTTCCATCCGAACCTTCCTCCATCTATCCTTTTTAATTGATTTCATTAATTTATTTGATTGATCTTCTTTTTAATTGATTTCTTTTTTATTTATAAAGAATAATTTAAACTAATTAAATCAAATTATAATTATTACTCACCTAAATTTCCACCCCGACCGATAAATGTTTCCCCTTAGAAAAGTGTCTGCAAAGTTTGTTTTTTTCAAGCTAAAATGAAGTTCAAAATGGTGGAAGTTAGTTTTTCATCAATATGTTAAGGATTGTAAATAATAATCAATCATAAAAAAATAAATAATAATTATTGTTCAAATCCGGCGAAATAGAAACGTCATCTTTTATGGGAGGATTTCTAAAAAAAAGGATATATATTTATATTAATCACATATCTGAAATGTTATTATTGATACTTTACAGATTTTGTGTGGTAAGAACATTATTAGTTGACATCCGCATGATGGTATAGAAGGATCAATCTAATTAGGGATTGATAAATTATTTGCCATTTCTATAAATTTGTTTTATTGAAAACTAGTTTCGAATGTTATACATTCATTCTCAGTTCTAAAAATACACACAAAATTCAAAAATAAGCAATTCAAAATAAAGTTAGTATTATTATACATATTAAATTATATAAATCAGTATTATAAAACATTTATTAATTAGGAATTTAATTAAGACAAGAAATCAAATACATGTTGGTACTCACCAAGGTTTAAATGGATTTTATCAAACAGAAAAGTTTGTACTGGTTCCTTCTCGCACTGTACTAACAATGAACGAGAAATAGGCAGGATGTTTTTAGGTAAACGATTTAAGGGTCAGGGTTTTCCCAGTAATGCCGGTGAGTAATTGAAACTAGTTTTCAATAAAAGAAATTTATAGAAGTGGCATATAATTTATCAATCCCTAATAAAAACATTATTGATTCAATTTCGATAAATGCTTATCAAAATTAGATCTATGATGTGCTAAATAGCCAGAGAATTAGCGACGTCAATGCTACTCGACTTCTGTCAAATGTTTTTCCCCATGGAAAAGTGTCTGGAATTTTTTTTTTTTTTTCAAGCAAAAATGAAGCTCAGAATGATGGAAAATTTTGTTTTTCATTAAACTATACATCATGCTAACTCCGCTTCAATCAAATGAGTTTTTCCTCTTCGGAAAATATTTTTTTTTTAAGGCAAGAATGGAGCTCACAATAATGGAAAATTAGTTTTTAGTATAAATTTGCAGATTAAAGTGGATATGGATATGTCTAGTTTTGAATGAAAGTTCCTCAAATGTCCTTCGACTTCAGTAAATTATTCTTGAAACTTCTTCTCTTTTATAAAATAAAAAAAAAATTCTAAAATCAGCTTCTTAAGGTTAGCCTCTATTGTAAAAAGTTTACGTAATGATATGGAAGTCAAACTACTGATTATTATCTGAAAAACGTATGCGCTGTTTGTAGACATAATATGCATATGATGTATATTCTTCTATGGGGATGTTTTAATGCATGGCAAATAATTTTTTTATAACATTTGATTATATAATTATGATAATTGAAAAATCTAGAAGATTGATCATTACTGCATAATCCAAAACTATATAATTATTCATATTATATATCATTTTTTAATAAGTAACCTAAGGATTTGTAAACAAAATGCACTTCCATTTTGTGTGACATATTTTTCATTTATTATTTGATATTTTTATCAATTTTTTAATCTCGTGAGCATACAATTAATTTTGATAATCAAATCCCTGAGAAACTAATTAAACTTCAGGCAAAAACATGAAAGGAACTACAATGAGCAAAGGGCTAGAGAAAAGGTGAAAGGGTTAGAGGGGAAGGGAGTAGGCTTCCTGTAATAACTACCTTCTTCCCTTTAGGGTTTTTAGCCCATACTATTAAAAACACTCAGAATACTTTTCAAAGAATTTAATTTAAATTAAACGATTTACTCTAATTTTCAAAACTGAAACTGAGATACTAAATAAACACACATACTTACATAAACCCAAATGGACATACTCCTCACAGATATGCGTTATAGCCAAAAAGACTCAATTTAAAAAACTTTTAACTTTCCAATCAAATATATTACGCAAGAGCTCCTTGGTATGTTACTAACAAAACCATTCTTCACCAACGAACATGTCATTGTTACCTGCTCTTATCAGACCATTTGCTGATAGTCGCCAAACTGTTTTACAGGTGCAAATTAGTTTTTGAAAGCGAAAAAAAATCTGGTGCAGTGCGCGCATCACACAACTTTTCCTTACCGTCCTATAATAATTATCTTTTTAATATAATTTTAAAAAGTTCATATAAACACTGCTTCTAATAAACTCAGCAGCATCCACTTCTTCACATCTTCTCCCACTTAAGTACAATAGAACAGTTTTTTAAACAATTTCAGTAGGAACAACAATTCTGTACACTACCTATATATTTTAACTTTGTCAAGTTGAAAATATATTTTAAAAGTTTCAGTTTATTTTCCATGGAAACATTTTCTTTCCATTAAATAATATAAAAGTAGAAATTATTAAGTTAATTTTCGTTTTTTTATTCTTAAATTACGTTATTACAGACGGTATTGTTGACAACAGTTTGGCGAATTGGTAAGAGGAGGTTCGGTACGATCCATCTCCTTTCGGATGCGCTTGGTTATCCGTCTACGGTCTTGTACTCCTGATAAAATATGCTGTATTTTTGCTAATACTGATCCGATTTTGATGATTCTTTTCTTATTTTTTAGATAATTTAATTACCTGTCATACAATTCTACATATAATTTACCGTAAAATGCATACTTTTTATGCTATGCGCAAATAAAATATTCTTTTCATCATAACTTTTTTCCCTGCGATTCCTCGGTGATTTACTACATAAATGAAAAATTAAAGGCCTTTATGAAGAATAATTTAGGCAAGTTTCATCAAAATCCGTTTTTGAGAAAATTGTAAACAATTGTAATATCCATGATATAATTACCTAGGTTGTTCACATACACACACAGACACACAGACCATTTTGCGAGGCTTGGTCATTTGGACTCAGTGAACCTTAAAACGTGTATTTCCGTTGAAACCTCGAATTCTAAAATTTTCACGATCGCAATACTTCCCTTTCTATATATACATGTCGTATGTAGGTAAGGGAAAGTAAAAAAAAATTGATGGAGAGAACAAAAGATAACCAACATTTTCAACGATTTACAACTGACATGAGAAATAAGTAACAAGAATTAATAAACGTTAATCTATTGTTAACGTTACTTCTACAGGTATGAAATTGTCATGACGACTTTGGACGCCTATACATACGTACGTTAGTTTTTTGTTATACAGATAACTAATCATTAATGACAGTGTTATACAAGTCATCAATAGTGTTCTTAGGATACATCATATTACATTATATATATTTATATGCTAATTAACTTATTTACTAATTGGCATGCTCAAATCGTTTTTTATAGTATGTATTAAGAAGTATTTTACTGAAGATTTTAAATCCTACAGTGTAATATGCAATCTGTTGTGAAATTTATCACCGAAATATAAACATAAAGAAATGTAAATTGAAAATTATATTTGAATACAATTAAAATATGTAGGTATTTGCATGAGTATGGCATTTATTTGTTCCGCTCATTAAACAAAAATTGTCCCAATTGTGTAGTGAATGATATTAAGATTCTAGAATTTTAAAAAAATGTAAAGTCTGAAAGTACCCTCACAATAGACTGGAAATATGAGCCTCTGTCACCCTAGATCGGTTCCATTCAAATTTTATAGGTCAACGAGTTCGCCATTTTCGTCACTTTTTTCAGATTTTTCTCAGTAACTCGCAACCAGTGCAATTTATGTAAAATCGTGGCATAGCAAATTTTAAAGGACGTCAAATTTTCTGTATGTTTTATATTTAGTATTTTTTTTAATTCGAAACAGCTGATGAGATACGGTGTCGAACAAATCTGCAAAATGTCAAAAAAACCCGCAAAAAATAGATATTTTTCGTAGTAACTATTTTTCAGTAAAACTAATGCAAAATGCATAATAATCAGTCTTATAGAGGATTAAATTTTCTACAAGATTCATACACAATATTTGTAATTACTCTCAACAAACCATGAAATATTGAAATAGCGATTTCCCTATCTCTAAAATTGTTATTTCAACATTACTTGGCGTCTATTGAGAGTAATTACAAATATTTTGTATGTATATTGTAGGTAATTCGATCCTCTACAAGATTGGATTTCATGCATTTTGTATTAAATTGAACTAAAAAACAGTTATTAAGGCGAAACCTCTGAATATGAGTTTTCTTTTTGAGTTTTCTTGACATTTTGAAGATGTCTACGACTCCACAGCTAAGCAGCTTTCCCATATTTAAAAAAACATTTTACATATAAAACTTGCAGAAAATTTAACGTTCTTAAAAATTGATTATGTCAAAGATTTACCTAAAATGCACTGGAAGCGATTTACTGAAGAAAATCTGAGAAAAATCCACTTTATTTAAAATTGTTATTTCAAGGCGTCTGTTGAGAGAAATTAAAAATATTTTGTATGAAATTTAGTCCTCACCAAGGTTGACTATTATGCATTTTGTATTAAAGTGCACTGAAAAATAGTTATTAAGGCGAAACCACAAATTTTTACATTTTGCAGATTTGTACGGCCCCGTATCTCATTAGCTGTTCCGAATTAAAAAAAAATATTAAACATAAAACTTACAGGAAATTTAACGTTCTTTAAAATTTGCCATGTCAAAGTTTTACCTAAAATGCACTGGTATGACGAAATTCGAATTCGAATATAAATGACGAATTCGTTGACCAATAAAATTTGATTGCATCTAGGGTGGCAGACGTTATTATTTCCAGTTTTTTATGAGAGCACTTTCGGCCTAGACGAACAAAAAGTTTCTTGAAATCAGACACGTTTTTCGGCCTCAGCTCGCGGATTAAGAGGAGGGGGGGGCAGTGAGTGGAGAGTGACCATTGGCCGGGTCTCGGGATGATTGAAAAAATTTTCATTATGAAGGATGATTATCTAGAAAAATGATATATTTTTGGATAAACATTTACGTATGTAAATAAATTAAAAAAAAAATAATTTTCGTGTATATTTGAATGTAGCTCGTACGGAAGGCAATGTAGGGATAGATGTGTATCAAGGTCTATCAAATTGAATAATCAATCTCATAAAAATGAACTGGGTTGACACGTGGGCTTGAATGTAATATTTAAAACATAATCGTCTACGGAACATTAAAAAAAAAATAATTACACTAATGTAAAGTAAAATTTCGTAAAATCTAGTGCGCAGTTACCCCATATTATATTAACCTGTTCTATAAAATTCCTTCTACTTTATGGAAGTTTTCATTACTAAATTAAATAGTTTTGTTATTTATTTACTTCCCTTAAATTATCTATATTATTTTTTTACATTAATATTTTTTTTTATCAACACACAACCAACGTTTCGAAATTCTCTTTCATCTTCTGGGTTTTCCTTTCTTTTCTTTTAAAATTCAATAATACTACATCAACAATATACATATTTTTCAATCATTAATATAATTTAATATAATATTTTAAAAGCAAAATTATTTTACCTCAACTATGCTATTTTTTCTAATATAAAATAATTAGCATTACTTCTCTAAGGTGAGTTTTTTCTATAATAAATTATGTCGTCTGTTGTGTCCGCTATTAAATTTTTTAAAAACAATTTTGCTCTAGAGAGTGTTTGCTAAGACTATGTCGATGCCAGGATAATTTAAGGTAAGTGTGTTTGCTCACAAAAACTACAAACCAATTATCTTATTTTTTTTTTATAATCCAAATAATCAATTCCTACATTAATTTATAATCTTTTGTTTTTATTATGTAGCAATCCCCATAATATTAATAATAATACAGCTTTATTGACATCATTTTCATGACAAAATTCTCTCCCGGAGGAGGTACAATGGAGCTCAGCTCTACAATATAATTATTCAAGTATAAATGTTGAAGTAATGAATATAACAATATAATACCCATATAAAATAAAATAAAAATAAAAACCCTCAGCACTTATTAAAATATAGAAACAAAACAGAGAAAATATTATTATTGTATACCCTTTCAAGACATAACTTCAAAATTCATTAATAAATTAATAGACTATTTTTTACAAAATTAATATAAAATATAAAACAATCTTTATAGTTTGTTAATAATTTTGAACCAGGACTCTCTGTGCCTGGTCACTTGGATCCGGTTTGTTTCCACTCAGCGGGTAATTTCATTTCAATACCATTATCTCTTTGAAATTATTTTCAACTGTAGTTTTATAAAAAATTTTACTTTATTGTTGATCATGCTAAACTGTAGAGTTGAGATATGGAGATAAATTATAGACAGCCTCTCATACAGGGACAAGCTCAAAGAACAAGTAATTAGGGCTTGGGTTAATCACTCAAAGTGAGAACGGACTTGCTAAGACATCGTCCGCCCAAGTTTGGCTGTGACCCATTTTGGGAATTAGTATCACCCTCAAATATAACTAATAGCCCAAAATGATTAATTACAATATGAATGCTTAATTGCATACCGATCTAATTGTTTCTACGTTTAATTGTATTGGTCGTAGGTTTTAATAATATATAATAGTTATATATTAATAATAGTATCTAACCGTTATTGTATTGGTAATTATGTAGTCGTTAATTGTATTAATAAATACGTAATTGTTAATTGTAATAATTGTTATTGTTTTTTAGTTGTTGTTTTGTAGGAAATATACCTAAGCTGAGTTAGATATTTTTCATTTAATTTACTCTCATTTTATTTTTTATAATATCTATGTAAATTTGTAAACACACTAGATAATATTTAGTCTGAAAAGAATATATATATATATATATATATATATATATATATATATATATATATATATATATATATATATATATATATATATATATATATATAATGCCAAAAGAAATAAATGAATAAGTAAGGTATAGTTTCTTAACAAATTCAAAGTAATATTACCTGAAAAGAATAAATAAAATTACAATGTTTGTTCACCAAATGCATATCAAAATATGAATAAGTTTACAAAGTGTAGACTTCTTCCAGCTGTATGAGATATCGATGTATAAGATATCGATGTATGAGATATTCCAGGTTGAGATATCGATGTAATTTATATCTATTTTTAATGCCACATTCTTCCATTTTACATGTTACTTATTATGCACAAGGCTGAATCAAATAAAAATGGTAATAATTTTGCCAGATCTACGTGTAAAAACTTAGCCTACCGATTTGGAAGGTTGGATATTTCTTGTTCATAAGACGTTTGAGGGCGTATTGTTAGCCAAATACGTAAGTGCTCCTCGACTTCTTCATTGCTTTCGGATCGTCGTTCTCCAAGTGATTCTTACAAGGTTACGAAGAAATAGTAATCACAGGAGGACAAGTCTGGACTAGAGGTGCCAGTTATTGTGAAAGAACCGGTTAACAGTTATTACGGTTATTTTACCTTCAGTTATAACTGATGTAAATAGCCGGTTTTTCGGAAAAAAACGGCCATTTTAAATTAAATAAGTTCCCATCAAAACATTTTTTGATGACGTCACAAATAATAGCAACTGGAGTTGTTACAAATAACTGGTCATTGGTAAAACCTTTAATTCAAGTAAATTACACACTGATCTTCGAGAAATAACCTAAAAAACCTTAACACAAATAAATAAATAGCTAAAACTCTGGAAATAACTGATTATGGTACAGCTTTACAATGCAGCCGCCTTATCAGTAGCTATCGCCGCACTAGTGCCATTTATATTAACTAATTGCTTTGGGGTCGAGGTGGCCGAGCGGGTTAACGCACTTATTCACCAACCCAATGGTTTTGAGTTCGAATCCCGACACCGGCATGAATTTAATTTAATTAAATTAAATAATTCAAGCAAGTTATCCCGCCCCCGGGTATTTCAGACCTGCCAGCCTACTTGGAGGCAACTCACAACAAAGGCCGGGCGTAGGAGTGATGACCCTACCCCGTGTACCTAAATTGAGAATCGCGGTGTGGTCTTCCATGTATGATACCACATCGCGCGGCCAAGAATCTCCACGGTCTACAGTGCCCACAGAAAAAAAAAAATTGCTTTGCATTCAATTTTAAAATTCGTATTAATTGGAATTATTACAGCTTTAATTAGATATTATTGTTGCTGTCGACTTCCGGTGGTCTAGGGAAGAAAATCGACAGCACTAATATTCCAGTATATACGATTTATACAATTGAATATAAAGCAATTAGTTACCACAAATGGCGTTAGAGAGCGCTAATGCGACGACCGCTACTGATAAGGCGGCTGCATTGTAAAGAATAGCCTACCTCTGAGCTACTTTGGTAAAAAACCTCCAGATTAAGGAGTGAGACATGTTAAATTCACAGAAACTAACTAACTGACAGACTTCAGAAATAATTGAAAATGAGACAGAGAAAGAAAATAATTAATAATAAACTAAAAAGAAATATGTAAACGTCAAAACCGCAACTACGTTACTGGTGACTGTGAAATAAATAGTGCAAGTTTAATTGTAGTCCGTATAACGGTTGTACTTTACCAAGGAGGTATTAGCCCTATAAGGTAAGAGGGTAGAAGATGGGATGTTTATTTCGTATTTATTGCTCAATAGATTTTTTTTATGAAATTTATTCTCAATCGGTTTTTTCTCTGGTTATTTTTCGGTTTTTGGATTTTTAAAAAAATACCGATTATAACCCCGAAGTTGTAAAAAAAAAACGATCAAACCCGGTTATTCGATAACGAAAAATCGATTATCGGTTATAACCGACCGGTTTTTGATATCCCTACTCTGGACTATAAGGTGGGTGTTCAAGGTTCTATAAAGAGGCCTGACGATGCCATGAAGAAGGATGACATTTTTAATCTTGATGACCTCGTCTTTTGTTTCGGTAGACGGTATTGTTGAGATTTCTTCAACAGTAAATCGTCAATCATGTTCAATAAGCTCTCAAACGAAACGAACGTTGCTATGTATTGAAAGTACTTGTACTTGGAGGTTGATTATGACTTTCATTTTTAAGTCTAGACCAATCTTAAAGTCTTGAAGACCCACGTATATACTCGATTATGAAGCCGTGTAGTGTGCCCAAACTGTGACTTCAAACGAGTTAAACTTTCCCGAGGACTTAACCCCTTCATTGATCAAAAAAAATATTATGCGTTATGCAACAGATCGGAATAAGTATAGATTCTTTCCATTCTTCGGACATTTTTACATTTTTCCAGATCTTTTTAACCAAAAAATGTATTTTAGAAACTCCAGCTTATTTATACATAGAAATTAAATGTGATATGAATTAGTCTTATAAAACATTTATGAATTTAATTAAGACAAGAGATCAAATACGTGTGGTACTCACCATGGTTAAAGTAGATTATGTTTCGAACATAAAAGTTTATGTTGGTTTGTTCTCGTCTTGAACTAGAAATGGAAATGACTGTAATGGAAGAAAGGTGAAGTGTTTATAGGTAAATGGTACGATTTTGAGGGAAGGATTGAGGTTTTCCCAGTAATTCCGGTGAGTAATTGTTTTGGTTTATTATTTTCAATAATAGACCTTTGGAATCGACCAAAGAAAATTTTTTTGTAACCCCCCTCAAAATTTGAGGTTTTACGTTTCAAGATACGTAGAATCCAAATATCGAATAAAAAAAATCCGTCCGTCCGCCGTCCGCCGTACGCCGTACGCCGTCCGCGGCTTTTCTCCGAGACTACTGGACCGATTTTCTTGAGATTCGGTACCAAAGTCACAGGTCACCCCGGGATGATCCTCGCAACTCGACATTATAATCCGTATGTTTGTTTCAAAATGGCGGCCGATTAGAGATCTCATAAGCCCATAACTCGGTCATTTATAAAGATAGAGAGAAAATGTAAGGTGTTTTTGAATCAGCATAACGAGACATGAAAAAAAAAAAAAAAATTGCAAAACAAAAAATTTGTATAATTACCGATTAAATATCTAATAAGCCCATAACTCGGTCATTTATAAAGATAGAGAGAAAATGTAAGGTGTTTTGGAATCACAAAATTTTTTTTGTTTGGTGCTTTTATTGTATTTAAACGAAAGCTAACGAAAATCCCTACAATGCGAACTAGAAATCACCTAAATCGGACCATTATTAGCTGAGATATAGCTTTATGAACTTCGTTTTTATTTTTTCCTAGTGAAGTGCACATCAAATATTTCCTCAGTATCATTTTACATCACAGCCTACTTGCATAGACGCAGTTTTTTTAATTAACACAGTTCGGCACTCTCACGGCGAACATCTTGTGACAAGCTTCAAATTTCTTTTCCTTTGGTACCTACTGCTTCATATTTTTTACTTTGACAGAACAGATATTTTTGTGGAATAAATAAGTGGAAATAATAAACCATTGTGTAATAATTTGCAGCGTTTTTTCTGTTATGGGTGGAAATAAATTTAAGATTGTACTATTGGAGATATTTATTTGGTCATTTATACAAAAATCTGGATTGGATTTGAAGGATTTTATTATTTCAAGTGCTTCATATATATTTATTTAGAGACTGTTTTCTACGTGATGTATTAATTTAATTCCTCAGTCTTTGATGAATTTATGATTTTTTTCATTTAAATGAATTGCAAAGTTGGAATCGGTCTGATTTAGTGATCTTCCAGTTTTTCCCGTATATATGGCACATATTTGTACAATCGTTATAATTTATAATTTATTTTTTAGTGTCATTTTAAAATGTTACAAATTTTTTAAGCACAATACTATATTGTTATTAATAACACTATATTATCACATATTATTATATACTGTATATTATTCACACTAGACCACGGGATGAACAGTTATAATGAGGGGTTATAAGCTAGGGTGACAACTGAATAAAAATTGTTAAAACAGGGCGAATGGGGATAGAAAATTGTTCTTTGAGACAGTAATGATTTCTTTACAAACAAAAAAGGGGACATTCACTCTGTGTAATAAAAGTTTAAAAAAATAATCTAGACAGGCCGTATATCCATCTGGCTTTTGAAGAAATTATGTCTTTTTTTTCCCTACTGTCCGCTTAAGAGAGAATATTTCGAAACAAACATGACTATATCTGTGTCCGTGTCCGTTTATTATATGCGCCGGTTAATAAAATAAATTATTTGCCTCTATAAATTTGTTTTATTGAAAACTAGTTTCGAATGTTATACATTCATCTTCAGTTCTAAGAACACACAAAAAATTCAAAAATTAGCAATTCAAAATATAGTTTGGTATTATTGTACATATTAAATTAGATGTAATATAAATCAGTATTATAAAACATTTATGAATTATGAATTTAATTAAGACAAGAAATCAAATACATATTGGTACTCACCAAGGTTTAAATGGATTATATCAAACCTTACCATTTAGGTTAGGTTTACCATTTAAACCTTGGTGAGCACCAACATGTATTTGATTTCTTGTCTTAATTAAATTCATAATTCATAAATGTTTTATAATACTGATTTATATTACATCTAATTTAATATGTGTAATAATACCAAACTGTATTTTGAATTGCTTATTTTGAATTTTTTATGTGTTTTTAGAACTGAGAATGAATATGTAACATTCGAAACTAGTTTTCAATAAAACAAATTTATAAAAGTGGGAAATACCATCATGCGGATGTCAACTGATAATAAAATAAAACTGTCCGGTTGTCGGAAGTGTCTGTTTGGGGAAGTAACACAGCATATCATGGTAATTTTTTTTTCGATAAGTAATATATTACCGCTTGTGATATTTTGGGCGACTTGACGAAATTCAAGAGATATTATAGAAAACGTTCCATGTTGACGCAATCTGGTTTCTTATATCAGTTTTATAAATAAAAAAAAAAAGTAGAGGTTTCCGGGGGTGATGGATCTAACCCATTTTTAGCAGCTTCTTTCCCTAGCTCCTTCCCTCCAGTGGGTTTCCACTCAGTTAATATTTATTTTAAATATTGAGAATTATATCAGGTTGATCAATATGTTGAAGAAAATTTCCAGCGATGAACACTTTTCTTGAATCTAACAAGTGCTTATTATATGAATATTTTTTTGGCCGTATATTTATTATAATTTTAAGAAGGCTTCATATATCAGCTAAAAATATACAACTGTATACTTAACAAAACTAAATTCTATATACAATGGAAATATTCATACATCAAAATGATACACAAATGGGATAAAGACATATTAAATTCCTCTTCCTACAGACCTATCAGTATCCTTCCAATAGGCTCCAAACCGTTCGAAAAATTAATTCACAAAAGACTTGACCATCAATTCGGCTTTCCTACTTTACACTCATCAACGCACCAATTACACAGAGATACTGACTACATCGCTGCAGTACTAGAGCAAAAATAAGGTGGTTTTATACAGAACCGCTCAGCTATTGATCAAATATCTTCCTTACGGAGAATATTAAAGTAGAACGTCCTACATTATTAAACAATGGTTTATTATTAATTATTATTATTTGTTTGCTAAATTTATTATTATTTATTAATAAAATTATTAAAAGTGTTTCGTAATCATTATAACAAGACAGAAAGTAGCTTAGATTATTTTTTTATTTTATTTTGTTTTTAGGCTTTGGTGCAGGCAATGATTCGAAAAAAACATCATGTTTTTTCTCTATCTTAATAAATAACCAAGATATGGGCATAAAAGCTTCTAATAGGTCGCCACGTTGAAAAAAAAAATGGTGGGTGGCTACGCCGAGATCCGAGGATCATCCGGGGTTACATATAGTTTTGGTGCCAAATTAAAAAAAATCGGCATACTCTCGGAGAAAATCCCGGACGGATGATTTTTTTTGTATTCGATTTTTAAATTATACGTATCTTGAAATATAAAAACTCAAATTTTATTGTCAAAGTGCCCCGCAGGGACTAGTCAAAGTGCCAGACTAGTGGGGAATAACGCTCCCCCGGGCTCCTGAGTTCAGTACACGGCACTCTCACATACCAGAACAGCACACTTTACACTTACTCATACACAAGGCCATATACAGTACACACCTCAGGGCCACCTTCCCTGGGAAGACCCATGGTTGGGTGGGTATAACCAAACCACCAGTTGTCCCGAGGATACGGGGCCTCTAGCACTGGGCCAATCACCCGTCTGGAGTATAGCAGATTCAGAGAAACCAACCTAGCCTCGGATGTGGACAGTCTTCACGGAATCGACCCGGCGCGCTTAAGGATATACGAATGGGAACGTGGAATATAAAAACTTTAACAGGGAAGGAGGTCGAGTTGGTGGAGGAAATGAGGACCTACAAAGTAGAAATTCTCGGCATAAGTGAAGTGAAGAAGAAGGGCAGTGGAGAAATGAAATTGGCTAATAATTACTCCCTAATTTATGCTGGAGTACCTAGAGGGGTTTTTGCCAAAGAAGGGGTGGGCCTAGTAATGTCGCCAAATATGTATGAGCATTTAGAGAACTGGGAACCAATATCTCCAAGAATGATTGTAGCAGATTTTAAGATGACCATAGGTAAGATCTCCATAATCCAGGTGTATGCACCAACGGAAGATGCTAGTGTTGCAGACAAGGAGGCATTCTACTCGGATTTGCAAAAAATAGTGGATAAAGCTAAAGGAAAAGGAAGGTCAGTAATCCTGAGTGGGGACTTCAATGCCAGAACAGGAAATGATGAAAGATCTGGATATGGAGCTCTAGGGCTACATGGAGGTGAGAATGTGAGGAATAGTAATGGACAGCGGCTAATAGACTTTTGTGTCCATAATGACTTCCTCATAGGAAATTCTTTCTATCCACACAAGAGGATCCACAAAATCACTTTCTCATGCATGGAACGAAATAGTGTAATTGACTATTTCATATATGATAGGAACGTAAGGCAGTATTTCGCTGATATAAAAGTAGTAAGAGGAGCGGAGATAGGCAGCGACCACCTTTTACTTGTGGCTGATACAAAGATCATCCCAGAGTATAAAAGGAAAATAAAAGCATTTGAAACCCTCAACGTAAGGGCCTTGGATGACCCAGAGAAAAGGGCCCTCTTTACAGAAAGCCTGGAAAATAAATTGCGAGAAACATCATTCGATGGAGACGTGGAAAAAATATGGAAGGCACTGAAAGCATGTATCCTGGAAACAGCAAATGCAGTATGTGGGAAGAAGAGAGTGTCCGGTAAGGGAAAGCGGACAGATTGGTGGACCAATGACCTCCAACGACTGGTTTCTCAGAAAAAGCTTGCCTGGAAAGCATACCTTAAAGATAGAACTGAAGGAAAGCTACACGTTTATCGAACAGCCAGGAATGAATGTAAGGTAGCCATACGCCAGGCCAAGAAAAAGTCATGGGAGGATTTTGGTAAAAGGCTGAGCGAGGACCATCGCGAATCTATAAGAGCATTTTGGCGAAAAGTTAAAACGTTAAGAGGAAAGCAATGCAAGCCCATTAGAAATGTAAAAGGTAGCGATGGAATCGTACTTACAGACAAGGAAAAGATCCTTGGCAGATGGAAGCAATATTTCCAGGAGCAATTCTCCGAAAGCCCAGAAACAGACCATTACCATGAACGAGAGTCCAATATGCAGGAAAGCCTGGAGGTTATAGAGGAAGAAGAAATAGAAAATGCAATCCGTAAGCTAAAAAGAGGCAAAGCATCAGGAAGGGATGGAATTGCACCAGAGTATTTGAAATATGGTGGTCAAGAACTTCTTAAAGCACTTCAATCGCTGTTCCAAGAAGTGTATGACAGAAAGAAAATTCCCATGGACTGGAAATATTGTATTATCCTCCCTATTTATAAAAAAGGATGCACAACAGACTGCAAAAATTATAGACCCATTAGTTTGCTTTCCGTAGTCTGTAAACTTTACACTTCTATTCTAGAAAAGAGACTCCGGCGGATTGTAGAAGGGCAGCTAGAAGCGGAACAGGCTGGTTTTCGTCCGGGCCGACAGACGCAGGATCATATCTTTGTTCTCAGAAATATTGCTGAAAAAGCTTGGGACAGAGATAGGAATCTATATCTTGCATTTCTTGATCTGAAGGCAGCGTTTGATGTGGTCCCAAGAAAAGAAATTTGGAATGCACTAATAGCCAAGGGTGTACCTGGAGACTTACTGGCAGCCATACAGTCAGCCTACCAAGGTGCCATGGCAGTGGTAAGAATAAATGGTATGGAATCGGAACCTTTTCCAATTGCGAAAGGAGTTAGACAGGGAGATAGCTTAAGTCCCCTTCTATTTATAAACGTAATGGACGAAATCCACAAAATCTGCAAGCGTCGAACTGCATGGACAACAATCGGGAAATGGAATATGAGAACTGTCCTCGTTCAAAGCCTTTTATACGCGGATGACATAGTCCTAATAGCCGACACCAAGACCAAACTACAACAAGCTCTGATAGAATGGGAAGAAGAGTTGCTCAGGAAAGGGATGCAAATTAACACCTTCAAGAGTAAAGTGCTGGTTATGGCGAGGGAAGAACAGGAAGATGTCCAACTCATCTGCAATGGCGAGACACTTGAGGTAGTGAAGGAATATACCTACTTAGGGACCGTAATTAGTAGCTCGGGTAAGATAGACGCCGAAATATCAAACAGAATAAGTAAGGCGAATCAAGTGTATTACCAGATTACTAATAGCATTATCGGCCACCGAGAAGTAGATAAGAAGACCAAAATGCATGTATATAAGTCTGTTTACCTACCTACACTCACCTACGGCGGAGAAAGCTGGACAACACTGGACAGGCACTCTAGTCGCATAACGGCAGCGGAAATGAGGTTCCTTCGCAGATCTGTTGGGAGAACTAGAAGGGATCGCATTAGAAACGAAAGCATTAGAGAGCAACTAGACGTTACAGAGCTTAAAACCACTCTAGAAAGACGGCAACTCCAGTGGTTTGGTCATGTCTGCCGGATGAACGAGGACACGAATCCAATAAAGGTATTAGAGGCTCGACCCACAGGAAAGAGACCACGCGGACGTCCCAGAATTACGTACCAAGAATATATCCAAAGAATTGGAAGTAAAAGAGGCAAATCGCTCAATGAGATGAAGCGGCTAAGCAGGGACCGGGAGGAGTGGTTACGCTGGATTGAGGCTCCTCGACGCTAGCTAATGGCATAAGAGGAAGAAAAAGAAGAAGAAGAAGAAATTTTATTGTGAAAATAATAATAAAAAAAAAAGCAGACCTAGTGTTGAATGTAAAGAAGAAGTCGAATGATCCGTTTTAATCAACAGGTTGGGATTTATTTCTTTACAACTCGTTAAACTTCACTTTCACTTATACTTTCAGCGAACTCTCGTGGCTGATTTCTGAAAGATGATGGTTTAGACTTCATGCTCCCAAAATGGCAGTTATTACAAGTTCAGGATTTGGATTTAACGAGACTATTACGTACTTACTTCGAAAACGCACTTACCCCACATTATCTTAGTTTTTTTTTGTTCAGTATTACAATTAGTAATATCTATATAACTTACTAACTCTTCCAGCGATATGATCCATGGCCTCCTCAGTAATACTCCTCCATTCAGACCGGTCTTCTGCGGCTCTTCTCCATCTTCCCACACCGAAGAATCTAAGGCCGGCCATCGTATTTTAGACCTGCCTCTTCTTCTTTCTCCATCTGGCCGCCCTTCCGTAATCCACATTGGGAGCCTTTTTTGATTCATACGATGTACGATCTTATTCTTCCTTAGTCTTAATGCCAAAACGAATTCCTTCTTTGGTTGGGCCATGAATTCTTCTTTGAATCCTTCTCTCCCAGGTACTCAGTAACCTCTTTTGCTGCTTGGTTAGGGCCCATGGCTCACTACCATAAATTACCACTGGACGAAGGACCGTCCTTTATATCCTTATTTTGAGGTTTCGGGGTATATCTCGATTTTGAAAAACTTTCCTTTGCGACCAATAGCATTTGTTTTCATTCTCAATTATTTCCTTTATCGGTTACAATTATGCCGAGATACTTGAATGTTTCGACCCCATCAAAACTATACCCTCTTCCTACAGCCCACTGGTTGAGCCTTTCCTAGATGACGTCATGCACTTTGTTTTATTTTCATTTATTATGAGCCCTGCCTTCCTAGCTGCATCTTCACATTCCGAAAATGCTTCTAAGAGGGAATTTTTACTCCTTCCACCGATGACGACATCATTAGCTTATGAGAGGTACTGTGTCCTTTTTTATAGATTTTTATAGATACATCCTTCGGTCTTTGCTTTGGTTGATCTCATAATCATCTCGAGCGCTATATTAAATAACATTGGAGATAGAATATCTATCTATATATATATATGTATATATATAGATATTTGGTTGTTTGAAGGTTAGACGAAGATTGTAACCGGAATAGTATTTCTCGTTGTACTAAATAGGTTGAGATATTCCCCGGCAGAAGTCGCTAATTGCTCATGGCTGTGCTAATTGTGGGGGCCTCGTCGCTCCAACATTGTTCTCAATTGTTTTCTTAATCTCAGCACGTGGATGGGGGGAGAGGGCAGAAGGAGAGAGCTTTTGTGAGGGGAGGGAGAGGGAGGGAAATAATCGAGTTGAAGTCAATTTGATTTCCTTTTGTTTTGTTATAAAGGTACCCAGGTTTAGGAGCCTAGGTCTTTAAAATTACGAGTACCATTAATAACTCGGAGCTAGTAATCGGTCAGAGTTGTTACGAAGTTATTTCAATTTTCGATTTAAGATATTAATGGAGCGTTTGTCTCACTAATAATTGTTTAACTTTTGTTTTAAGTTAAATTTTTTTCTTTAGAAAGAATTGAAACATAGCCAGAAATTGAACACTTAAACCCATCTGGACCTATGCTTCACAGATGTTCGGTACAGCAAAAAAAAACTCATTTACAAAAACTTCTAATTTTTCAGTCAAAAACTTTTAGGACTTTAACCAAAGCTCCATGGTACATCAGTAACCTTATCTTGCATTATCCCTAAACTATTGTAAAAAACAACAACAACAAAAGCTGCAAATTATTACACAATGATTTATTATTTTCAAATAGTTATATTTCAAAAATATCTGGTCTGTCCATTTCCAGAAGACTTTTTCTGTATTGCTTTGATTTACAGTTCAGATAATTAGATTATCTTTTAAAAGAGCATTTGGAGTGTTTCGGGAAAGGAATACGTGCAGAATACTTTATCAGATATTTACCAAGTTTAGCAAAGAAATTAAGCAGCAGGCATCTATGGAGCAGACATTTGAAGCTTGTCCCAAGATGAGTGCCAAACCTAGATTATTAGGAAGAAACTGTCAATACAAGTAGGCGGAGTATTAAATGCTAACGAAGATATACGGACCCACTACAAACGATTTCACGATAACTTCTTACACGGACATCCTAACACACTCATACAAGACATGTCGAGAGCCAACATGGCTCACAATACCCGCAGAAGGTTGAAGAGGAGCTGGATGAGGGATCTTCTTGCCTGACTATATACAATAATCAAGACAGTGCTACTGGGTATTACTCTCTATCATGCCTATCATAAAACAATGTGTAATATTTAGGCAACTTTCCTAGTTGACAATACTGATAGGTGTGAATTAAAAAATAAAGCAAAAAAAAGCATTTTTTTTTTTTTAGATATGTAGTAAACTCTATTTATTGTGAAATGTTAAAATCTGTATCAATTAACGATAATTAGTAATATTGATAAAAGTGGATGCACAGGACTTGAGTGAAGAATTTGTGGCCATTACCAGAAATTTGTAAATGTATACACATTAACAAAATTTCTGGAGGCTATTGCAGGTTCAATCTTCCAGGATTATATGGTTTGTGTTTAAGGTCTGGATGATAGGTAAGGTTCTAATAACAGTGAGAAAATTTGGATGGAATAAGTCTAAAACATATTGAGGTGATGATGTTGGGTTTGCTACATAGTATGGAGCATTGACAATTGTGAATAGGATACGTCTGACGTTCAAAAATTTTGCTATCCTCAATTGTTCAGGTCCATATGCCAAAAATATCTGATGTAGGCATCACATTACTTCCTTGTACGCCTATTAAACTATAAATCGGTGGATCAAATTTCGTTACTAGTTTTCTAAGAAAGCAGTATTTTAAAAACGATATCTATTGACACACACACACACTATTTAATACAGAACAAATAAATGTATGTAAAAAATGAAAACATTTTCTGTTTTATTTTTAAAAGTAGTATTTTTAATTGTTTTTCCTTTAAAGTATAAAAATAAAATAAAATACAAAGCAATATTTCCAATTAGTTCAAAACCGATACGAAACAACCATAAAAAATAAATGGGTTTGAAGTAATGGATATTGAATTCGATAGAATTACAAAGAACAAACCGATTCGAATTGGTCAGACAAATATAAAAGTTCGTTCTTAGAAAATTATTTTATGTGGATATAATGGAATATTTAAATGAAAAACTAGACTGCTTTGATAGGTTACTCAAAACAAACATGGGGATACAAATTTAAATCAGTTAGAGAATTTAATGATTAAACATATATTTAAAAATGAATATAATTCAAAAATACTATACAGATAAACTGATTTCTATTGTTTTCTAGAGCTGTTGAGTTGTTGCTTTTCTTTTTAATTTTAATAAAAATCTTTATGAGTTAGATACTTCTCTATTATTAATTATTTCATATGATTACACATTTTTCGAATTTAGTTAAATAGATTAAAAGAAATATTTGAGGGCCTCCTATGTTCAAAAAAGAATGATTAATGGAAATATCTTCCAATGTTCTGAAAGTCATGCGTTTTATACTTTTTTCTTTACTATTAAATTAGATTTCGATTAATGCTGAGAATTTAATAACTTATAAAAATATCTGATGTGGACAACACATGACTTCCTTGTACGCCTATTAAATTATAAATCCGAGGCTCAAAAAGTGATACTGAATTTGGTTACTAGTTTCCGAAGATTGCAGTAAAAACGACACTCGGCGTCCCGTCATCCATCTATTGAAACACACACACACACACCACACGCACACAAACACACTCGTGTCACTGGAGGTTTCATTCCGTTATTATATGTCGTTTTCCTTCAGTAGATAACTAGTTTCCAAGATATTTCTTCATGTTCCATGACAACAATAAAACTGTCAACATCACTGGATAAAGCATTAGAAAAGGACAGTTTCCACATTTTAAGCGGAAAAACCCACTTAACTAATATCCTATTCTCATGATGACTTGTTGATCTCACAAATGGGGAGGAAAACTAGTATTTTAGACTCAATTTTAACACTTAAAACAAGTAACAAAAATGTTTAATTTGATTGGAAACCAAATTGCGTTTGATACCTTTACCAAATTACCAAAACATATGATTTCTCTTTTAATTCATATATAATTTTTGATGTAAGCTTATTATGACCTTCAAGTAAAGTACCCTTTTCGTCTCACCAATTTTAACCAAAATATAGTAAATACATTCATATCGATATAAAAGTCCTATTTACCAAATTTGAGATGTTTTACATTATATTTTAATATATTTTTTGACGAAAGTCTAATATGACCTTCAAGTGAAGTACAACTTCCGATGATCAAGCAGTGACCAAAAAGGGAGAGGTTCACAACTAGATTTTACAACAATTCTGAATATAAAATTTCAACTTTCTACGGCTAACTGTTTTTGAGTTATGCGAAATACGAATGTACGTACTGACGCCACGACGAAACTAGTCAAAATGGATTCAGGGATGGTCAAAATGGATATTTCCCTCAAAATCTGAAAACCGAAAATTTTCGCGATTACAATACTTCCTTTACTTCGTACAAGGAATTAAAAAGAACAGTTTGTCTCGTTATTCCTGATTTGCTGATTAACTTCCTGACTCATTAAAAAAAAAAAAAGAAAAAAAAAAAAAGATATTTAATCAAAACAGCCAAATTTCACTTGGTTAAAGGCCTGCCCCTGAGCGTTTTGATGATCCAGGCCAGATAAACCCTCAATTCCGAACTGTTGTGCGGGTAGGGTATCATATCACGCCTTTCTCCGAAGTGTCGCACATTTGGGCTTTGTATACCACATCGTGCTCAAAATCTTGTATTTGATTTATTGTAATTTTGACAAATCGCCTAAATTACAAAATCTCCAGTTTTTAAACAGGCATGTAGACCTTATAAAAAAACAAAACAATTAATACATTTTTATAAATTTAAAAGATGATGGAGAAATATATTAAGAATTTTTATGTCAAGGTCATCTGGATTTGTACCGTGCGGTTGAATTTTGTGCCACTAGTATGGATCTTTGACTTCCTGACAGCCTTTTCCAGACCAATGTTGAAAAGGAGACAGGCGAGGGAATTTCCTTTTCTGACACATTATCTGGGATAAATAAATCCCTCAGACAGATCTCCCAGGACGCGGACCACACATTCAATGTTTGCCATTGTAAGCTTCACCAGTCGAATAAGCTTAATTGGCACGTCAGGACTTACACCCGATATCGCAACCAGTTTAGGTAACGATGAAAACAAGATAAAATGTGTATTAAACTTTCTAAAGGCAAATGACATAATAAATAAAATATAGTTTTTTTTTTATAATATATTATATCTTATTTGTTTATCTATGTATCTGTTATGTTTATTTATCTGAATCTATTTGTTATCTTTGTGTGTGTGTGTGTGTGTGTGTGTGTGTGTGTGTGTGTGTATATATATTTTAATTATCATTATTATATAGTTACTTACTTCTTTTTATTTTTTTAAAAATTCTCGATTAAAAAAAAAAAAAAAGAAAAAATAGCCAAAGGCGTTGATGACCTAACGGTTTTGCGCCTTGAAACCCAAACAAATAAGGTTCGCTTTGAATGCTGCCATAGGCTGACCGGAAATGCACAAATAAGTGGTGAGTGGGGATCTGGTATTCTCTGCTTCTTTCTAAAATCTGGTCCGTAGTCGACTTTCCATTACGGAATCCGCACTGATATTTGCCTAACACCCTTTCAACATGGGGCAACAGTCTTTGGTATTATATATCTGAAAATGAAGGAGAGCTGTAGAGTTCCTAAAAACGATTTTTAACTGTAATCGTTATACTCCTACTAAGGATATCTCAATTAATTCCCTTTATAATGCAAATCCTGTTAGAATCCTTACGATATGCCCCTAAGTTATACAACCAAAGACTTGTAGACTAACCAAAAGTTGACACCTGACTATCTGTTCGCCTTTCGCACATTACATTCAATGACACACTTAGTTACTGATTACATATCTGGAGTAAGAGAGTAAAAACAATTCGCAACAGGTATATTTTTTGATGAAACTCGTGCATTTAATAAATTCTGGTATTATGATCTCTTTATATTTAGATCATACTAGAGGACGTGACGGCCGAGTACGGTGGGGCGAAGGTCCCAGAGTGCCCGGTTCGGAACGTTGTGGGTTTGATTCCCATCTGGGTCGGTTAATATTTATTTCGTGGCGATCCCGCGAGATGGATCTTGACACTCCCACTCTGGTTAGTACGCGGCGGTGACGTAAAAGTAGCCGTCAGGGGTTGGCAAAATGGACCATAAGGCCCACTTGCCGGACTAGTTCCTCCCACCAGTACCAGTACCAGTAGGTCATACTACCGCACACTTACTACCTTATACTTTGTTATGTGGCATTGTATTTTATTTACAATTGTAAGAGATTCTTCCTTGGGAGGAGCTAAGATAGTAGAGGGACCCATTGGGAAAAACCCATTGGGATTTTTGGGATTACGAATCAGTATCTCCCAAGTAATTCCTTCGCCTATCGATAAGAGATGTTTGCTTTTGTTTAAAAAGAAAACGATAATTCTCGTATTTTTACGGGCCTTTTGTTTAAAAATTTGTTTTATATATATATATATATATATATATATATATATATATATATATATAATCTAATGATTCCCTTATTAGCCCTGATATTCTTCAGGCCTTTCCCTGAAAGTCTTTCGTAACCGCTGTCGTCAAAGCAGACAGCCGTTTTTCTTTGCAGTAATTGCAAACAGTGAAAAGGTGTTTTGGTTATATCGGCTGCTACAGGAATATCCGCATAGGATCAGGCGCCGGAACTTGTAGGTGAAAATTTTATTTTATTTTTTTAGTAGACATTTTATGATTTTTATTACAGATATCTCTTTTTTTTTAGTGTGAGTGATACCTAAATGTCTTAATTTTAAGACACTTCAAGATATGAGCCTGAATTGTATTGACGTTGTCTTTAGCATTATTTTGGCAGGGCTTAGAAATTTCTTCAATTATTCCAGAGTTCTTGTGGGAGTATCCCAAGGTTCTGAATTTTGAACCATTTATTCTTATTTTAATAAAAATAAATAAAATAGAAGGTAATATGGAGGAGTTACCTCGTAGACTGCTCCAAGCGGCATGACAAGGCAAGCGACCATGAGATCGGCCACCGCGAGGCTGACGATGAGGTAGTTAGCCACGCTCTGCAGGCTGCGCTCCAGGAGGATAGCTGCTATCACGAATACATTACCTGAAATATTGTAATATATTACACAAATATAATAAACATAACATAATGATAATATTAGTCATGGATCTTTAGTCCATGAGAGTAAAACTCTCTCCAGATTCCGTGGTTTTGAAGGGTGTTTGGACAGCCTGTGGTGAAGGCAGAGAGCCTATTATGAAAAATATCTGATATGACATCAGATGACTTCCTTGTACACATATTAAACTATAATTAGGGATTGATAAATTATTTGCCACTTCTATAATTTTATTTTTATTGAAAACTAGTTTCGAATATTAAACTATGTTATCTTGTTATGAATGTTATACTTCGAATGCTATGCTATGTTATCTTCAGTTATAAAAAAAAAAAATAAATAAAAAAAAACATTGTTTGGAGATAGCATCAAATTTTGAATTGCTCAGTCTCGAGTCTTTGCATATTGTAATATAAGTATCACTTCCGGTTTGCCGATAGCTTGGCTCGCTTCATAATATAAGTATCACTTCCGGTTTGCCGATAGCTTGGCTCGCTTCATAATATAAGTATCACTTCCGGTTTGACGATAGCTTGGCTCGCTTCATAATATAAGTATCACTTCCGGTTTGCCGATAGCTTGGCTCGCTTCATAATATAAGTATCACTTCCGGTTTGCCGATAGCTCGGCTCGCTTCATAATCAATTGACATCCAACAAAAAAAGGCGGGGGAAAAAAAAAAAACTGTTTAAGGTAAAGTAGCACATCCAACTAAAATCTAATACGTTATTTATATTGACATATCAAATACCAAATTTTATCTTAATATAATTAATTAATTATATCAATATAATTTTTGATGAATG
Organism: Rhaphigaster nebulosa; assembly: GCA_948150685.1. Taxonomy (NCBI): domain Eukaryota; kingdom Metazoa; phylum Arthropoda; class Insecta; order Hemiptera; family Pentatomidae; genus Rhaphigaster; species Rhaphigaster nebulosa. The sequence goes on from OX411308.1 coordinate 3,697,365, forward strand.
CTTATTATGACCTTCATGTAAAGTACTACTTCCGGTAAGCCAATTTTAACCAAAATCTAGGATATTATTTTCATTGATATAAAAGTCTTCAATATTAAATTTGAGATGTTTTGTATTATATTTTAATATAATTATTGATGAAAGTTTATTATGAAGTTCAAGTAAAGTATCCCTTCCGGTTTGCCAACTTTTACCAAAACCTAGTAATTTATTTATATTGATGTTTTTATATTATATTTTAATAATTTTTTTTATGAAAGTCTAATATGATCTTCAAGTGAAGTACTCCTTTCGATTTTCCAATTTTAACCGAAATCTAGTATGTTATGTATATTAATATATAAGTCTTCTTATATATTAATTCGTCCTAAATTTTGCAAGCTGTGCATTATAAAGTACCACTTCTAGCAATCACGTAGTGACCAAAAAAATACGGGTACAACTAGATGTAACATTAATCTTAAATACAAAATTTCAACTTTCTACGTCTAATCGTTTTTTAGTTACGAACGTACGTACAGACGCCACAATGAAACTACTCAAAATGGATTCAGGGATGGTCAAAATGGATATTTCCGTTGAAATCTGAAAACTGAAAATTTTGGCGATTACAATACTTCCTTTACTTCGCACAAGGATGTAAAAACAGGTCGATGATAGCATCGCAGAGAATCTTTCGCCGAAATTTCAACATTGCTCGTGCGCGAATTAGAAATTCAGTAGAAACAAGAAGCATACGAACATAACGGTGATGGCAAGATGGTAATGAGTCGAAAAAAGGACATGATGGATTCTGAGGATTAATGGCGCGACTTACGACTACTGGTGCCTCGGTCCCAGGAACTCACCTGTCCACTGGAGGATTAAGTTAATTACTCATCTTTTGTTCCTGAATACAATTTTTACTAGTGATAATTTATTTTACTCGCGAATAATAATATATTTAATAAAATAAATTTAAAATGATAATTATTATAACTGAGATAATAAAAACTTTATTCTAATAATAAATGAGACTCATTCGATTAGTAATTGCTCATTAGTATATTAATTCTAAACTAACTCATTTTGGTTTATTATTTTCAATTAGCAACCTTCGCAATCGATCTTTGAACGAAAAAAAGTTTAACCCTATCTCGAAATTTGAGGATTTAGGTAGTCGTCTGCGACTTTTCTCCGAGACTACTGGACCGATTCTTTTGAGAATTGGCAGCTGTCACAGGTAATCCCAGGATTACCTGTGATGTCTGAACTCCGAAATTACTGAATATCCGAACGATTAGGAGTTTCATAGAGACATATCTCAGTTATTTATAAAGACACAAGAAAACTATAAAGTGTTTTGGTATCATTAAGTAAAGCTAATGAATAGACTAAAGCTAATAATAATACTAAAGCTTAAAAAAATAGAAAAAAAATCATTTAAAATTTTTTTTAGTCTTGGTATAATGATTCCTAAGCAATTCTAATAATGTTATTAATAATGAAATAAAATTTAACAAATAAATTATAATTATAAAGAATAAACAATTGCTTAATAATATGTAGCGTTTTAGTAATATTTTTCCCGAATAATATATACTACTGCACTGTATGTTTGGTTAGAGGGAGGGGAGGGGGGGGGGGGGGGAGGGTGGGAGTGTATTTTCTATCCGTTTCATAACCTCTTGAACAAGATTATGAAAGTTTTGGAAATGTCTGATATATATATTTTTTCCCCGCTACATTTGGGAACCTCCAGTGGCTCCCAGTAAGCTTGGATTCGGCTTGTAGGGTTTTCTTCTAGGCGGAACGAAACCATAAAACAGTCAGTTGACATCCGCATGATGGTATAGAAGGATCAATCTGATTAAGGATTGATAAATTATTTGCCACTTCTATAATTTTATTTTTATTGAAAACTAGTTTCGAATGTTCTAAAATGAAAACATTCATTAAATGCAACATAAAAATTCAATCTGCCCCGAATAGTGGGAGGTGGTAGCCAACCTATCTAGGTGATGAGAAGACGTCATAAACAATTTTCAATTATGAACCTGGTCAACTTTTTATTCACAAGTTGGTGGGTGTGTATAGGAGCCATGCTGCTTTATCCCTTTAACAAATTTGAACTTCTTAAGACGAATAGTTTATGCCCTGTAGCTGTGTGACACAAAATTATCCATATTTTTTATATGACTCATATACAGGGTGGGGCAGAAATAATTGAAACATTTTCAAAGGCTGTAAAAAACAAACCAAAATGTTTTCATTCATCTTCAGTTCTAAAAACACACACAAATAATTAATTCATAATTCTTAAATGTTTTATAATACTAATTTATATTATATTTAATTTAATATGTATAATAATACCAAATTGTATTTTGAATTGCTTATTTTTGAATTTTTTTTATGTTTTTAGAACGGAATAGATGAATGTATAACATTCGAAACTAGTTTTCATTAAAAACAAAATTATAGAAGTGGCTAATGATTTATCAATCCCTAATTAGAAACCATAAAAGTATGGATAAATGTATCTGAAATTTCGGCGTTTTTAAAGTTTTGCTCACCTCTCTCTATAGCTCCACCAAATTAAGTTATAGGATCGAAAATTTATATGTAATTTGAGTTAGTGTTAGGGAAGTGCCTTTTGGGGCTCCCAAATTGTTTCTCCCATCTCTCGTGTTTTATTTTTGTAAGTCTTATTTTTCCGGAATAAAATAGACAATTGCACAGTACCGAAAGTCAGCGGAGAAGGATGGGAATGCACTTCCTATCCCCTTTACAACCCCCAGAACACGATTATAGAGGTTTTGGAAATGTCTGATATATATATTTTTTCCCCGTTACATTTGGGGACCTCCAGTGGCTGAAATTTGGCATGCAGGGTTTTCTTCTAGGCGGAACGAAACCATAAAAGTCAGTTGTCATCCGTATGATGGTATAATGAGGAGCTCTGCTGCTCTTGCATTTTTTAATATTTAATAATGTGTAAAATTTCAATGAAAGTTATAGAGATTATAAACAAATTGGAGTATTTGATTTACGTTTCTTCTAGATGTCATTAATATATAATTTAGGATGTTGATTAATACGTAGAAATACAAAAAAAAAAAACATAATCAAAAGCTTATAATAATAAAAGAGAACAAGGTTAAACCTTAAGAAAATCCTTCCCTCCTTCCCCCCCCTCCTCCCCCTCCCGATGATCTTCTTTGTGTAGCGTTTAATGGTTTTGTCTTTACACCCAAAGCCGCTTACCAGGACAAATCAAATTGTCTGAAGGGAATTAGTCCTCCAGTGACAAAGGGCGTTCCTTCTCGGCGGGATTAAGGGAACAGCAAAAGGGCAAACGGTAAACTCTGCTCCTCTCCAAAAAAATAATAAACGATTTTGCGAAGATGGTAAATCATTATTTGACATAGAATATAATTTGATTAGAATATTTGGAATAATTATATTTTTAATAAAGGGACCAGATGTTTTATAATGGAATGTATGACAGGCGCAAAAAAAATAAATAAAAATAAAATGTTCCTTTTGGTTTATTATTTTCAATAATAGACCTTTAGAATCGACCAAGGAAAACATTTTTGTAACCCCCCTTCAATATTTGAGGTTTTACGTTTCAAGATACGTAGAATCCAAATATCGAATAAAAAAAAATCCGTCCGCAAAAAACGCAAAAAAAACGAAAGCTAATGAAATTCCCTACAAAACGAAATAAAAATCATTTAAATCGGACCATATATACTATACCAATACCATATATATTACGCTGATATAGCGTAAGGAACTTCGGAGACTGATTCTCCTGGCGGCTAGTCATCCGGCTTCCTGACTTATCTATTGAGCTTCTGACTTCCTCGTATCTCTCTGTTTTATTCTTCCTTGGATTATTTCTTTACTTCCTTTAGCTTCCTTAGTCTTTCCTTTTTTTTTTTTCCTACTGAAGTGCACATCAAATATTTCAGCACTCTCACGGCGATCATCTTGTGATCGTCAAATTTCAAATCGTCAAATCTCGCAATCTTCAAATTTCTTTTCCTTTGGTGCCTACTGCTTAATTTTTTTAACTTGGACAGAATAGATATTTTTGAAATATTACTAAGTGGAAGTAATTAACCATTGTGTAATAATTTGCAGCGGTTTTTTTTTTATCAATTACACATAGAAAATGGAACAAGATACATAAAATTGAAACATCAATATAAAATCTGTATTAGCCCAAATCTCAAGAAAATCGGTCCAAGAGAACGACGGCGGACGGACGGATTTTTTAAATTCGATTTTTGGATTCTACGTATCTTGAAAAATAAAACCTCAAATTTTGAGGGAGGGGGGCTGAGATTTTTTTTTCTTGGTCGATAGCAAATGTTCATTAATGTAAATAATAAACCAAAACTTAGAAAAATATGCTTTTCTATTGGAAATCGGACCATGGTTCATATGAACTTTTTTGTTCCTCTTGACGTGCAGATTTATCATGTACACCCTGTTGGAATAAATAATATATTTGTTTAAGAAATATTTTTTTCCTAATAAAATGTAACTACGAATTCTTGTTTGTAGTAAATTTAATTAAACACGCACTATGGGCCAAAAATCAAATCGGTCCAAAATAATTCGGAATTGTAAGTTGACCGAAATACATGCATTTTAGGTTTATGTTTACTTTGTGTAGCGCACGCCCAGGCTTATCAGTCTCTGTTAGTTTTCATTCCAACACTCGCGAAGATTAGTACAGGAGAACCCAATTCGTTTCATCCTGGTATCAAACTGTCATCAAACTGGTATCAAACTGTCGTAATGGGTAAGTTTTATAATGTTTGACATTTAGAATTACTTGCTCACAACTCTTTATTTTATTATAAGAAGCTTATTACAATGGAGCGGATTTTCATGTAAAATAAAAATCTAAATATGTACATTTTCCCATGCTCCTTGATACATCAGCAACTTTACTTTACATACAGACCTCAATATGCCTACAGTTAACGAACACATACGGACCCACCACAAACCATTTCACGATAACTTACACGGACATCCTAACACACTCATACAAGATATGGCGACAACCAACATGCCTGACAACACTCACAGAAGGCTGAAGAGGAGCTGGATGAGGGATCTCCTAGCCTAACAATATCCGATTATCATGACAGGAAGAGGTGCCGCTGGGTACTACTCTTTCTCATGCCACGTTAACATGTTCTCAGCCAACACATTCACTGGTTGTCTCAGTAACGAGTGAATTTAAAAAATAAAGCCCAAAAAAAAAATTTACATTTTCCCAAATATGTAACAAAATATGAGATATATTTAAAAATAAAAATTCGTAAGTTAAAAAAAAAAATACATAGACGAAAATTTAAGAAAAAAATTACAAAATAATTAACATTTAAAATTATGTAATAATTCAATAGACAAAATTTATATGTGCAATAAAACTTCAAATATGTGCAATAAAACTTCAAATATGTGCATATGTATGTATCGATTTTTTAGAAATTAATGAGTATATATATAAAAAATAAAATATAAACTTTTACGCCTCAAAATTATTCGAAATTATATACATTTTTAAATTTAAAAATGTTTGTACCTTTTTCTCATAGCTATCACAGAACTAAACAATTCCGTCTCTGCAAAAAGTTTCGTGAGGAAATTCGCGAATGTATTTCGACGCTTGGGTCTCTGTGGCCGATTTAATTTTTAGCATTTTAACAACAGACGAAATATGACACTAGCACACGTCTCGACGTGAAATGCGACAACTCCTGACTAGTAAAAAGAGAATTGGCAGGTAGAAACAACAATAGCCATTCGCGAAAAATGGAATTAAAATGTCAGCCACGTGGGATTTCTCCGAATTTCTTGCTCACGTGATAAAATGCTTTCTATATAGAAAGCATTTCTTCTGTTATTTCTCATGTTTTTTTTGTTTTGTTTTTTAATTTTCGATATGAATTTCATTTATTGTCTAAATATGGACATTAATATTTAATTTCTTCTCCAAATATTAAAAATCCTTCAAATATGTAAAATAAAAAATGCTTTATTTCCTTTTAAATTGTATGAAACTTAAAGTAAAATGTCGAAGAATGGTGTAGAAGGCTTAGAAAAAAATATAAATCCGCTCTTTACTTATTACAACGCATGCAACAGTAATTGAGACTTTAATTTTATTAAAATTGGAATAGACATTTTTTTAAATCATTTCAAATCAGTTTTTTCTTTCTGGTGCTATATTGTAGCTCTAAGTGTATACTTTACATTGTATTTTAGACTCTGTGCACATTTGCACCCAATTTTTTAGGAATAAATATTTATTTACAGATGTCACAACCGAGAAACTTTGCAGGCGATTGTTTGTCAAGAGACGAGTTATTATTGTCTGCTGAACATTCTTTTTATATACTAATTAATATTAAGTTAAAATATATTATACTCAGAAAGGGCAAAAACATTTAAAATACTGAAATATAATGTATCTGTAGTCACAAGTGTGGTAAAATATCAATTCAAATTTATCTTTAACACTGCAGTTCCAAATAGATTATATTCTGAATAAAAAATGATTTTATCCAGCTGTATTTGATTTCTGGCTTATAGTGCCGGGTTATATTTATATCCGAGGTAGAACCAAGATCAATAGTATATATATATTATTAAGTTGATTCCTTCATCATCAAATTCAAACATCAACACAAGAAATAAAAGCAGATAGCATTTATTTATTTGCAAGATATGATAATTATGGAATAGACGAATAGCGCACCGAATGCCAACCGTAGATCAAAGAAGCCGGTATCGAAGCGGATATCGAAGCGGATATCGATACTAAGCAGGTCGATCTAATAACTCATTGCGCAGGGAGCGAACCTCTTTGGCAGTGGGACCCGACAGGCAGCGCTGGCTCTCACTTCCGGATCCAAATCTCTCAACTCCATTTCCTCCTCTTCCCCTCCCCCTTCCGCCTCTTTTCATTTCCTTTCTTCCGCCTTCATCTGTTACACACTTCCGCTAACCCCTCCTCACCCGCTAACGAGCTCTCGGACCTTGAAGTCTGCTTTGTCCGCGCTCCATTCTCGTCGAAATGCGATCTCCAATGTCGTTTTGAATTGTTATCTCATTGCTGTCTGGAGCCTCACATGAGATATAAGTTACTAATCACCGTTGTATAGTTTCATTTACAATCAAAATTATAACTTGGGCCACTCTCACATAAGGGGAAAATTTTGAATCTGAGTTTTAAAAAATTTAAAAATACTCAAAAGAGTATGAAATAAATTAACCATACTCAGCTAACCACTGAAAATGAATATTTATGCCCTACCAAACAAGAGTGACAATTATTTTGAGGATAAAAAATAAAATTTACCAGATTTATCATTTTTTTTAATCAGCTCTACGTTAAAAAACAGTATTCTCTTTTTTATACTGAAAACTTGCTTCTTGGTTGCTTCGGAATAATAATTATTATTATTGTAATAATTCGGAATAATTATTATTGTATCTTCCGTCTACCCACCATTCCTTGTTCATTTATGGAACAATAATGGGCGGGGAATGACGGGAACAATTAGAATTTTTCTGTTTTCTTAACTTTACTTATATCGACCCTTAAAAGGTTATACAGAAATTCAAACTATTCTTTCCGCTATACCACCTTAAAAAAAAAAAAAAAAAAAATGTTTTTAACAGTGTGACAAGGGCTGATTCGAAATCACGATCAAACTGTTCAAACGCTGACAGCTGTGAGATGCAAACTTCGAGAAACATCGTAATCGAGGTGACACAAGCAACAGTCTAGAAAAAAATATTTGCCTCTTGATATTCGAGTGAAATTCACTTAAAATTATGAAACCCCCTGAGACCGAATATCTGGAGAATATACCGAGGTGAAATAAGAGCGCAACCTCTCGATTCAACCTGGAAAACCTCACTCAGAGAATGGAGGTTGGGAATGTCAGTCCTGGATACGGACGGGGAATGACGAATCGATTCTTCAAACATTTTTTTCTTTCTAGTGAATGGATTGATTAATTGGAAAAATTAATCAAAAACAAACGCGTAGTTCTAGATAATGTCAGATACAATAATAATTAAAAAAATTCCATCCCCAAAAAGTGTAATGGAGCCTTCAAAAATACTATGGACATCAAATTGTCGCTTCCTGGGAGAATGGCACATTAGATAATAAGATGAATGTAAAGAATGATATTATGGTACTTTGAGAAAGCAAAAAAACAGTAAAAATGGGCTTATCAAAATGTCCCTTTTAACATACACATATTCTACACGAATACCTATATTTCTATATTGAGGTTTTCTCGCTAAGATCCAAAACTAGGATTATTAATTCTTGATTCTTATAATATAATTTTTGAAAACTTATTCGCCTTAGCAAATTCTATTTTATCGCGAAAATTTAATAAAAACAAAATCTCAAATCTTTTGCATGTAATATTGTATAGTAATTAAATGTGAAATTTTAATTAGGGATAGAGACTAAATTGTTAATTACATATACTATATGTCAATATCAACCATAAATATCTTGAGTCAAAATTTCTCGACCTTGCTTCTGACATGTTTTTTTGGAAATAATAAATATGTTGTTTTATTTTTAAAATCTTATGTTGTGTTCTGATATTATAAAAAAAACATAATTTTTTTTAAAATCTGCAATATTAATATCCATTTGAAAAAAAGTGTAATAATAATAATATATAAATAAAAATAAAAATCATTCTGCTATAGCCGTGACAATGATAAAAAAACAACACTTAATTCAAATAATAATAAGCCATAAAGTAGAATATAATTTATTTATCTGCCAGAAAGAATAGTGTTCTGAAAACGAATAAAATTTAATTAATGGATGAGGAAAAGATATACTAAATTCCAAACGATAAAAGCCACCTCCAGTTTTATATTAAAACTTTCTTTCTGTAATAGATTAGGTTACAAACGTAAAACGAGAAATATAGTTAAATCTGATCTCACTTTAAGCGTTGAAATATGTCCTCCTCTAAGATATAACGGCTACTCTAAGAAAGCATCTTGTCTTCTTCTAGCAATATTAAATGACATCTTATTTTATATTATAATAAAAATTTATTATTAAATATATTGTATTTTATTCATAACTCTAAGGAGGAAATAACTATCAATGATAATATAAAAGGAAGTTGTATACCAAGAAGAAGGTTTTTTTTTTAATTATCTCCAAAACTTTGATTAGAGGCAGCTGAGTTTATTTTGTCATGAAAACCATATAATTCATTGTTCCATAATAATGTTTTTTACATAGTTTTAGGACCTATATTTTTATGAGATCTATACTTTTATATGTCAACTAAAAGAACAGTGCTTATGGGTTCTATTAGCCAAACTGACGGAACCATTATAAAGATTTTGACCGGTATATTCGAACTACCTAATTGCGATATGGAAATTTATTAGAATTATCCTATAATTAATTGGGAACCTTTCAATACTTTATTGAATTATCCTTTTTATTGGAATTCTTATTTAAATTATAATATTAATCAACACAGATTAAAAAAATGAAAGATTTATAATTAAAAAGTTTTTAAAACATTATTTTATTTTGCAGCGTTCCGACCTTCATTTTTTAAAAAATTATTGGACATTTTTAAACTATTTTGCTGCCGTCTAAGTCAAAATATGAATTATTCTTAAAGTACTGAAAGAAATGAAAGATTTATATTTAAAAACATTTTACAACATTAAAACATTTTATTTTGGATACCCATTTCTTTTTTACTTCCTTTTTTCGAAGTAAAGGAAGTATTGTAATCGCGAAAATTTTCGGTTTTCAGATTTCGACGGAGATATCCATTTTGACCATTCCTGAATCCATTTTGACTAGTTTCGTCCTGGCGTCTGTACCTACGCTCATTCGTATTTCGCATAACTCAAAAACGGTTAGCCGTAGAAAGTTGAAATTTTGTATTTAGGATTGTTGTAAAATCTAGTTGTGAACCTCTGTTTTTGGTCACTGCTTAATCACCGGAAGTGGTACTTTACTTGTAGGTCATAATTGATTTCCATCAAAAATTATATTAAAATACTTTGCAAAACATATCAAATTTGGTATTTATAACTTATATATTGATTTAAATAACATACTAGATTTTGGTTCAAATTGAAAAACCGGAAGCGGTACTTTACTTGAAGGTCATATTAGACTTTCATAAAAAATTATATTAAAATATAATGTAAAACATCTCAAATTTGTTAAATAGGACTTTTATATTGATGTGAATGTATTTACTATATTTTGGTTAAAATTGGTGAGCCGAAAAGGGTACTTTACTTGAAGGTCATAATAAGCTTACATCAAAAATTATATTTAAATTAAATACATAAATTATATGTTTCGGTAATAAAGGTTACAAACGCAATTTGGTTTCCAATCCAATTAAACATTTTTATTACTTGTTTTAAGTGTTAAAATTTAGTGTAAAATACTGGTTTTCCTCCTTATTTGTGTGTGTGTGTGTATCAATAGATGGATGTAGCGACGCCGATTTCGAGATACTGCGATCTTCGGATACTACTTACTAAATTCAGGATCACTTTTTGAGCCACCGATTTATAGTTTAATAGGCGTACAAGGAAGTCATGTGTTGTCCACATCAGATATTTTACAAAATTATTGGGCATTTTTAAACTATTTTGCCCTCGCCTAAGTCAAAATATGTATTATTCTTAAAGTACTGCTCAAGACAGTACCCGTTAAAATGTTAAAAGCTCTGAATTTCCTAATTGTTCTTATTTTCTTTTATGGCACATTCATTTTGGTAATATAGAATCTCTTGTTCCATATCTTAAAACAAAATTAAAAAAAAAAAAAAGCAAAAAACTATTTCTTCCTATTACTATTACTATCATACATATTAATTTATTTGGGGATTCGTTCACTATAAGCCCAACAACTTTGCAAGCCCATTTCAACCGTGGCGGTGATATCACTTGTATTATATTAACAGGCTGCGGGCTCCGCAATTCCGCGTTGTGTAACCTCCTAAATTATTCGGTCAATTCGTTCTTTCGTCGAAGTACCCACGCCCGTTCAAAAAAATTCTGAAGTATAATAGTTTTATAAATTCTAAAGTTTTAAGATTCTGAAAAGAAATTATAAACACTTTCCACCTTTAGCCTCGCCTTTATTTCTTTCATTCTATTCGTTGCAGATCCCATATTTTAGCTCTCACTTTGGATTATTTAGATTATTTTAGATCTCACTCCCAAATCCTCACGAATCCTGCCTATCCTGACACAGTCCCTCGTGATTTTACCAACTATTCTTCCAAGGAATCACATATAAGCTGTTGTGATCCTGCTTATATGCTTATCGAGGTTTGTCCAGCTTTCCGATCCACACAGGAGCAGTTAGAAGAACACCGATTTAAGCAGCTTCAGTCTAACCTATCTGCTTAAATCCTGCTCGTCTATGATAATGATACCTGGGCTCTATTTCATAATAAAGTACAATAGTACAAGCACAAGGGCGAATATTACAATTACGAGTAGAAATGCTCGTTTTTAGAAGTTACAAGTTACTTATTATCGTTAGATTATAATAATTGTATTAAATGATTTCTTTATATACTGTATTTTAATAAATCTACTATAAATGTTATCGTATTTCAACATATCATAGTGTAAATCATAGGCGTAGTAAGTCATTGGCTTACTTATTAATTATCTACAGTATTATGAAATAAGATGTGCCTATAAAGTACAAGATGCTATATAGTTGATATATATTATTAATAGATTATAAAGCCAGTCTCTAAAAAATATTGGCAACCTATAAATTATTTACTTATGGCCTCTAAATTACTTAGGCGTTCAATCTATGATAATAATTATACTTAATTATAAGTATAAGTGGTAAAAATACTAGTGGAAAGATTTTTTTTTTAAGAAATTACAGGTTACTAATCATCTTTAGATAATATTATTTTTTTAAATTTACTGTTTTTAATATAATTATTTTAAATGTTATCGTATTTTAAAATTTAAAGTATTAGTCATAGGCTAACTTGTACTTGTACATTAATTTGAAACAGGGAACGCCTATGAAGTAAATTACAAGATATTATATAAGGAAGAAGTTGGTCGAGGGAGGGGGAGGGGGTGCGGCCAAAAAGTAACACTTTAATACTTAAATAAATACTTATTTAATTTGTGCCAAAGTTTCGACCATCTTCAGGGCTAAAATAAAAAACAAAATATCAACATTGAAGTACGACAGAGGCAGTACCAGTAACAATAAAAAGTGATAAAAACAGAAATTACAAGTAAGATAAAAAAAAAGTATAAAGTATAAAAAGAAGAATATTACAATAAATTATATAATACAAATGACTAATGAAAAAAATAATAAAATAAAATGACAATGTAAAAATTAATTGAAATTAAAATAATGCGTTATTTACACAGGGAATAGTGTAATATATGAAACCTATAGGTATATTTAATATATTTCACTATTCTCTGTGTAAAGAACGCATTATTTTATTTTTTTTGGCTTTATTTCTTTTAAGTTGTCTATGAAACAACCAGTGGATGTGCTGGCTAAGAACATTTTTCTTTTTATTCTTCTTACTTTTTTATCTTACTTGTAATTTCTGTTTTTTATCACTTTTTACTGTTACTGGTACTGCCTCTGTCGTTTTTCAATGTTGTTATTTTGTTTATTCGTTTAGCTCTGAAGATGGACCTAAAACTTATGCCGAAACGTCGGTATAAATTAAATAAGTATTACTTATTGAAGTGTTACTTTAGTTTTTACCAACTTTAGTTTTTACTTTAAGTGTTACCAACGCACAAAAACTTTTAGTCAGATTTATGCGCAACCCTCTTAACTGCAATTCTTCTTGCTATTCGACTAATGATGACTGCTGAGCTTCCAGAGAGCTTATAATTAGGACTATAACATCAACTTAAATCGCAGCCTGAAAAAGTACTAGTGTTAAATTCCAATATCCCACAAAAACTTTCAGGGTGCTTTAACCCCTCTGGTTAAGCACCTTCCATGTCTCATCCTTAAGAAGGATACAAATGAGAGGACTAAGGCTATCTCCCTGCTTTACTCCTTTATAAAAGTGGAAAAATTTTAATGTTTGTCCATTGAGTCTTAGAAGAAACTTTCATTGGTCTATTAAAGAAAGTAATTCCATCAATACTTTAGTAACTGTGGTTTAGAACAACAGTTATGGTTTTGGTTGAGAAAAATAGACCAATCCACAAATTTAAGAGTTTAATTAACTTAATAAACTACTATTAGTAATATTCAATTAATTTCGCAACTTGCATAAAAATCGTATAAGAAGGCATCCAGCGCCATACACGTCAAACACAGGAGACGTACCAAAGTTAAAAAAAGAGACGAAAAGAGACTGCAAATGAGAAAGAAGAGAGCATTGGAGAACTGCAGGATGAAGGATATAGAAAACTGCAGGACATCTCGTGACACTCGCCTCTTCTTTCAGATAGTGAATGAGGGCCGCAATGTCTTCAAACCAAAAGTAACTACGTGCAGGAATGAGGGGAGCCTGTTGACGGAGAGAGAGGGAATTCTGAAGAGATGGGCAAGACACTTCAGCGGTGCGCTTCAAAGAGAGAACTTGGAAGGAGAAATATCCAGAGAAGAGGACGACTTCTCTAACGATGCCGAGCCACCGGATGATGAAGACATAAAAGCAGCCATGGTGAAGCTGAAAAACAACAAGGGTTTGGATGGAATCCAAGCAGAGCTGATACGCTATGGAGGAATGCAACTGAGAAGGGAGCTCCATAACCTCATTTTGAAGATATGGGAAGAAGAGAAGAGGCCTGAGGAGTGGAAAAGGGGAATTATCTACCCACTGCACAAAAAGGGGGACCAGTTGGACTGCGCCAATTATCGAGGCATATTGCTCCTCTCATGTGCTTTTAAAGTTCTCTCTAACATCCTATTCGAGAGACTAGTTCCTCATGCCGAGAGGGAGATAGGCAAATATCAAGCAGGATTTAGGTGAGAGAGGTCCACATTGGACCAACTGTTCTCACTGAGGCTGATGCTGGAGAAATGCAAAGAGTATAGAACAGTTACCCACCACCTCTTGGTTAATTTTAAAGCCGCCTCCGATATAATTCGGCCGGAGCTCTATCAGGCCCTGTTGGAAATGGACGTCCCAACTATACTGATACGTCTCGTGAAAATGACGATGTCGGGGTCGAAGTGTGCAGTACGAGTGGGGAGTGATCTCTCAGAGGACTTCAATACTAACTGCGGTGTAAGACAGGGGGATGCTCTTGCCTGTCTTATTTTTAACTTCGTAAGCAGCTTTGTCTACCTCGGGTCTGAGATCAACTTCGGAAACGACATCTCTCGAGAAGTCAACAGGAGGATAGCAGCGGCGAGACGGTGCTACTTCGGCCTTGTGAAGCATTTTTGAAGCAGGTTCCTCTCGAACAGGACCAAGATCACTCTCTACAAAACCTTAATCCGCCCTTATGGATCGGAACCGTGGGCCTTTAAGAAGCGAGATGAAAATAGACTTCTGATCTATGAGAGATCAATCTTGAGAAGTGTTTTCGGCCCTGTTAGAGAGGGTGTAATTTGGAGAAAAAAGAGAAATGCTGAACTCGCTGGCCTTTATAAGGATATAGATTGGTCAAGGACGACTTCGTTGGGCCGGGCACGTCGCACGTTTGAATGATTCGGCGATACTCAGGAGGATGCTGTCCGGAAGGATGCATGGACAAAGAAGAGTTGGCAGACCAAATGTCAGATGGGAGGACTCAGTGACATCGGACGCACGGGCTCTGCTGGGAGTCCGAAACTGGAGAGCTGCTCCAATTGATCGTATTGACTGGCGAAGGCTTTTGGAGGAGGTCCAGTCTCGGTGACGGGATGTAGAGCCATTTATGTAGGTATGTATGTATGCACAAAAATCACATTACATTTTTCTATTATTTAAATAGTTCTAAAATTATCTAATTTTAGTAATTGGTCAACTTATTCATTCCTTTTTATTTTCATTAATTTTGTAATTATTTTAAATTCAATAACAATATTTTTATTGTAAAGAGTTATCAATGATTAAAAACAATAAAAAAAATGTTTGCCCCTAATTTAAGACCCTTTGGGTCTTGATAAACGAAATTAATATCACACCAGGTTTGCTGGCAACCTTCTTCTAATTAGTGCGTCCCATATCTCCTCTCTCAGAACTGAATCGAAAGAGGCCCTCAGATCGAGAAATGCCAGATTTCTCCGTCGGGATGATTGTGAAAAAAGCATGGAACGGTGGCTGGGCATTCTACCTGCCCGATTTTCTACTAACTATATATATATTTTTTTTCCGCAGTTATTTGGAGATCTAATTTCCCAAATCGAACATAAAGTATAAAAGGGCATGCAATTCTATAAGACCATTTTTTCATGAGCGATTCGATACCCCAATTTGCCGCTCTGAGAGAAGCCCTGAGCCGACGCTCACAAGCAGATTAAAGGTTTGTGTTGCGCGGTGCAGCGGAAAGAGGCCCCATGATTAACCCAGAGGTCGCTCATCCCCGGATTAACCAAATTGGATCCGAGGACAAAGAAACGATAAGCCTTCATCTGCCTTTTTAATTGCCTATTCTTTTGTTTGCCGCTTCAATTAGATCTCCCTGCCTCCCGCGGTCGACAAAGGACTTCGGATGAGGCAGGACGAAATTTAAAAAAAGGACCGTAAGCCTTGGATTCTCCACAGAAAGGATAATCTCTGTAATCTAATATAATGTTAATCAGGATAAATCTGTAGGTCAGAGGTCAAATATACGAAGTCCAATTTTATTATTGCCATATTTCCCGATTATAATTAATATAATAAATAAGTTAGAAGGATAGTAAAATATTCAACACATCAAATATAAACATTGACTACTACTGTCCATAACATTGACTACTACTGTCCATAACATTGACTACTACTGTCCATAACATTGTCTACTACTGTCCATAACATTGACTACTACTGTCCATAACATTGTCTACTACTGTCCATAACATTGACTACTACTGTCCATAACATTGACTACTACTGTCCATAACAAGCGTTACAGTGCGTTACATTTCCCGATTATAATTAATATAATAAATAAGTTAGAAGGATAGTAAAATATTCAACACATCAAATATAAACATTGACTACTACTGTCCATAACATTGACTACTACTGTCCATAACATTGACTACTACTGTCCATAACATTGTCTACTACTGTCCATAACATTGACTACTACTGTCCATAACATTGTCTACTACTGTCCATAACATTGACTACTACTGTCCATAACATTGACTACTACTGTCCATAACAAGCGTTACAGTGCTTTCTGAAAATTTATTTTGCTCTCCGGTAAAGCTTTGAAAATGCTACTTACAACGGTAAAGTAATAATATAATATTTAGTTGAACTATTTATTTGTATATTACTTTATACCGTTATTCCATCATGTAATTCTGCTTAAGAGTCACAAAAAGAATTTTGAGTAACTTTCATGTAAATTTTTTAAAAAGAAATCAACAAAGCTCTTTGGATTAACGCCTACCGAAAAACCGTTACTTTATTAGACTCAGTTGTGTAATTTTTCACTGAAAAATATAAATAAAATATAATAAATAAAATTTAATACATAAAATATAAGGTAAATATTTTATCGCATATTTTGTATAATAAAACAAATATAAATATACAATATAAAATCAAATGAAAAATAAGTTTTATTCTGAGACAAAATGCCCCTAAGAATGACTGATTTGCAAGGAGTATAATTATGCACATTTGTATGGCTCTATAAAAGAATAGTGGTCAATCATCAATCTAATTAGGGATTGATAAATTATTTGCCACTTCTATTATTTTGTTTTTATTGAAAACTAGTTTCGAATGTTATACATTCATCTTCAGTTCTAAAAACACACAAAAATTCAAAATACAGTTTGTCATTATTATATATAATAAATTATGTGTAATATAAATTAGTATTATAAAACAATAATGAATTATGAATTTAATTAAGACAAGAAACCAAATACACATTGGAAATCACCAAGATTTAAGTAGATTATATCAAACAGAAAAGTTTGTATTGATTAGTTTGGGTTGGAGTTTTTCCAGTAATTCCGGTGTAATAAAAATAAGCAATACAAAATACAGTTTGATATTATTATACATATTAAACTAAGTGCAATATAAATTAGTATTATAAAATATTTATGAATTATGAATTTAATTTATGATAAATGTTTTATAATACACTTAGTTTAATAAGTATAATAATATCAAATTGTATTTTGAATAGCTTATTTTTTTGTTTTTAGAACTGAAGATGAATGTATAACATTCGAAACTAGTTTTCAATAAAACCAAATTATAGAAATGGCAAATAATTTATCAATCCCTAATTAGATCGATCCTTCTATACCTTCATGTGGACGTCAACTATTATAATAATATTAATATATAATATAATATCAAATTGTATTCATATGTAGTAATACACGCATATATTGATGTCGTTTTTTGAAAAAGGCTTGAGCACTAAAATTCGAAATTTAGGTTATAAATTAGTATATTATAACTTTTACGAATTATGAATTTAACTAAAACAAGAAATACAATTACAAATACAAATACAATTGTATTTGATTTCTTGTCTTAATTGAATTTAATAATTTAATAATTAATAATACTAATCACTACTATATATTATTACGGTAGTATAGATCCCTTTTCCGGTTCTCAGGAGCGATGGATTTTGACGAGTGAGGTATCAAAAGAAAGGAAATTTCACGGAGATGTGACGAATTCTGATTTGGTTTCTTAAATTCTTACTAGGCCTCAAATAAAAGCGATGAAAAAACTGGGAGGTTTCAAAGATTTGACGATTGAGAGTCGGCGGATCGAGACGGGATAGGTTGGGTTTTAAAGATTTTGACGCGGGCATCTAGACCATATACGCTCCTGTGGATCATATTGGTCCAGCGTTTTAAAGCTCCAAGACCAACTGTTTTCGAGATAACGCAGGATATAGGTCCGCACAGGCCTATGCCATCTAGCGTACGTGGCGTTGTCATGGCAACTTTATATCAATTTGAGTCTGTTTAGAAAAACTTTTAATGAGTGGGAAATTATATATAGTTTACCAGGTCCTACCCTAAAGGGCACTGTTAAATATGAATACACATAGAAATGTTATAGCTGGATCTAATTGCCTAACTGCTAAATTGAAGAGATATTTTCCAGTAGGGTAAGCTAATTACTTATCAAGTATGAACTGTAACTTCAACATAGTCATTACAAACAATGTAGCTTCACCAAATGTGTATGTTAAATAAACGTTTTTGGTAATATTATATTGTTTCACGAATAAATATGTTGTCCTACTTCTAATGTATTAGGGATTAGAAGAAGGATAGGTATCTAATGCGAGAGTTCTCGCTCGGGTATACTAGTTTATATTACACTTAATTTAAAATGCCAAACTGTGATGCTGATTTTTGAATGTTTGTGTGTTTTTGGAACTGAAGATGAATGTATAACATTCGAAACTAGTTTTCAATAAAAACAAAATTACAGAAGTGGCAAATAATTTATCAATCCCTAATTAAATTGATCCTTCTATACCATCATGAAGATGTCAACTAACTAATCATCTATCAATAATTATGATTTAAATCGGCTATATATATAAAAAATTTATTAATAGATATCGTTACATCACACAGTAATGTAATTATGAAGGAGGTGATTAAATGAGTGGTGTTCGAAGGAAAATGAAGAGGAAAATTCACGAATAGAAATTGATAAAGAATAAGGAAGGATTTCCTTAAGGAAACAGTTTGGATGAGTAAGGATATACAAATCGATTGGTTGAGATCTTGTATTCAAAGAGGGAAGAGAAGGATGTGAAGATGAAGGATTTAGGAAGCTTTTCTGATATCTAAGGACTTGGAAGAGAATCACAAAAAGGAAATATTGCTATCAAAAAGCTATCATAAATTCAACATACCAATAAGTGACATCAGAAATCAACATCATAGAAATCAAGTCATAGTTATATTAGATATTAGTATGTGTATATATATATATATATATATATATATATATATATATATATATATATATATAAATATATATATATATATTAGTGTATATATTATCTTATTACAGTAAATATAAAAACTTATATATCAAAAATACAAAACTTATTTTGTATCTTTTTCACACATTGTTCATTAGGAAGAAAAGTGTCGTAATACGAAAAATATATATACATTTTTTTGCTTATAAAACTTCCAATGACGTATAATTGAGGCGTTGAATTCTAAAACCAAAAATTCTAGTGCGGTGCGCGCATTCCCTTATCGTCCTCTAATAATTATCTTTTTAATATAATTTTAAAAACTTCACATAAACACTGCTTGAAATAAACTCAGCAGTATTCACTTCTTCACATCTTCTCCCACTCGAGAAGAATTTTAGTACAAAAATTATGTACACTAACTATATATTTTAACTTTTCCAAGTTGCAAATATATTTTAAAAGTTTCGGTTTAGTTTCCATGGAAACATTTTCTTTCTATTAAATAATGTGAAAGTAGAAATTATTAAGTTAATTTCCACTTTTGTATTCTTAAATTACTTTATCACAGAGCGTATTGTTTGCAACAGATTGGCGGATTGGTGGGAAGAGGTTCGGTCGCATCTGTCTCCTTTCGGATGCGCTCGGTTATCCATCCAGGGTCTTGTGCTCCTCATAAAATACACTGTATCTTTGCTAATACTGGTCCGATTTTGATGATTCTTTTTTGTTTTTTAGATAATTTAATAACCTTTCATATAAAGTTTTGAATAATCTATAAATTGCATGCTTTTTAAGTTAAATTAAATATTCTTTTCGTCATAACTTTTTCCCTGCACTTTTTCGTTGATGTACTACATACATGAAAAGTTAAAGGACTTTATGAAGAATAATTTAGCTAATTTTCATCAAAATCGTTAGAGCCGTTTTCGAGAAAAATGTAAAAAAGTGTAAAATCCATGATATAATAGCTAATTCCGGTTAGTCCGATGCGCTGTATCTTTGCTAATACTGGTCCTATGTTGATGATTATTTTATAGATAATTTAATTACCTTTCATACAATTCTATACATAATTTACCATAAAATACATACTTTTTAAGCTATGCACAAATAAAATATTCTTTTCATCATAACTTTTTCCCTGCATTTCCTTAGTGATGTAATACATAAATGAAATGTTAAAGGCCTTTATGAAGAATAATTTAGCCAATTTTCATCAAAATTGTTAGAGCCGTTAGAGCCGTACTGTTCATCTCGTTTTGTAGTCTCAACAAAGAATATTCTATTCTCAATTGAGTTTGCAATCCAGCTTGTTATGGTGGGATTATTTCTTTTTGAGAACGGAATTTCTTTAGGTGATTTAGGATCAGTTTATCGAATATATTTTTCATGTGGGGTAACAAATGAACAGAACAGTAGTGGGACTGCTGATTCCCAAACCTCCCGGCTTTCAGAAGCGGGAAAATATAGCATTTTTTCGATAGTTGTTTTAATAGTATTTTATCGCATCTTGAGACCCTAGGGCCATGCAAAGAATCGGTTTAAGTTCCTTATAAGATACGAACATGTAATTATTTTCTTACCCTTTATTTGGGAGAGTATTAACAATCCCGACATTTTTCCTAATTTCTTCCCTCCTAATACTCTACTAATTTTGTAGTCTGTTCTTCAGAATCCAACATTATTATCCTGATGAAGTCAGATGGATTTAGATGTTCTAGTAGCTTTTTTTGATTATCTTCCTCAATTTATGATGATCGCCATGCGTTGTTATTAATTTCTCCTATTTTTTTTATATTTGTTTTCCATATACTAATGAGATTACGAATCTTCTTTACTTCTTGATCCCAAATGCGGTTCCATCAATTCTTCCAGGAGTTTTGCAGTAATATTAACTGAAGAATATGGTCTGGAGGTATAAAATATGGAGTGAAGGCTTTTATAATTATAATTGTTTTTTTTTTCGTTTTGTCCCCGGAAAAAATAGACTATTGCAGTGGGTCGAAGGTCGGCGATGAGCGGCGCGACTGCGATTTATATCCGTTTCATAACTCCTAGAGCACGATTGTGGAAAATTTGGAGATGTCTGATATATATTTTTTTCCCCGCTATATTTGAGCACCTCCAGCGGCCCCCTTTGGGTCAAATGAGCTTAAATTCGGTATGTAGGGCTTTCTTCAATGCAGAACGATACCATTAAAGAATGGGTAAATTCCAGTCAAAATTTCGGTATATTTAACTGAAATTTCGGTGTTTTTTAAGTTTTGCGTATCGCTACAGCTCCACCATATTAGTTTATAGGGCTGAAAATTTGTATATGAATTGAGTTGGTGTCGGGGAAGTATCCTTTGGGGGTCTCGACTTGGTCCCCCCATCCCTCTGGGTTTTCCGAATTTTTAAAATATTTGCGCGCCTTTAAAGCCCCTCCGAATTGAGTTAGGAAGCTGTTGTATTCGAAAAGATATTAAATTACCTATAAATCAAAAGAAGTTTCATCGAAATCGGACGACTATTAGCAAAGATATGGCTATTTCAACTGTTTCAATGCCTTATTAGTCGTTTTTTCCCCGAAAAAAAATGTGTCATTTTCGGTAAATTGTCATTTTATATGTAAATTTCGGTATGTTAGGGGACTGCCTTTTGTGGGAAAATACGACTTTAGTGACGGAATTCTACTGCTCACGGATTTTTTTTTTCATATCCATTTATTATGCTTCTGAATACTGCATTGTCTGTAGATATGCATTTTAAGAAGTTCTATTATACATCTTCAATTTTTATTAATGTTTCATAATTCTAATTATAACTCAGGCGAAGGGGCTTACCTTTCATATTCGGTCGATCTTACCAAACTAATACTAAAACGAAATTTGAAGGTTCAAAATAATTGTTGCCAGCGCTGGGATACTCCAGAAGGTATGAGCTCACTGAATATGGGATTTTCTATTTGTTTTATAGATTCGTAAAAAAATTTATTCCTTTCGGTTAAGAATTCTCCAACCTTTGGGATTTTTAATTCCTCATGGAGCCTCCATGTTTTCACTCTTTGCAATCAAGTTCCTTTTATATGTACTTCGCTCTATTTTGAAATGGCTGTAGAAGCTTTTCTGTCAACTTAGCAAAGTGTGAAAATAATGGAGCGCCATTCAATAGGGTAGGACGTAAAATAGTTTTATATATAAAAGCTTTTAAGCGATATGACAAGCGTGAGGCAGAGAATAAATGATTAAGCCGGTAGGTTTTAATTCGTACAGCTTTGATTTTTTTACGAAAGTGTACCTATAACCTTAAATACCTCTCAAACGCGATTCCAAGATAAACGATACTTTTATATAGTTTCTTTATGGAATTATTTATTTTAAACTGTGATGGGAGTTTCTTCTTTCCTTTCTGGAAGGAAACTATTATGCCCTCCGTTTTATTTGGATTCACTTCTATCTTCAAATTTATTTAAATTCTTTCACTATTTTTTTACACTTTGCCGATTGTTTTACAGCCTTGCTGGTATTTAAGCTGCTACTTTTCACGGTAATATCATCTGTAACAGCTGATACTGTTCGCATTCTGGTACTTGAAACCAATAATTTTACCAGTATAAATGGAAAACAATCCAGATGATGGTACCGCGCCTTGTGGGACCTCACACGTGAGAGATCCGGGACCAGACAGTTCTTCGGAAATCTTCACTGTCAAAGATCGGTCACTTAAAAATGATCAGATAATTGAATATAATTATTCCGGACACTTGGTCCGGGAAGAAGGAGTCGACTATTAAAATAGACAATTTCAGCGATTATTCTGATGTCCCTCTACTCGCTAATATAGTCCGTTCCGATTTAATAACAAGGCAGGATCTATCGGAGCCTGTATCAGTGTTAAAACCGACTATTTTTATTATAAGGACCTCTCGAAGGACCTCTATCCTCGTCAAAAATAGTATTATTTGTAGAGCGTTACAATTTATGTATAAATTCAACCCTCCTCCTCCCACTTACTAGACCCACCCTTCCTCACGGCATTCCTAATAGGCTTTCTGGGCCTAATAGCTTCAACGGGTATGAACTCGGAGATTGTTAAAAACAGTGGCTTTTCGTAATGGGAGCCTCCCTCCCTCCCTAATCTAGCAAGCTTACCCAAATAGTTTTCAGATCTAATTTCTTATACGGGAAGAAGGAGTCAACTATTAAAATAGACAATATTCTAATACCCCTCTACTCGCCAACATAGTCCGTTTCGGTTTAATAACAAGGCTGGATCTATCGGAGCTTGTATCAATGTTAAAAACTACTATGTTTGTTATAAGGACCTCTCGAAGGACCTCTATCCTCGCCAAAAATAGTATTATTTGTAGAGCGTTACAATATATATGTATACATTCAATCCTCCTCCCGCTTACCCGACCCACCCTTCCTCAGGCGATTCCTAATATGCTTTCTGGGCCTAATAGCTTCAACGGGTATGAACTATGAGCAATTCAAAATATAATTTGAATTATATTTTGAATTGCTTATTTTTGATTTTTTTGTGTGTTTTTAGAACTGAAGATGAATGTATAACATTGGAAACTAGTTTTGAATAAAACAAATTTATAGAAGTGGCAAATAATTTATCAATCCCTAATTTTATTAGATATTGGTAAAGTAGTCCATGTGGTATAGAATCAAATGCTTTGGAGCAGTCGAAGATTTTTTTTTTACAATTATATTCTATTTTTAAATTGTTTTTATAATTATTATTTATTATTAAATCAGATATGGAATAAATACTCAGCGAGACTGGTTTCGAATACACAGATATGTTGCTAATGAATCTAGCCTAAGTCGAAGAAGGTGTATAGAGACAATAGACAGTGTATTCCTAATTGGCTCATTGTGCAACGCAGAGGAGGGGTGGAGTTGTTGACTCAAAGGTTCTGTCGTGTCGACTCAGTGCTAATGGAACAAACGTTGTTATAGTCCATTGTATTTTCCTCTTCATAACTAATAAATATTCATGCAACTATGTATTTTCATCAAGGTATCCTTATTATTCATTCAGGTTGTATCGCTATAGTTCCAACAACATTGTATTTATCAGTTAAAATCAATTAATAAAATAAAATTTTGTATGAATTCTGAATTATCAATAGTGACGAAAGTTGAGTAAGATCAAAAATACAGTCGAACCTCTATACATCGAACAAAGGTTCCTTGAAAATAATTCGAAATATGTAAATTTCGAGATATAGAAATACTGCAATTTTTAATTTTCAGCCTAAAAATAATTACAGCTATTTATGGTTAAAGAGGTATAAAAGGTAATTTTTTGGGATTAATAAAAAAAATATTTTTTAGGGTTAAGGAGAAACAAAACTGAACGATCAATAACACTTATTTGAAAAATTGTACATATTACATCTGTGATTGCAGATCTTTTTACAAATGTAAATTTATAATTTAATAAGGAAATTTATTGAAAATATGCAAACATAAATAAAAATTAATTTATTTTTGTTTTCGATCAAAATAGTTTCTAATGTCCATTTGTGTATAATTCATTCCCGAAATCATGTTTCGTGACAATGTTCACAACAAGAAAGGCAAAGTTATACTTAATTTAAAATTAAAATTTCACTCTTTGCTAAGAAAGAGTTTCAAAGAATTTAGGTACTCCTGTGTTTCTTCTGAAACAAGATCTTCCCTGAATTTTCATTGAATTGCAAACCTGTTTTTGCAATTATTTTTTTTCTTAGTTGACACCCGCATGATGGTATAGAAAGATCAATCTAATTTCTTAGATTCTGGTTTCTTCTCGCATTGAACTAACAAGCATTATTAGTTCAATGCGAGAAGAAACCAGTACGAACTTTTCTGTTTGATATAATCCATTTAAACCTTGAACTGAGGATGAATGTATAACATTTGAAACTAGTTTTCAATAAAACAAATTTATAGAAGTGGCAAATAATTTATAAATTTATCACTCTAATTTATCGAAAATCTCTATAATTTTATTTTTATTGAAAACTAGTTTCGAATGTCATTCATCTTCAGTTCTAAAAACACACAAGAATTCAAAAATAAGCAATTAAAAATACAGTATAATTCGTATTATTATACTTACTAAACTAAATGTAATATAAATTAGTATTATAAAACATTTATGAATTGAATTAAGACAAGAAATTTTGTGTTATTAGAACTGAAAATGAATGTATAACATTCGAAACTTGTTTTCAATAAAAACAAAATTATAGAAGTGGCAAATAATTTATCAATCCCTAATTCCTAAAAGAAGTTCGAAATAGAGGTTCGATTGTATACAATTATATATATAACTCAAACAGTTACAAAACATAATTAAAATATGAAATACAAAACTAGAATTCAAGAAGGTGTTAATTATTTTAGTAACCATATTCTTCATTGACAGTTATATTTATAATTTAAAAAAATATGTTTTTTTAATTCGCATTTTTAAATATTTTAAAATTTTTTTAAATTTTATTTTTTTAAATTCGCATTTTTTCCAATTATGGCATATGCCAGAGAATCGTAGGTCCCCACTCTTAAGCACAAAAGTCAACTCAAGGCATATATAAATGCACCATTTTAGAAGAGTGAGATCAGCAGGACGTGAGATCGGCCGAAGAAGTTATCGAAGAACTTGGGCTAAGGTGGTTTGGACACGTCTGAAGAATGTCAGAAGAACGCGTGGTAAGAAGAGAAACGTGACGTATGAGGTAGAACCGGAGGAAAGGGAGTGGTGGGGGAAATCTGGAGAAAAGGTGTTAAGGAGCCTTCCTTCGACAAGAGAGATATAATTAGAGAAAGAGATATAAATAGAGAAGAGATGTCACAGAAAAGGGACACATGTATTATTAGATACACACTATTCCTTAATAAAAACATTTTTATAAACAAGAAAATTCACTAATTTCAGACTTTTTCACATTTCACATTTATTTTAATGTATGACGTAGCTTAGTTACACGAAGCTATCACCAGACAGGTCGATATTCGATGCGCTTTCGACGAAATTATTTCTTAATTTCATTATTATCACTATCTATTTTATTTGTCTCACTTTTATTTTTATATATTTTTTTTTTAAATATACAGTAACAATAATAAAGTAATAAACAGTTTAACATAGACTGATGTAAAACGGACGAGATAACATTAAACATATTGTTAATAAAATTGTTTGTCAAATTTTTTTTACCGAGTAAGATATTTTTTTAATCTCATTAATCCTTAAACTCGATTATATAAAATTAGAAAGTAATGCTAAATATATTAATTCTCTAATGAAAATAACACTACAAGTAAACCTTTATTTGTTAAATTCAAAGATGGTTTATATATATATATATATATATATATATATATATATATATATATATATATATATATATATATATATACATAAATGTCATCTCAATAAAAATACAATATATTGTTTTTGAGATAGTTTTAGAATACAAATGAATTATTTGTTTTTTAAAAAAAGTGACGAATGATAATAAAGAAATTAAAAGAAACTAAAATCTTCAAGGTGCGAGATGGTTTGGTAGCATGTCGAAAACGAAAGCGTCTTGACAATCGACAAGTGTGGGCATAGCACGAAATTTATAATCATAGTAAAAAAAACAATTTTTTTAAAAAATGTTCAGTAACGATTTTTATCTTTGATGATAATCAACCAATTTTGACAAAAAACTGTTTATCCTTGTTTGAAAATGCTTGATTTTTGCAGACATTTTACAGACCTTAGTTTACTAACTATCGATTTGCGATGATTAGAAATAAACTAAAATAAAAATGGTTAAAACGCAACAGACTTTGGAGACTGTTCGTTCGGTAAAATGATGAAATTATTTGCAATAACACAACATAGAATCACCAATACCAGCCGCATCTTGGTTTTCATAAGTCCTTTTCTCAAGCTTCTCAATGATTATATCTTAAAAATTTTAATTAGGGATTGATAAATTATTTACCACTTCTATAAATTTGTTTAATTGAAAACTAGTTTCGAATGTTATACATTCATCTTCAGTTCTGAAAACACACAAAAAATTCAAAAATAAGCAATTCAAAATATAGTTTGGTATTATTATACATATTAAATTAGATGTAATATAAATCAGTGTTATAAAACATTTATGAATGTATAACGAATGAAGATGAATGTATAAAATTCGAAACTAATGTTTAATAAAACAAGTGTATAGAAGTGGCAAATAATTTATCAATCCCTAATTAGATTGATGCTTCTACACCATCATGCGGATGTCAACGTCTTAAAAATTCATTTGAGTATTTTGTAAAGCATGGAAAAAAATATTATATTATGATCAAAACGTGTAATTTTAAAAATTAATACTAAAAAAAAATTTTACTCGGGTTTGATTCAGGTCAAGAGAAAATAAATGATTTTTTTTTTAAATGAATGTTGACTTAAATTGAAGAAATGTTGAATACTGAAAAGTTCTCATGAAAATAAAATTGTGAAAAGGACGAATCAGAAGACGGCTAATAAATGCAAAGTAGGCTGGTCAACAGAAACCGTGATAAATCAGCCAATCAAATCAGGTCTTTCAACTCCTCCCGAAGCCTCAGGGGCAGGGAATCATCATTCCCTTCAGGTAGCTACTTATCGCTCTTATTTCTGCTTAAATCTTCAAAGGTGCCGATTGATATTATATAAATGAGAGTGGTTGTTAATAATATTAAATCGAAATCTGCCGACTAAAACAAAATGTATTGAATTATATTTATCATTATATTTATCTTATGTCGTTAGCTTAAATTATTGGAAATATTCCGCCTTCGACACAAATAATACAAAGAGGTAGAATTACAAGTTTATTTTGTTTTAATAATATTCCCTGACTTCGCCATCAAAGCCTAAATCTACTTGATCGTACTTGATGTAATCCTTCCACCTATGTCTCGGTGTACCCCCTTTCTTTTTAGGGATTTGTTCCTTATTCTTTCCACCAAACAGCTCATTTTTAACTGACTACGGCGCGCCGTAGCTGTTTGAGCTTTTGCCGCGGCGTAGTAATAAAGAGGGTAATGTGTTTGGCCTGTCCATTTGTAGGCATGAAAAGATTTTTTTTAAGTTTGATGGCTCATATTAATCAGTGAATTTCCGTGAATCCTTTTGGGCTATTTTTAGACCCAAAATACTAAAAAAAATATTTTAAGTGGTTACCTATTCTCGACTTTTTGTGATGTTTCATATCATATCATGCGTAAGTTTATGATCATATGTAATAAAATATAAATTGCCAGTAATTAAAAAACTAAAAAAAGTTCAAATAAAATATAATTTAACTCAAAAAAAAAATAAATAAAATAAACCGATTATGGAAATAACTTTATCTCTGCTTAGGGACGGAATGTACTTGCCAATTTACATAAGCACATTGCTGAGTGTTCAAGCGGTAAACTTTTTTTTCTGTTACTTTGTTATTTCTTAATTTCAAAATAAAAAGTTTTTATTTTTATTTTTGTATTGAAACGAGAGAAAGTAACTTGTTACATTTTATTTGTTTCTTCGGTACATATACCGTTTAGGAATTATCAAGAGATGAATGTGTGGCTATTACCATTTCGTCAGACATCAGCTACAGCTTTCGTCAATGGAAGTTTGGAAATAAAATCTTCCCCTCATATAAATCGGTCCCACGACTTGTTAGGTAACAAAGACTTTCTCTATTTCTTTGCCATTTATATGTTGATGGTAGCAAACCTTATTCACGTGAAGAAACCCATGAATTTACTAACCTATTAAGTGAAAGAAGTTATTAGTTTATTTCTAGTGGCCAATATTTCTCAATGAACCAAAACAATTTAATTGAAAATTAATTTTGTTTATAGTTTTTATAGATATATATTTGTTTAATTTATTACTTGTATATAATTTTTTGAAATAACAGAACAATTTATTTTCAAAAACAATTTAGTTTCAGATTCTCTATTTTTACTTGTATTAATGATATGATTTTAAAGAGAAATTGATTTTAGTTTAATTTATGTATAGCAAGTCATGTTTATATTAATGAATTTACAGTTTTTGTTTATACTTCTCTGTAATTCTCTCGTTTCAAAATTATAATTAAATTTATTTATTGTAAATCAACTATTTTTTTCCCCCAACATTATTTATTTATTTTTTGTGCTCATAAGACCGGGTGTTAGTTGAAACGGGGTCGACATATATGTTTGTTTTTATAACATTGCTCTCCCCAACACTGGGTTTTTAGTGAAGTTGAAGTCAATGAATATTGAAACTTAGTTCATTAGTCGAGTGCCTTCCACTACAAATTACGGCTCCTTGCAAATTCCGTTCCAAGCATCTGTGCATGTCAACCGACATGTCTTCTTATGTCTTCCCATCTTGTACAAGGATGGAATATGGGGGAAGGATTATTTACCCAGCATTACTCCAATCGAAGTCTTTAGCCTTATACCCCTCTCTAGTTGGCCTCATTAACCAAACCCACGTCAACTCCAAAAGGGGATCCTGACACCACCACCATTGGGAGGCCCGGCAGGCATCACACCCGTTGTACTTAAGCCCAAATGGGTGGTGTGCCCGGGGACGACTCCTGCACCGGTTTTTCTACTCCAGGGTGGGGCTTCCACGCGAACCTTAAGAGAGAATGGTTTCTGTAACCAAATTCCACGTTCTCTTGTCCATACAGATCCAATCAACTTGATGGATCTAAGTGTAAATAGTAAATAGGGTGATACCTATTTACTATTTACACTTAGATCCTTTAGCGTATAAACGCGTACAAGAAAACATATATGCAGTTCCATTTCGTTTTATGCCTTCATACCGTTTACACCTTCTTATATTTTCTTTCTGACCGTCTGTCCTTTATTTCCCTCCTAAAAGGACATACACCATTCTATGGTGCGCGGAACAAGCTGTCGCGAGACACCATGAGGCCAACCAGAGTACAGATGTCCGCCGGCTAGTAAGCATTAGATATCGCAGGACCTTTCTATATATATGAAGCACTTGAAATAATAAAATTCTTCAAATCCAATCCAGATTTTTGTTTAAATGATCAAATAAATATCTCCAATAGTCCAATCTTAAATTTATTCCAATTTATAACAGAAAAACCAATTACTCACCGGCATTGCTAGAGAAACCCCGACCCTTAAACCGTTTACCTATAAACATTCCACCTTTCCGTTCTTTCATTGTTAGTTCAGTACGAGAAGAAACCAGTACAAACTTTTCTGTTTGTTATAATCCATTTAAACCTTGATGAGTACCAACATGTATTTGATTACCATTATGCGGATATCAACTAAAAACTTTATACATATAAAATGATGGGAAAAGTCCTAATCTCTCTAGTTCTGCACGGCCTCCCATCACCGCCTCATGGTCACACCATTTGCCTTCCTACAGCTCTTTACTCCACTTCTTCCAAGTTCTTATTACATTGTTCACAAAGTTCTTGAATTCTGAGAATACACTCTCATTCACAAAATTCTTTCATAGATCTTTCAGTTCCAACTCCACCATTCTTATCCCATAATTCGTTCCTCTTAGCCGTAATCCATTCGCATTCCCATAGCACATGTTCCGCATTGTATTCAATTTTAATATAATTTTTGATGTAGGTTTATTATTGCCTTTATTATGAATATCTAATATTACAATTAAAGGCTACCTTTACAATTACCTTTAAAGGCTTAAGTACCAGAAATTTGAAATTTAGGATTCAACTTTTTATGTGACCTTAAAACCGCCTCTATCGATTCCCACTTATGATGCATCGAAAAAAAAATTGGAATAGGACTAAAAATCGACTATTGATGACGTAATTACCAAATACTAACGACCCTCAGTAATCACTCTGGCCTTAACCAGTGCAAGAAGTCTTAAAAGTATATTGTAATTATAAAGATTTTCCCACCTTAATAAACTCCTACAGTATATAATAAGGAATCAAATTGAAAAAAAAAATTATTGTTATTTGGAGAAAAATCGTTTCAAGTGTTTCCTGTAAAGTTTGCTAAATGGCGATTACACCTTTTTTTTTTAAAAAAACGGCGTCAATATGGTCTCTGTATTAAATTTTAATATAATTTTTGATGTAGGTTTATTATGGCCTTTATTATGAATATATTATGTTACAATTACCTTCATGATTACAATAACATTTCTTCTATATATATATATATATATATATATATATATATATATATATATATATATATATATATATGTCTCTATTTATTTGTTAAGACTTTGTTCTTTACGGTTTTTCATCAACTTTGCTGTATTTAGTTTTAAAATTTCGGCATCCACCTAAAATGCCAGACGCATATCCAAGTTTACTACTCCTTTTTTTGTACACATCATCTATAATTTTTTTTTTTTTTAATTTTTATTTCTTAACCATACGCTTTTTTTTTTATTATAACAAACTTTTAAACTTCGAAAAATAATGCTGATGTAAAATAATTTTTAAATGATTCGACTTCTGTACTTTTTCTTAATTGGCACAGATTTCTCTACGAAATATCCGTACAGTCGATTTAAAATTATTTTTCTCAAAGAAAATATTATTGAACAATTTTCGTGAAATAATAAGAATATTTCCTTTAATCAATTTCCATCTAGAAAGATCCGAGAATCTCCGTGCTCTCGAAAGTATTATAAAGAATTTCCTAAAAGTAATTGCATTTGTAAAAAGTGGAAGGAAGGAAATTGGTTGGCAAGTCCTGGAAAGGAAAAGATGGAGGAAAATTCTTGAATAAAAACGAGAATAAATCCTGAAAGATCTAAATTATGGTGATAGATACCAAGAATAAAGAAATAATAAATTATTCCATATATTAATTTCTTCACTCAAGCATGCCGACATGAAATTTATAGTTGAGAAATTCTGAGAGAATAACATGAACTTAATAATCTAGTGTCTGGAATGTATCCTTGAAGTGTTATTTTAGTTTAACATAGAAGTTTAAAGTAGAAGATCGCTCACCCATTTCTTTTTCAGTATCTTATGTTCTCCGGCATTTCTTGTACAATTGAATATAATGAATCTAGCTGTTAACATATATAAGTTAGTAAATAAATTTGTGCAACTTATCAAGGAACTTGTATTGGAATATAAACTTTGAAGACTTTGTATGAGTATCTTTTAAGCTGGAAGTTTGCGAGACTTATTTGCATACAGGTTCCATCGTGAATCTGTAACAGGCAAGCTTCTGTTTTATATTTGTTTAAATAATTTGTTGATTTAAAATTCAACATATATTATTTATGTGCGGATCCCATGTCAATTTACTTTCATCACTCATTATGGATCGTTATCGGGTCAGATTTTCGGTAAATGTTTATATTTCAGAGCCCTCCCTAAGTCTAAAAAAAAAATGCGTGAGCAGTAGAACTCCGTCACTAAAGTCGTATTTTCCCTTTAAATAAAAATATAAAAACGGGGAAATAAGAAAAAAATTGAGACCCACAAAAGACAGTACCCTAACATACCGAAATTTACACGTACTTTTATTATATGGTTCTGCCTCTCCGCTGACCTTATATATATATATAAATATATATCAGACATCTCCAAAACTTCGATAATCGTGCTCTAGGGGTTATGAAACGCGGATAGACAACGCGGGGGGGGGGGGATAGGGGGATAGGGATAGTAGGGGGGATAGAAAACGCGGTCCCGCCGCTCACCGCCGACCTTCGACACACTGCAATAGTCTATATTTTTCGGGGAGAACACGACTAAAAAGGAATTGAAACAGTTGAAATCGCCATATCGTTGCTGATATCCGTTCGATTTCGATGAAACTTCTTTAGTTTTTAGGTAATTTAATTTTCGTTCCAATCAACTTGGAGGGGTTTTAAAGGTGCGCCAATGTTTTAAAAAATCGGAAACGGGGGAGGGGGTCGGGGGCACCAAGTCGAGACCCCCAAAAGATACTTCCCCAGCACCAACTCAATTCACATACAAATTTTCAGGACTATAAACTAATATGATGGAGCTGTAGCGATGCGTAAAAACTTAAAAAACGCCGAAATTTCAGGTAAACACAGAAATTTTGACTGGAATTTACCCATCTTTAATGCCTAGAAGAAAGTCCTACATACCGAGTTTCAGCACATTCGACCCAAAGGGGGCCGCTGGAGGTGCTCAAATGTAGCGGGGGGAAAAATTTTTTTTTTATATCACACATCACCAAAACTTCGATAATCGTGCTCTAGAG
The DNA here is from genome assembly GCA_948150685.1 of Rhaphigaster nebulosa. Taxonomy (NCBI): domain Eukaryota; kingdom Metazoa; phylum Arthropoda; class Insecta; order Hemiptera; family Pentatomidae; genus Rhaphigaster; species Rhaphigaster nebulosa. Next base: position 3,730,760 of record OX411308.1, read on the forward strand.
GTTATGAAACGGAAGGATTATGAAAACGCAGTCCCGCCGCTCACCGCAGACCTTCGACCTACTGCAATAGTCTTTTTTTTTCGAGGAAAACACGACTAAAAACGTACTTTCCACCATTGATCTGTGGCACGATTATCTCTTGAACGAGTAAACCGATTTTGTTATTGTTTTTTTTTTTGTAGGGCTTCGCTTTATACCGATTCCATCGTGCCAAATCGAACATCTTACGCGCAAGAGCCGAAAAACTTGCTTTTATTTAGAGCGCCAAAGCGATTCTAATGATTTCGATGAAACTTGGCTAAAGTACTTTCAATAAAGCCCTTTCTTTAACTTTCTATACATGCAGAAAATGCTTTCCCAACATGTGAAGAATTTTCTCATAAAAAAAGCAGAAAAAATAATTATGATGAAAAAAAAGTATATTTGTTGCGATTGGTATTTATCCATATCTTTTCATTTATTTATAATTTCATGTTTTATTTTTTTTTATTAGTTAAGGGTCAATGGAAAAGAGAAATAAGGGATGGATTAGAGAGTGATTGAAGGTTTACAACAAACAAAAGAAAAAAAAAAAGAATATATATAATGTGGTAATGTAGCGATGAGAATAATGTATTTAGTGTTAAAATGAAAGCAAATATATATATATATATATATATATATATATATATATATATATATATATATATATATATATATATATATATATTATGTCTAGCATTAGATTGATGAGTATGCTGAGTAAGAGCTGTGTGTATGCCAAGGTATTTGGGCAGCACTGCTGCAAATAAAGCATTTCTCTCTATACATAATTTTATAATTATATCTTACGACATTTTTTATAAAATTTCTTGAAATGAAATTAATATCACTAAAAAAAAAAAAACATTATTAAAAAAGATCCGACGTATTGGACTGTACCACTAATTAATTTTTCGAATAACTCTAAAACTATACATCTTTCTGAGCATCCCAGATACTCATTTGAATGGTAATTAAATACACTAAATAGTTAAACTTAAAAAAAATATCTTAATCGGACCAATATTAGCGAAGATACAACAAAAACATTTTTGGTTGGACTTTTTTGTCTAACACCACGACAAACGTGGACGTTGTGGACGCATCATATTTTTTTTTTTTTGAACCAAATAGAAGGTATTTTTATTTCGCCTATTTTCGGTATCGGTGTTTTATCAATACAAAACAAAAGTATTTTAACATTTGCCTCGTATTATTTAGTTGACATCCGCATGAAGTTATAGAAGGATCGATCTAATTAGGGATTGATAAATTATTTGTTTTATTGAAAACTAGTTTCGAATGTTATAAATTCATCCTCAATTCTAAAACTAATAAGCAATACAAAATATAGTTTGAGCAGCATATATATTTTAAGCAATCCAAACTATATTTTGAATTGCTTATTTTTGAATTTTTTGTGTGTTTTTACAATAGAAATGAGGATGAATGTATAACATTCGAAACTAGTTTTCAATAAAACAAATTTATAGAAGTTGCAAATCATTTATTAATCCCTAATTATCTTATTTACCTTGTTTTCCGTCCACCTTGGTAATGTAGTTGTTCTAAGAAATATTGTAAACCGTATTGATTATACCATAAATCTAAAATATTCAGATAAATAGTAAATTAAATGTGAAAAGAATAAAATATTTGTCGACACGGGATCAACAATAATTTTTAATGCTAAAGATGAGAAAACTAGCGTTGATGAATGCCTGAGATTCGAAATTATTATATCTAAATTTATAAATCTGTACCTCGGAGGTATAAAAGATAAATAGGCGAAGTGAATAAAATTGAGTACGTACTCTTACCTCAAAGAACTGAGAAGGTGCTGTGAGTAAATAGAAGCTACACTGTGGAATACTTAGATACTCAATTATTATTTATTTAAAACTGATTTTCGTTTTTGTTTTTTTTTTATCATAAAAAAAAAGAAGAATACATATATATATATATATATATATATATATATATATATATATATATATATATATATAAATACTTTTATTATATATTATAAATATCTTAATTATCCTATATATTTATAAGTTGTACAATATGATATAACTGTCAATAGGATGTTATTAGTATGCTGTGTGCATAGCGACCCAATACAGTTGGGCAGTACCTGTTTGATAATAAAGTATTTCTCTCTCTATTTTACTAATGGTATTGGAGCACATGCTCCACAAATATGGATTGATTATTAATTCGGAATACCTGCTCACCTTACTAAGTGAATAATGCTTGAGAATGCATGATATTGGAGCAGGTAAAATATTGAGTTAAAGAAAGAATAGATCGGCATTTTACCGAGTACCTACTCATATAGCATGCATTCTCACGTTTTATTCACTTAGAAAGGTAAGCAGGTACTAATAATGAGTCCATATTTGTGGAACACGTGTTATATACACTTAGTAAAATAATAGTTAAAAGAATAAATTTATTTATTAGAGTATTTAAGTATTTCATTGTGTAACTTCTATTTATTAGCACCTGCTCAGTTTATTGAGGAATGAGTTCGTACTCAGTTTTTGAGGAATGAGTACGTACTCAGTTTCATTCAGTTCACCTACAATTTCACATTTGTCCAACTTTACACATTAGCAGTTCGAATAGATATTAGTGGACTTTTGACGTTCATTTAGAAGCATGTAACTCTAATCTAATTAGATCCCCTCACAATTGAGGAGTTTTCTATCAAAAGTTAATAAATCCAATTTTGGAAAATTATTACCAAAAATATTATGACACCTCATGGAGACAAGGCAAATTTTTCTTGAAAATTTTGATTTGTAATACATATTTGTCAGGAGAATATTTAACATTTGAAAAAAAAATGATTAATTTTTGGGAATAGAATATTAATTCGCCAAAAAAGTTTTGTTTTTGAGAAGTGGACATATTGACCCTCCACAGGTCGCTGACGTCTGGACATACGCCCAGTTTGCAATGGAAAGCTATTGTCCTAGGTACCATTCTTCCCATCCTTTACCAACATGATCATTAAATTTTCGTCAAGATCATTCTATTTAGAAAGGTCATTTGAAGACATTTGTCATAAACAATTACTATAGAGCCTCTTAGACGCTCGTTATCTTTCTTTTATAAAATTTATTTTTTAACTTTTCAATGAAAAACATTCATCCAATTCATAATTCATCCATTAAATCTGTAAAAATGGAATTGTGCCCTTTACCTCCGAGAAATATTACATGGATAAAACAAAATAGCAGGTTAGTTGTAGAAATGGAGATGATTTCGGGGAAACAGATTTAACAGGAAATAATTTTAATATTTAGTGTCTACAATATCAACAAGAAACTCAACAGGTAGCGAAATAATGGATAAATTCAGATAATATTTGTTATTCCTAGGTTAAAAAAAGACACTTAGTTCGCTCCCACTGTCCAGAAATGAAAAAATGGAATTCGGAAAAATATTACACTTTAAATTGTTTTTTGTGGATGCGAAGCATTACAACTGAAGGTATAATAACGACTTAAGGTCTAAGAAAAAAGAGAATGAACAGAATATTTGACACGAATGAAGATTATTTAGAAGACTACACAGTGTAGGGCGCAAACACTGTTAATCTAATTTAAATAAAAACATCGCGAGATTAAAATGGGCATGTAAAGTTGTTTGGCTTGAAAATGAATTAATCTCTAATTAATTGATCAGCACTGAATCGACGGGTACACGTCTTAGTGGTTGACTGAGACGTATGTGGGAGGATTGCTTTAGGTCTGACCATGCTGTTTTGGGTTTTGATGGAAGTCAGTAGTGGTAATGATTTTTGGTTGTATCGCAATCGAACTTTGGTTTGGCTATAGTTTATTATTATTGTCCATCCCGGAGGACCAATTTGTCAGTAGGACTCACCTAGTACAGTGATGAGTATGACGATGCCGAGGACGACAGATAGCGCTGCAGTAGCTATCCCCTGGCTGCTGTCGGTGTCGTTGGTGAACTGGTAGCCGGTGAAGTTGGCCAGGTTGAGGTGGCTGCTGATGATGCTGGCCAGCTGGTCGCAGAACGGACGACCGGTCGCCGGCACCGGCTCAGAGCAGGCCGCACCCGCCAGGTCCAGCAGCCGCGCCAGGTCTCTCATCCCTGCATCTGCTACAAGACATACAAAATAATATTAATCTACAATTGCTATTAACAGGGAGAGGGACCGTCCCAAGTACGGTTTTAGTACTAGGGAAAAATACAAAACATAATATTTTTTTATTCGTCTTCGTTTCGCAAAAATTCATAGGGAAAAGATTGCAGCTAACTACTGTAATCATAGTAATAAACGGTAAATAGCCACAAGAGAGAGAGAGATAGTGAGAGAGGGGGTTAGGGAGAGGGAGTGAGTGAGAGAGTGAGGGAGAGAGGAAGAGGAAAATGGAGAGGGAGGAAGGGAGGAAGAGAGGGGGAGAGAAAGAGAGAGAGGGGGGAGGCAGTCAATGGTTTGTAAATGATTTTTGAGTATTCTAAATAATGAATGACCATATTGTATCTGACCATTCTACCACGAAGAATTGTTCCAAAATGGAATACCAAGCGGTGTTTTAATTGACTTGTTAAATTACAGTAGTAAGAAAAACGCAGTGATGTCCCCCTTCGTCAAACTCGATATTTATAAGAAGATAGAGATAATGCCATAGCTAACAATTACTATTACCATATATTTGTTTAAAATATTTTTATTTTTATTTATTTATTACTTCTCTATTAGTTCTCTAATGTATTTTGTTTTCATTAGGTATGAGTGGGTGAGAAGCCCAGCGATACAACCGACAATTTCATCATTTTGTGAAAACGCAGATCAAAGTTAAAATATTTTGATAACTGTTCTTAAAAAGTTTACGTATATATTATATTATTATAAAAATATCATGGTTACACTGTGCATTATTTGAATATTGAGGAATAAAAAAATAAAATAAATAATTCCATACAACTTTTCTCATATTGAATAAAGATAAAAAGTGTCACTTGTGCCCCTTGGTTTCTCACTCCCTCGTGTTAGTTATTTTGAATTATTTTTATTAAATTAATCTATTAAATATAGCTGGCGTTGATGACTACGATGTTTTATGCCATAAAATAAAACAACCAACTATGTAGTTTTAAATGTGTTGGGATCTCATTCATGATTTGTAGAGTTATGGCTTAATGGTTTCAGTATTCTGTTTTATTTCGCGTGCCAATTTGAGATATTTGATTTATGATTTGTAATTTCAATGTAACAGCCAATCTGAGAAAATTTCAAAATTCATTGTTTTAATAGTTTCTCTTAGAATATGTAAATCCAATTCCTATCTCGATCATCCAGTTACTACTGATTGATACATCAACGAATCATCCAGTTACAACTGATTGATACATCAACGAATCATCCAGTTACTACTGATTGATACATCAACGGATCATCCAGTTACTACTGATTGATACATCAACGGATCATCCAGTTACAACTGATTGATACATCAACGAATCATCCAGTTACTACTGATTGATACATCAACGGATCATCCAGTTACTACTGATTGATACATCAACGGATCATCCAGTTACTACTGATTGATACATCAACGGATCATCCAGTTACTACTGATTGATACATCAACGGATCATCCAGTTACTACTGATTGATACATCAACGGATCATCCAGTTACTACTGATTGATACATCAACGGATCATCCAGTTACTACTGATTGATACATCAACGGATCATCCAGTTACTACTGATTGATACATCAACGGATCATGTGGTATAGTTTTATCGATGTAGAAACCAGAGCTACTATTTCTTTATTCGATCAGCTTCTTGGTTATCTCCTCGAGGCTTAGAATCCTTTACCAAATCCCCGGAGACTCCGCATTCCCGAAAGCAGCAGTTAGGGTTATCTTCGAAAGTTTCCATTTATATGACAAATAGATAATAAATAAGCAAATACTTCGAGTGGACATACATGCATAAAGAGCCGCGGACCAGGAGATTTGGTATTCATGGAGGGAGGATAGCCAACAATACACGCGGCTCGAGCTGTGGATCTTATGATAAGCAGCTCTTATACCCTTTAGCGGAAAATAGAGTCTTCGGTTGTAGCCTTGTTTTGGATCAATAATGTTTTCCAATAATACGCTTACTGAGCACAAGATCCGATTCTGTGTATATTTTCTCGGTATCGCTTATCTAATATTCTGCATTATCGAAGATTTGCTGAATATAAACAAGACTTTATCCTAAAGTACTATTGCATGTGCTAAATATGTATCATTTATACAATCACTGGCAGGATATTCTCAAAGTAATTATCACATGGTCCAAATACTGAGGTACATAATTAATGAATATCCACACAAGGTACTGGAAATGCTATTAATATTAGGATCGGAAACTATTCAGGAAAGTAGGTCTATTCATTCATTTTAGCAATCCCTGACAATTACCAAAATGTTATTGCCCAATCTTAATCAGACTAGAAGTGTTAAGAGACGGGAAGGGATCTCTCTCTCTCACTCTAAGATTTAAATTGCACAATGAGCAATTATTTCTTCAATTTGTCTTCAAGGTTGGTAAATTATGAAAAATTATATTTATATCTTAAACAAGCAAATGCATACCGAAATGAACTAGTTAAAGAATTTAATTACTAATTAATTATTTATATTGAAAAATCTGGCGTTGTTTTTAAAAAAAAAAATCCTAAAATGTGCTGTATTATTTTATTTTTTATTTTTGTATTCACTGATCAATGCATTAATAAAGAATAAAGAAACCTCGACAGATGAATTCTGTTTATTGTCTAAAATACATTGTACATAAAAAGCATATCTGTATATAATTATAAATAAACGTATTCATCTATCTAACTATCTATATATAAATATATATATATATATATATATATATATATATATATATATATATATATATATATAAACGTATGTATATATATATATATATATATATAAAATAAACGTATTCATCTATCTAACTATCTATATATAAATATATATATATATATATATATATATATATATATATATATATATATATATATATATATATAAATTCAGCCTGCGTTTGTTTGTGATCGCTAAATTCGAAAAGTATTCAGTCGATTTTGAAGCAGTTTTCACAATCATTTAGAAAATTTCTTCGTGAAGGTTTATATGCATTAAATTTAAAGAAGAGGAAAAATTGGGGAAAACTATTTTTTTAAAAAATAAGCAATTTTGTAATCATGGCAACTTTATATACGTGGAAGTAAGTTCATTGCAAAAACATTTTAACAAAAGTGAAATTATTGTGTGAAAGCTCTCCATTCTTTTCCAAGTGAGCTTCCAGAATTCCGTTCTTTGGCGAGAAACTCCAACGCGCGAGAAACGCCACCATCTACGAGGACCTCCAGTTACTCTCAGTGCCAGAATACATAAGCCGGAGACACATCAGATTCTTTGATGCCTATGCCAACTGTTACTCTGAGACATCGCCCCACCATCCAGGTCTGAGGGATGGCAGGGCTCTGTCCCCTTGGTAGACGTACTCGCCGAGGTAAGGAATCTGGACTCTGCAGACTAAACCCATTTTAACGTTACAATTTCTCAACTTGTAGTATGGTTCCTCCCCATCCTTTGTATATAAAGAAAGAAAGAACAAAGCCAACTAGAAACTCCCTATACAGCGGACTATGAAACTAAAATTGCAACCTTAAAATACGGGTAGTAAAAGCAATTTGTATATACATATTATTGTTATAAATATTGTAATGTGAAATAAACTGTAAAAATCTCTCAGAAAGAGAAAAAAATATGTAAAAACGTTAGTTTTTTTTTTTTTAAATCGGAGATTAATGAAACACCTGGAGCTTTATTGGCGTTTTGGCAAATGTATTATCATTTTGATTATGCTCATAGAAAAAAGTCAAAATGAAATAAGTGTTTTTATAGTTTATAAAAACTGTATTAGTTTTGATGTTATTTTCGGATCTTTACTTAACATTTCCTTCGGATTTTAAGGATAAGGATCCAAAATGTTAAATAAAGATGCCAAAATAACATCAAAACTAATACAGTTTTTATAAACTATAAAAATATATAACAAAATATAGGAAGATCATGAAGGCATGAAAAATATAGAAGGAAGCATCGAAGTGACTTCCGTCTAAATAATCCTAACGATTGACAGACTTAAATAAATACATTTTATAATAATTATTAAGTATTTAATAAAAAAAGTGATTTATTTTATGTACATAAAAAAACTCTTAAAGTACATAGTAAATTTAGTTTTCATAATACCATAATCAATATACTAAGATTAGCAACAAAAAAAAAACATGAAAGGAAAATTGAGTGGGGGTTCTTATAATAGTTTGTCCTGGGCTCAGCTGATTGCGGCCAAGGGCTGAGGGCTGTCATTGTGTAAAAAAATATTTCATTTAAATTACGAGAAGGTACGGATGGCTTCTGAACTCCCACGTGCCTGTATATTATATTAAGATAACTCAGTTATTGTCGCGGCATGATTGATATATGAAGATATAAAATTAAATTATACACGAAAATGTTTCGTTTGAAATTAAAGCACCATTGTTTTGCACCATTGCAAAATCGTTTTTATGACAACACGACACACTAAAATCCACTGGTTGAAAAAATAGCCACTTACAGCAAGCATTGACACGTGATTTCGGTGGATTGCCAATATTTATTTATCGTAGCCGTAGATATATAAATAAAGTTACGCTCCGTTGAAACCTGAAGCCTATATTAAGTTTGCAAATCATTTTGGAATGGGGACGTCAGAAAGCTTCTAGTTCCTATTATCTAACAATTATTATTAAATATGAATTTTTCTTATTACATTCCTAAATTTATTCCTGTTATATAAAATAATACTGAATCCAGGTACATAACATTAACTATTCACTTAATTGGCTAATGCCTCAGAAGGACAATGTACATTATCTTGGGCTTATCATCGACGGACAAGTCACAATGAAAAAAAGATTAAAAAAAACTTATAAAAAAAACAAATTTTTTAAAAAGAAAAATGCTTCTAATCAATCTAAAAGAGTTAAACGAGTAAATATAATAAAGTAATTTTTAAACGCTTTTAGATCTATTAAAGAGAATTTTTTTTCTCTTTTTTTTTTACTAATTACCTTTTAGTTATTAAGAGGTAGAAAGGCTATTTTCGGCCTTGTCGTTATAAATAGCTGATAACCTTATAAATTTTGGAACTCCTAAGAAATTGGTAGGAATCTTAAAAGAAACAAGTGAGCCCAGATCCCTCAAAATCCCGAGCCATCCGTCATGAGGCGATCTCACTAGTGCCACAATATTGCATTGCCTTGTGCATAACAATAATACAATAATAATAACAATACATAACAATAACAATATTCAGTTGACATCCGCATGATGGTATAAAAGGGTCAATCTAATTAGGGAATGATAAATATACCGAAAAACCAGTTACTCACCGGCATTACTGAAAATCCCGACCCTTAAACCGTTTACCTATAAACATCCTACCTATCTTTCTTTAATTGTTAGTTCAATGCGAGAAGAAACCAGTACAAACTTTTCTGTTTGATATAATCCATTTAAACCTTGGTGAGTACCAACATGTATTTCATTTCTTGTCTTAATTAAATTAATAATTCATAAATGCTTTATAATAATGATTTATATGTGGTGTCTCTAATTGGATAGTATTTTTTAACTGTTGATGTAAGATGTGCCATATCTGGTGTATGCAGTTATACGACTTTATGATTTTCAGACCTGGTGATGCTTCAATTAGCGAAACGTCGACTGATTAGTTGTTTATTGCTATTTGAGATGCTCAACGCTTTGTTAGTGAATCATCTAATAATAAATTAATTGATTATCAGGTGTACAAATAAGTTTCCGCCGTTGTTGAGAGATGGCTCCACCGACAAGATTATGCACATGGCAAGTTTGTACATCTGGCAACAGCATAATCTTAAATACTAGCGACTTTGTGTTAGCAGTATGTATTTTTTTTTTCGAGTGAAAATGTCAAAAAAGTGTCATTTGCGGGAAGTTTTGATTTATTTATTTAACTTGAAGAAATCTGCATCCGAAGCCCATCGATTGCTTGCAGAAGCATATGGTGATGCTGCTTTAAGTGAGAGAAGTTGACGGAGGACAACGAACGTAGTGGCCGGCCGAAAGGGTATGAGGACACAGAATTGGAAGCATTATTGGTGGAAGATTCGTACAAAACGCAATAAGAACTCGCACTTACATTAGGAGTGAGTCAGCAAGCAATTTCAGATCGTTTAAAATCGTTGGGAGTGATTAAAAATGAAGGAAATGAAGCCAAGAGACATTGAACGCCGATTGTGCACATCTGAAATGTTGCTTGCCAGGCATAAAATAAAAGGTTTTTTGGCACCGTATCATCACTGGTGACTGAACTGGGAAGTCCTACCCCACCCGCCGTATTCCCCAGACCTTGCCTCTAGTGATTACCCCTTGTTCCGGTCGATGGCACATGGTCTGTCTGAGCAGCGTTTCACATCGTATGAATATAAGAAAAATTGGATCGATTCATGGGTAGCCTAAAAAAATAAAAGGTTTTTTCGACGTGGTATCCGAATGCTTCCAGAAAGATAGGTAAAAATAGTAGCTAGCGGTGGACAATATTTCAAATAAAATGTAATGTACAGTTTTTTTTACAATAACTTCGTAATTTTTTATTAAAAACGCCGAAAACTTATTTGTACTCCTAATAACAATCAATTAATAAATACATAGGAGCTGAATTGTTCATAATCTGGAGTAACTGAGTGGCAAGTGGTTCATTAATTTTACATAAAATCCACTCCACTTGGGCTGATTAGTCCTCAAGGCAGAGAAAGCTGGCCGGAGAGGACAGGGATTAAACGCTAAGAATTAACTGAAGGAGGTTCAGGGAATAAAAAAGAAATAAAGCAAAGTAAATTAAAGGAAGAAGAAGACAAAGACTAGCCTCGGATTAGAGCCAGGAATTAATTCTTTCTCAAATCATCTTTCTCTTGTCTCTCTCTCTCTCTCTCTCTCTCTCTCTCTCTCTCTCTCTCTCTCTAATTGTCTCCTCCCTCGATCTCTTCTTCGTCTGTCTCAGATAGTTAATAGCCGTTTAGAATTAATAATTACTGAGGATTAGAAAATGATCTGGTCTAAGGGAGATAGGATAATTTAGTTGTATCAATCGCATTCCTCATAATTATCTAATAAGTTATAAATAATAAAAAAAATGGGACAGAGGCAAATTCTACCGTACATCCTTGGCTATAAAAGCTAAGAATTACAAATATATATTACAAATAATCAGTTGAGATCCGCATGATGATTTATCAATCTAATTAGAGATTGATAAATTATTTGCCACTTCTATAAATTTGTTTTATTGAACACTAGTTTCGAATGTTATAGATTCATCCTCAGTTCTAAAAACACACAACAAATTCAAAAATAAGCAATTCAAAATATAGTTTGGTATTATTATATATATTAAATAAGAATTATGAATTTAATTAAAACAAGAAATCAAATAAATGTTGGTACTCACCAAGGTTTAAATGGATTATATTAAACAGAAAAGTTTGTACTGGTTTCTTCTCGCATTGAACTAATGAACTAAATGAACGAAAGGTAGGTAGGAAGTTTTTTGGTAAACGGTTTAAGGTTCAGGGCTTTTCCAGTAATGCCGGTGAGTAATTGGTTTTTATGTTATAGATGGGAATAAATTTAAGATTGGACTATTGGAGATATTTATTTGGTCATTTAAGCAATATATAATCCATTTAAACCTTGGTGAGTACCAACATGTATTTGATTTCTTGTCTTAATTAAATTCATAATTCATATATGTTTTATAATACTGATTTATTTTACATCTAATTTAATATGTATAATAAATACCAAACTATATTTTGAATTGCTTATTTTTGAATTTGTTGTGTGTTTTTAGAACTGAGGATGAATAAATAACACTCGAAACTAGTTTTCAATAAAACAAATTTATAGAAATGGCAAATAATTTATCAATATCTTATTACAAATAATTTTCTAAAATTGCGTCATATGATACTAATTATTGCATAATGAAAACTGTGCTTAATTTTGGCATTTAAAAAGTAAATTGTAGATCTTTTAAGACGGCCACTTTTAAGACGGATTATTTCATATGGAACATGGAAAACTGAATTGGAACAGCTGGAATAAGACGATGCCGATCGGTAGTAATTTATGCTAACGTAAACATGTGTTAATGTGGTTATAAATAGGGGTTCTGCCCTATAATAATATAATCTTGTCCTCCTCTCCAAAAAATATAAAAAGGCGGTGGACATTTTATTCATATTATAGATTATAAATCCACTAAAAATGTAGATTTACTTTTAATTAATATTTATAAGTATTTTCTAACAGAATTAATAATAAAAAAAAATAAACAAAATTATAAATCATTCATATAAATATTTTTAAACATATTTTATACAATTAATATCGTAAATTTTGACTCCACTGTATCTACTGACCAACAATTTTTATTATTATTATAGTATGGCCTAAAACTTTGCAGTTAATTGTTCCAATTCATCGGTTTTCCACACTTAGGATCCGTTGGAGTGGTTGGATTTTGATATAACGCGATGGAATTTTTGGCAGATAGGAATCCAACTGTTCCCCTCTACTCTAAAAAATCCACACAGGATTCGGCGCAGGTTGTTCCATTTGGTGTGGAGTGATCGTCAATGACACTCTTAAGAAGACTCTCTTTTTGGCTAAAAAAAAAAAGTGTTGTTACTGTCGATATAAATTTTATTCATTGAAAGTTATCTGATGCCAGGGGAAGGAATAGTTCGATGATAAGAGAAGTAACAAATTGATGACAGTAATAATGGCGGGATTTATCTAGTAAAAGTAACTACATCTATAAATATATATTACCTAAAGCCAATCAATACGCAGGTCAACTTTGTATACACGAGATATCGGACTACCGTTGGATCGTGAATGTGGCTGTAAAACTGCATAGCGCACGTAGGATGTTTCCAAACATTCCACTCCAAACATTCTACCGCGTTGGATCGTGAGTAGGGATATCGTCCTAGAAAATAACCCGCGAACTCCACTTGTTTACTACAACGTCATTATTTGTCATAACTATGTATCTATTATTAGTCAGTGCTACCTGGTTGGGGGTTTTCTCGCTAGATGAAGATGTTTTTTTATGGTTAGAAAGTTTTTTTTTATCGTCTACTAAATGCGTTCATCATTATTATAAAATAAAAATTAGAATGATACAAAAAAATAATTGGTTTGAAAATAAACCTTAAATTTTTACGATTGCTTTTTTACTTCCTTGTACGAAGTATAGGAACTATTGTAATCGCGAAAATTTTCGGTTTTCAGATTTTGAGGGAAATATCCATTTTGACCATTCCTGAATCCATTTTGACTAGTTTCGTCGTGGTGTCTGTACGTACGTACGTTCGTATCTCGCATAACTAAAAAACGGTTAGCCGTAGAAAGTTGAAATTTTGTATTTAGGATTGCTGTAGAACCTAGTTGTGAATCTCCGTTTTTAATTACTGCTTGATCACCGGAAGTGGTACTTTACTTGAAGGTCATAATTGATTTCCATAAAAAAATATAATAAAATACTATGCAAAACTTCTCAAATTTAGTATTTATAACTTAAATATTGATTAAAATAACATACTAGATTTTTGTCTAAATTGGAAAACCGGAAGCGGTACTTTACTTGAAGGTAATATTAGACTTTCATCAAAAATCATATTAAAATATAATGTAAAACATCTCAAATTTCTTAAATAGGACTTTTATATCGATATGAATGTATTTATTATATTCTTGTTAAAATTGGTGAGCCGAAAAGAGTACTTTACTTGAAGGGCATAATAAGCTTACATCAAAAATTATATTTAAATTAAATACATAAATCATATGTTTCGGTAATAAAGGTTACAAACGCAATTTGGTTTCCAATCTAATTAAACATTTTTATTACTTCTTTTAAGAGTTAAAATTGAGTGTAAAATACTGATTTCCTTCCCATTTGTGTGAGTGTGTGTGTTAATAGATGGATGTCGCGACGCCGACATGTCGTTTTTGAAATACTGCAATCTTCGGAAACTAGTAACCAAGGATCACATATTTAAGCCACCGATTTATAGTTTAATAGGCGTACAAGGAAGTCATGTGTTGTCCACATCAGATATTTTAATTCGTATTCACGAAACGTGCAGAGTATTAAGCTAATAAACAACTAAATGTAAAACCAGGTCGAGCAAATATTAAATATATTTTTCTTTACTTCATAAATTTTCATCTAAAAGTAACGAGAGAACAGTTTAGAACAAAAAATAATAAAAAAATGTTAAGTTGGCGGAAAAGTAAACAGGCTGGATCATTCGTTAGGATCAAGAAACCTGTCTCTTGGGCTCAAACTAATGGTTTATGAATGTGAACTTAGGCCGGCAATACTTTGTCCTGCTCCGAAGTTTACATATTTGTCCAAGACAATATTTAAACATATAAAATATCATCATTCAAAGATGGCATAATTAGAAAAATTGTCGCGAGAGCTTCAATCGAGAAGAAAAAGAACTATATAATCTTGCTCTAGTCAATACAGATTAAAGAAATGAAAACAAAAGTAACACATAAATAATATATAACTATCCTTCGGTAACTTTATCAATCGGTCAATTAATCAATGAAATTGTTTCAGGCTCGACCCCCTGCATTGGATAAAATAATTCGAATCCGTAAAATAGTAACTCATTTCGAGCTTAAGTGTATAAAGTCTAATTGAATATAAGGTCATACCCATAATCCGTAATACTCGGTAATAATATAATAATCGTAATACAATATACAATTGTCATCTAGTGAGATAATATAATAGAATACAAATTGTAACAGAAAGTCGTAATCCAGTTAAAGTAGAAGCATGACGAAATATCATTATAAAAATAACAAAACAAAATACAAACGGGGCAAAAAGAGTAGTTTATAATTATATTAGAATTAACAATTTTGTTTTATTGTGTATGCATATTTTTTTAGCTTTACTTCTTCATTATAGCTGTTAACGTGTAAACAACCAGTGAATACCTCTTACTGTATTGATTTTAAAGGTACAGTTAGGCAAGGAGATCCCTCATCCAGCTCCATTTCACCTTTTACGGGCATTATCGGGCACGTTAATGATGGCCATTACTTGGGTGAGTGAGTTAGTGTGTCCGTGTGTTATTGCGAAATCGTTTGTAGTGGATCCGATTGTGTTCGCTAACTGTACTCATATGAGGGTATATTTGTAAAGTAATATTGCTAACGTAAGTTTTTAATCGGGAAATTAGAATTTTACCTGTGTAGGCTATTTTGGCTGTTCCGTATATGTTTGAAGCGTGGGTCCAAATGAGTTTAAGTCTAAGTGCCATTAAGTCTTAAGTATAGTGTGTCATGAATTAACAATTTAAACTATTTTAATAACTTGTAAGTGTTAAATATTTCAAAAACATATAATCAAATAGGACTATAGTAGTCACATATTAAGAATTTGTAATTCGCTATTAAGACTCACAGGCAGTCCCTTGGGTCCTTGTTGTTAGCTACGGGGTGGAGGCTATGCTATACCCGCACAACAGATCTATTTGCACGTATGGTCTACCTCAAAACTGAAGGCGTTGCTAATTAAATAGATTTCCTCGTAACGGACAACTGTTAAGCTCTACTAAAATATAATATTTTATAGGAAGACTTTTAATAAAAATGTTCAAAGCTTCTCGCTCTGGAAATCATTTACCATTCTCCTGTCAAACGTGACAATGCGATGTGTCGATATTCAATTTAAGAATTCAAATTGAATTCAAGAAATTTATTGCAGCAGAACTTACTATCTGATAGATATTAATAATAATAAAAGGCTTAGCGAAACCGGAGGTTCGATGCCGATACCACTAATCGCTGTCTACAAATCTCGGTCCACCGACTACCTTCCAAACCCAAATTCATTAGATCACTCCTAATACTATCCTCCCACCTACGTTTCGGTCTACCCCTCGGACGTTTACCAGTCAGCTCAGCGTTTATTAACTTTTTAGGAATTCGTTCGTTACTGAGCCCAACAACTTTGCAAGCCCATTTCAACCGTCGCGATGATATGACTTCGATTATATTAACAGGGTGCATGCTCCGCAATTCCGCGTTGTGTAATCTCCTAAACTCTCCAGTTGACTCATCCTTTTTCGGACCAAATATTTTACGCAGTACCTTATTCTCGAATACCTTAAGGCGTTGTTCGTCCTTCAAGGTTAGCGGCCACGTTTCCCGTATACAGAACTGTAGGCAAGATAATAGTTTTGTATATTCTAAGTTTTAAGTTTCTGGACAAAATGCGCGACCTAAGTAATGTTGACACCGAAAAATAACAAGCATTTCTCGCCTTTAACCGCGCCTTTATTTCCTCTTGAATTTCGTTTTTTCTAGTAATCACAGACCCCAAATACTTAAATTTCTCAACGTGTTCAAACCTATTTTCTCCTATATCTATATCCTCAAAACCGCCTCTGTTTCTATTGCTAACCATATATTTCGTCTTATCCGTATTTATTTTGAGGCCAACCTCTTTCCCAGCTGTCATCAACGTTGCTGTATTCAGTTTTATAGTTTCCGCGTCCTCACTTAATAATACCAAATCATCCGCAAACCCCAGCACGGATATTCTACCACCCAGATCTAAACCCCTTTCGGTAAGCATTACCTTTCTAATGACATACTCTAATGCTAAATTAAATAGGACAGGTGAAAGGGAATCGCCTTGTTTTAACCCCGAGCGAACTTCAAATTTCTCCGAAAAATAATTACCTATTCTAACTTTATTGAATGTTTCGGTCATGCACATCCCTACTAGATTTACTAACTTCTTCGGTATTCCCTGCTCAATCAAAATGTTATACAGTCTCCGGCGATCAATGGAATCATAAGCCTTTTTGAAATCCACAAAAAGCTGATGAACTACACCGTTGAATTCTAATTTTTTTTCTAATATTTGCCGTAAGGAAAATATTTGATCGATAGTTGATCGGTTCCGTCTAAAACCACATGACTGCTTCAGGGGATTCATGGCGCAAGTTGAAAGTTTTATATCTAAACAAATATATATAATAACTACATGAACTAATATTGTTTCTTCAGGCTTGAAAATTGCTCAAGATGGCCGAAACGCTTTCGATATTTGATTTTATATATATCCTCGTCAAAAACAGTATTATTTGTAGAGTCTTACAATATATGTATACATTCACCGGCTACGAAAAACCGCTGTTTTTAACAATCTCCGAGTTCATACCCGTTGAAGCTATTAGGCACAGAAAGCCTATTAATTTAAGCGTATGAATTTATACATATATTGTAAAACTCTACTCAACAATACTGTTTTTGACGAGGATAGAGGTTCTTCGAGAGTTCCTTATAACAAAAATAATCGGTTTTAACATTGATAAGGGCTCCGATAGATGAAGGTCCATGATAGATAAAAGTGTATATATATATATATATATATATATATATATATATACAAATATATATATATATATACACATATACACATATATATATATATATATATATATATATATATATATATATATACAAATATATATATACACATATACACACATATATATATATATATATATATATATATATATATATATATATACAAATATATATATATATACACATATACACATATATATATATATATATATATATATATACAAATATATATATACACATATACACACACATATATATATATATATATACACACACACACACACACATTGGCGTCCAATCGGTCTGTTTTTAATTTTTACCTTCAATAATTGTTAATCGTGATTATAAGAAAAATGAGGAATTGTTTACAAATATAAAAATATAACCAATGCAGCTCATTTCGAATCCCAGCACATTTTTATCAACATTAGATATTGGCTTATAAGTTTCGGAGATGAATTCAATCTCCAGAAATTTGACGTAGTGAGCAACACCATAATTCTAATTAACTTAAAGGTAAAGGTACCTGAGCCTTGCGACGTTTGGATTAGAAGCACAGGAGCTGAGATAGTTTAGTTATATCATCATGCGACATTCTCAAGACGATCAGGTTAGACTCCCGTAGAGGCAGGAGAATTCGGTTTTGGGACAGGTGCAAAATAGTTCGGTTTCTGGAGGATTATTATACTGGTGTAATCATCGAAAAAAGTTAAAGCTTGTCTGAGATTCATATTTTACAATCTTCAGTCAGTTATGAAAGTGGAATGTGGAATATAATTGAAAAATAATAATATTGAAAAATAATTTTTTTTTTTGATTCGCTATTCCGTAGTTGCCTCGACGAAACGTGATAGTAAAGGCAAGTCCATACTACGCACACTTGCCATACAACAGAAGTTTGCATTTGCCCCTACCGTCAAGTTTTGCTGGGTGACTGCGAATAAGCGCTTAAAAATATAAGACTATCAAGGAGAAAGGTAAAAGTATTTTGAAGAACACCATCTATTGATTTCAAAAGAACTGTTTATTTCGCAGACGGCAAAAAAAAGAAAGAAAAAACGGCCAATTGTTAGATAAACACCGATACAGCAAAAGTTGAAAGACACAACTTTATCAATAACTTATATTTTTACAACTCGGTACACTTCACCTTAGCGAAGTTTCGTGGCTGATTTCTGATACTTCAGTGTTTAGGTTTCATGCTCCGTAAAGGGCAGCTCTTAGTAGTTGAGGATTTGGATTTCACCAGACAATTACGTACCTACTCCACATCACCCTAGTACTGATACTAACGTGCTAATATGCAATTACAGGCTCATTATAGGTTATATAATATATAATAGGCCGTATAGTATAATATATAATAGGCTGCTAAAATGGCTGAAAGAATTTGAAAAAGAAAATGAATTAAAAGATAAGTCGAATATCAAATGACAATTGGTTTAATGTAAATTTTAAATTTATAAAAGTATTGTTATTTAATTTCAATAGTTTGTTTCACTTTATGTGCATTATTTTATATCTTTCAAGTAACAAACAAGTAATTTGTCATATATAGAAGAAAAATAGTTAAAAATGTAGGAATCCATGTACTCCTAAATATGATGACATGATGTTTATATATACCTATTGGCTGTTTCCGAGTTCATACCCGTTTAAACTAGTTGGCCCAGAAAGCCTATTAGGAATCACGTAAGGAAGGGTGGGCAGGGTAAGAGGAGAGGAGGAGGATAAAATTTATAAATATATATTGTATTGTTCTTAAAATAATACTAGCTTTGCTGAGGATAGAGGTCCTTCGAGAGGTCCTTATTTCAAAAATAGTCGGTTTTAACATTGATACAGCCTTCAATAGTTCCTAGCTAGTTATTAAATCGGAACGGACTATATCAGCGCTATTTATTGCAGTGAAAGGGCCTCTATAGTTTTTCTATCTAATTCCTCCTTTCCAGGAGTTCCGGAATAACTGGGAACCCAGACACTTTAGAATAATCTTCAATTTGTTTAATTAATTTGATTCTGGATATGTGATTTTCAAAAACATGAAGATGAGCATAAAAATTAAAAATCTATAAATCTATAATTTGGGATTTTTTTTTTTTTTAATTTATTTTCTTTGTATACGTATATATATTTATATATATTTATATATATATATATATATATATATATATATATATATATATATATATATATATATATATATATATTTATATATTGTATTTTTTTCCTGTTTTTTTTTGTACTGTTGATCTATATATGTGTGCGTTCAAATATTGATGTTTGATTAGTTTCATAAATTTTCCAATTGTCTGGAGTAAGAAAGGGTTGATTGTTAACTGGAAGAGAGAATTATGGAGAGGTTGGATGGATAAAAATAAATAAAGTGTAGAAAAAGAAAAAGAAAGTGGTGTGTAATCGAATAAAGACGAAAAGGCTATGAATTATGTGTATGAATGAAAAAAAGAAATAAATGTAAAATGTATATATATATATATATATATATATATATATATATATATTATCCACTATGGGTTGATCAGTACGCTGTGTATTATAGCAACCCAATGTATTTGGGCAGCACTGATTTTCAGTAAATCATTTCTCTCTTTATAAGTTTTCTACAAAATTAAAAAAGATTTTTAAATAATGCCAGTGAAAAATATCGATTTCTGACATTATGATTATTAATTTTTTTTTACTCTTAAGGGGGAGGAGAGGGAAGTAGCTTTCAGATTTGAATAAAAATTTGCTATTCATGAGTCCAGAGCTTTGAAAGAATTATTATTTCGAAAGAATAACGTGTTCCAAAAATGCTAATGAATTATCTCTCTCGGCTAATCTAGCAAAAGTTTTAGAAATCTTTTAATTTGCATTTATATTAGCGCCAACTTTTCTTTTTCTGTTTTGTCTCATTCATTCAAGATTTAAGAATATTAATTTAGGGAAGGTTTTCATCTCGATTGCAGACCCCGTCATATTGTTTATAACTATCGTTTTGAGACGGAGGGATAAGGCGAGAGTTTATAATTCGACTCATTCCGTGGGATTTTTAAGAAAGTTTATTATTGAGAAGCTGATTGAGTTAGGGACAGAGAAATAAAAATATTTTTCATGATTTAAATGGTTCTATGAGATTAATATACAGAGAACAGATTTCACGCCTTGGTATTGAATAACACCGACAGTATCGAAACAATAATATTCTTTCTCGCTTAGGATTCATTGGAAAATCAGGAAATTTTATTTTATTTTATTCATAATAAATTGTATTTATTATTTATTTAATTTTATAAAATTGGAAAATTAATTAGCATTTTAGCTAATTAAGTAGAAAAGCAAAAGTTTGTTCCATACCAAATCAGAGGATCGGACTATTAAAAAAAAGAAGTGGCAAGTTCAGAAAGGAATCTGAAATTATATTAAGGAAACTTTCTCTGTTACTGAAGATTAATGCAAATTACAGCTGAGAGATGAAAAAAAAATTCTTTTGTACAATCGATCAATATTAAAAATTACATTTATTTTACTTTTAATTTTTAATGAAAATTAATATAAGTTGACATCCGCATGATGGTGTAGAAGGATCAATCTGATTAGGGATTGATAAATTATTTGCCACTTCTATAAATTTGTTTTATTGAAAACTAGATTCGAAAAATGAATTACTGGAAAAAACCCCGACCCTTAAACCGTTTACCTATTAAAATCCTACCTATCTTTCGTTCATTGTTAGTTCAATTCGAGAAGAAACCAGTACAAACTTTTCTGTTTGATATAATCCATTTAAACATTGGTGAATACCACATGTATTTGATTTCTTGTCTTAATTAAATTCATAATTCATAAATGTTTTATAATACTGATTTATATTACATCTAATTCAATATGTATAATAATACCAAACTATATTTTGAATTGCTTATTTTTGAATTTTTTGTGTGTTTTTAGAACTGAAGATGAATGTATAACATTGGAAACTAGTTTTCAATAAAACAAATTTATAGAAGTTGCCACATTCAAGAGCAATGAGTATTAAGGGCTAAAGTATCCATTTCCAACACACACACACACACACACACATATATATATGTATTATATATATATATATATATATATATATATATATATATATATATATATATATAAATACATTATAGAAAAATAATTAGTAAAAATAAAAATTAAATTGTCTATTAAATAAATTGTATTTAAATATTTGACCATTATAAAAATTGCCATCTGCTGATGCAATAAGCAAATATACTGGGATTTTTCAATAACATTCCTTTATCAGATTCTGACACAGTGCGTTGTTTATGTATTTACCTGGACAAACGACTGACATGTGCAAGCGACATAAAACGGAAAAGTAAAGTACTGAACCAACAATACCGACTTCATTCTAGGCTACTTTACAGGTGTTCGAAATCATCACAGACAAATAAAATAAACCGATTACAAGTTATTCATGAAACCACTTAGGACATTTTGCATTGAGTTATGGAGGACAGGCCAGACAATTAAATATAAAAAATATTCAATCTTTCCAATCCAAAGTACTTAAAATAAATAATAAAAGCACACATTTAAAAAAAAAAAAATAAATAACGAAAATTAAGTAAAATAATATATGTGTATCACGAATAAAAATAAATAGATAGATAAATTAAATAATAGCAGTAATAAGTAAACAACCAAAACAAAGGTAATTAAAGTTGAGCAAAAATAAAACAAATCGTCTTGAACACATTATTTACTTCAGCCCTAGAGAACGCCGAACTAGGCTTTGCCTTCCGGATGGGAAAGCAGGATTCCATGAAATACCGCAGCGCTTTTTTTCAGTCGCGCCACTGGTATTGAAAGCCAGTGGAGATTGAGTGAGGGCACTGAAGCCTTATACGCTTAGAAATTCTGTGGAGAGGCAGACCGTTGCCAGAATTCCAATAACATAATTACGAAAGGTCTCAGGGCCACTTCCGTTTCAATCTATGAGAAAGGTTATATGGATAGAGATTGTGCTAAAGGATTAGTTTGAGAATTCGGATGGAATATGGTCAAGAACATATGGGATATTGTGGCCATGATGCAAGGTCTTGTTTGTGACATAACATGGAACATTGACTATTGTTCGGAGGACTTCAGACAGAAAGGCTTGGATAAATTAGTTGTTCGAAAATTAATAATTATATTTTTTGTCAGTTTCTTTTTTATTTTATTTATTTACCTTTTATATTTTCATTTTCATTTAAATTTTTATTTGCGTGTGTATATTTGTTATTTTCAAAATATAAAATTGGCAATTACCTCTAAAAACTTATTTTTATTTTATTTATTAATTCTTATTTGCATTATTGTCTATTATTATTGTCCTATATTTTATACATACACATACTATTAAGCATATTATTAAAAATATTTTATATATTATTTGATCTAAATCTAGTTATGTATTTCATTTGTATTGTATTTGCTTATTTATGTAATTAATTTTTTTTTCTCGTTTTATATTTAATTTTAAAACCGGTTTCAAACACGTTACAACTCGTGTCATTAATGCTATAGTAAATATTATAAAATTTATGTTTTATATTTATTTTTAATTAATTAATATTTTATGATAAATATCAATATATTGATTACGATAAGCTCTTAGAAGGCCATGTGCTCTCAGAGCATGGAGCAGCTATGTTAAATCAATGAACGGCTCTCTCACTGGGTTACTGTGGCTAGGAAGGAAAATGGATTCCATGTTATAGATTAAAAAAAAAAAAAATTGAGATTTCTTTTTACATACTAAAACCCTGCCTTATGCACCTAGAAAAACATTAAGAAATGCAATCCTTTCTGTGGATGTCTAGAAGAATAAAGGTTTTGAGTCATTTTTAGCACAGCTGATTGGGTGGAATAACCAGATTGGAAAGAATTAATTCTTTCCAGAGGAGGGGGGGGGGAGGACTTTGATAAATTATCTAGAATGGGAATGGGCCTGTAGCCGGAAGCTGTGGAAGGAAAAAGGACCTTGATGAATGTTAATGAAATAACAATATTTCATAGGTATATATATCTCAGAACAACAAACAGTTATTGAAAATTTTCAGTTTAACTGTTTTACAAGTACTTTTACTATTAAAGTAACTTCTGTTAGTATAGGTTCTTGCCAATACTTTATTTAAATATAAGTTCTCAAATATAATTATTCACATATTCTGAGAAAAAGCTTGTGATGGATCTTAGGGAGGTGGGGGAAACCTCGGGAGAAAGCATTATTGTTGAAAAATTGAAAAAATCTTTTAACAAAAACATAAATAATAAATTAAATTCGAAATAAAAGAAAAAATAGAAAAGCCTTCTTATTTATTTTATTTAACATTTAATTTTTAATTTGAATAGAAAAACTGCTTTAATATTTATTAAATCGTCTACAGAATGTTTATTTAAACAAATAACGTTTTAAGATGAGAAAATCTTTTAAGACACAATTCCATAAGTATTTTACATATTTAATTGGGAACTACAATAATGAGAAATTTTATTATAATACCACTTTAAAGCTCTAACGAGAACTTTATTAATATAGAACTTGTATATAACAATTCAAAATTCAGAACTTTTATTATAAAAGTGCTCACGATAAAGTTCTAAAAGAAAAACTATGTAAAAAAAGATTTAAAGAACTATGTTCTTGCAAGAACTTATAAGTTTTTCCATGAACTGTTTCAAAAATGTTCCTAAGAAAATGTTTAATTTAGAACAAGAACTTTTTTGTCAGAACTTACATAGTAATAGTTATTTGAGAACTACATCGTAAGGACACAAGTTCTATATTAATAAAGTTCTGGTTAGATAATTAAAGTGATATTATAATAAAATTTAATATATTTAAATAATAATTAAATAATATAATAATTAAATATATAATAATAATAATAAAATATATATATATATATATATATATATATATATATATATATATATATATATATAAATATCTTAAAAATCTGTTTAAAAAAACTGTTCCATTAAAATATTAGTGAATCTGATATAAAAACAATATTTAAAAAAAAATAATATTATACTGATTTGAGTTGCAGCAACTTTACTTTTGAGGATCTAATTTCATAGGCCCCTGATATCCAGGCCGTGCCAGGGCCAGAAGAAGACGCAGGTACCCTGCAGACAATATACGAGCGGTGCAGGGTGCAACTGCAGCCTGCAGATGACATCTGTGAAATTTAATGCTCTCGTAATTTCATCTGATTTATGTTACCACCACTGTGGAAGTGATTTATGAATGAGCGTAGTGATGTTGAGTTAAAATATGACGACTATTAGTTCTTAATTTCGGATATATATATACATACATATATATATATATATATATATATATATATATATATATATATATATATATATATATATATATACATATATATGGATATATGGGAATATGATCTATATATCTCTTTTCACAGATCTGCCTCATTTTAAATATCCTTTATTGCCCGTTACACCACTTCTGGAATTACCTCCCTTTTAAATTTCATATTTCAGTTCACTTTTCAAACATATTGTTTTTTCCCTATGTATTCTAGAAGATTTCTTTCTTTTTTGTTACTATATTTTTTCATCTACGAGTTCTTTTTTACAAAACTATAATGCTCTCTTTTTAAAAATATTTTTATATAACAGTTGAATTTTTTCTCTCTTTGCTATAGTTGTCTTTTTCTTTTCGTTTTCGTTTTTCTTATTAGATGATTTTATTTTTTTTCCGATCCTATATATATATAGATAGATAGATAGATAGATAGATAGATGAATACGATTATTTATAAGTATTTACAGATATTCTTTTTATGTACAACGTATTTTAGACAATGAACAGAGTTCGTCTGTCGAGGTTTCAAAAAAAAAAAAAAAAAAATAAAAAAAAATAATACAGCACATTTCGGGGTTTTTCATACACAACGCCAGTTTGTTCTATATATAATTAATTAGTAATTAAACTCTTTAACTAGTTCATTTCGGTATGCATTTGCTCGTTTAAGATATAAATATAATTTTTCATAATCCAGACCGTTCAGTAATTGTAACGTTTCATTTGGATTGAGTACCTTTTTTCCTAAGAAAATCATCCTAAACTGAGTAAGCACAGGGCAGATCGAGACGAAATGCATCGTATCCTCGGCAACATTTAAATTGCACAGTGAGCAATTTTCTTCTATTTGTCCAAGGTTGGCAGTTTAGATTAAATAATTCTCCCCTTGCCTTGAAAATAAGCCTAATGTAATATATGTCTTTTCCTGACTCAAAATAGGTGACATCATAATTTAATTTGCTATACATTGTATGATGTTCAGCACTCCTTGCTCGCTCGATAAATCCATTTCTTGCTTGTTCATTTAATCTGGATATGAAGGCAGTTTTATGCGTTATTAGCTGGTCCAGTAACCCTTCGGCTGAGAATTCTATACCAACATTCCTACCTAGTCTTCTCAAGGCACTAATCCAACTTAAATTCTTTTCGATCATTTTAAGGGCTATTATTTTCGGTAACCGATTATTTTCCAGATTTAATACCTTTATAAGATAATTTATGTGTATATATATATATATATATATATATATATATATATATATATATATATATACTCCGCCAACTTTCCTCTAGAGGGGAGTTGCAGGTCCCAAGTCCTGGTAAAGGAGGAGGGGTTCCCACCGCAGCCTGAATGGGTGCACTCTATCGGAGACAACACCGTCTCAGCAATTTCCCATCTACGCAGTGAAGCAGTGGGAGAGCTGGCCAAACAGCTTTGAGGAAGCAGCCCTTCTATTTGGCTATGGGAGCAACGGGCTCATGACCCATTCTCCCGAGACACAACAACCAATGAAAAGTAGAGAAAGAAATAGAGCCGATCAGACTTTATGGCAACAGACACGGCATGGAAAACGGATTACAATATTAGGAACCTGGAATGTTAAAGGATTAAACGGGAAAGAAATGGAACTAGTGGAGGAGAAGAAAAGAGCAAGAATAGACATCCTAGGGATCACAGAAACTAAAAAGAAGGGCAAAGGAGAACAGAGAATAGGAGACCATATGCTGCTGTATGCGGGTGTTAACCCAGTGGAACACGAAAAAAGTGGAGTGGCCTGCCTGCTTCACCAAGATCTAGCTCAAAGGACTGGAAGGCCATCAGTGACTGACTCATGCGAGTGGAACTAGCCAGCGGGGACGTTCTGTACTCTCTATTTATCGCCTACGGACCAAATGAAAACGCATCTACCCAGGAAAAGGAAACATTCTTCGAAGCAATCCAACAAGAGATAGACAACTGTAACGCAATTCTTATAATCATGGGGGATCTAAACGGAAGAGTGGGCAAAGATAAGAAAAGGTGGAGAGGTGTGTTAGGACCAGACGGTGAAGACCACACCAAAAACAATGGTGAAAGAATCCTAAACTTATGCCTTGCAAATTATCTGCTCGTAGGAAACAGCTTTTTCCCTCACAAATGCATCCACAAATATACAAGAGAAGAACCAAGTAGAAACGAGAAATCCATCATTGATTACTTCTTAATGCCGAGGGAACAAAGAAAGTATACTAGAGACATAAGGGTCAAAAGAGGATAGATAGGCAGCAACCGCAGATTGTTAATAATGGACATAACCCTTAAAAATACCCAAAAAATTCCCGAGACACCAGACCGTACACCTAAATTTAAAATAAAATATTATAAATTAAGGGAAGAGACGGTGTCACAAGCATATCAGAATATGATCGAAGAAAAGTCAGACAGCGGAGGATACAATTGGGACAGTGATGATGTGGAAGAAAGCTGGATAGCGATAACAAATACAATCCTTGAGGCTGCGGAGGAGGTGTGTGGGAAAAATAAACTCGGACAGAGAACTAAGAAAACCGGATGGTGGACTGAAGAAATCAAGGAAGAAGTCAAGCTGAAGAAAAATCTCTGGAAGCATCAGAAACTCTTCTATAGAAGCCTCAGGAGCATGAAAAAGCAGAAAGAACCCTTGCTGAGGCATATAAAGGACAAAAACGGAGTAGTCCTGAGTCGTTCAGAAAACATCATGAACAGGTGGGCTGAATACTTTAAAGACCTATTAGCAAACCAAGCACAAAGATTGGAAGAAAATCAGCAGACTCGGAGCACGGAAGGCAGCTGGGAAGAGGATGACTTCATCAGCGACGAAGAGGTGAATGAGGCTATACAATCGCTCAAGCTAGGAAAAGCAGCAGGAATAGATGGCATATATCCAGAAATGTTAAAACTAAGTGGCCCAAAGGGACTGGAAATGCTCCAGCACCTCCTGAACATCGTCTGGAAAACGAAAACGATCCCAAAGGACTGGGAAATCTCAATCATCATCCCAATCTTCAAGAAAGGTGATAATCGTGAAAGTCAGAACCACAGAGGCATATCCCTACTCACCATCCCATATAAAGTTTATTCAAAGGTGCTCGAGAAAAAGCTGAGAAGCATCATTGAATAAAAGTTGGGAGAAGAACAATATGGATTTCGACCTAACAGGAGCACGCAAGATCTGATATTCACGATGAGGCGAATTTCCGAGAAGATCATCGAAAAGGACAAAGATGCCTACGCTTGATTCGTCGATTTAAACAAGGCATTCGATAGGGTGCAGAAGGAAGATATCTCCAAAGGGCTGGAGGAGTACGGGGTTCACTCAGGACTGAGAAGGGCCATCCTGAGTCTGTACAACATCCAAAGAAATGTGGTTAGGATGTGCAACTATTCATCTGGGGAATTCCAAAGCGAGCAAGGAATCAGACAAGGGTGCAGCCTTAGTCCCCTCCTATTCATCCTGGTATTAGATTCTGTACTAAAGCAAGCGAAACAGGAAATGAGGCAATATCACCTCGGATACAGGAACCTCCAGAGTGTCCATTACACCATCCTAGCATTTGCAGACGACATGGTAGTGTATGGAAACAACTATCGGAACCTGCAGTTCAACCTAAAGATCCTCCATAATAGACTAAAATCCATAAACATGGAAATAAATGCTGAAAAAACACAATATATGAGGATCGGTAGAAGGAGAAACCGTGGGGACAGGATCGTCAGGCTAAGTGGAAGACGCCTAGAACAATTGGCGGACTTCAAATACCTGGGGACTCATCTCAACCAGCACGGATGGGGTGACGGAGACATTGGCGAAAGGACCAAGATAGCAGGCAGATGCTTCCAATCCCTCAAGACTGGCTTTCTGAACAAGAAAGAAGTCTCTAAAGCAACTAAAACAGTTATATACAAGAATACGTTTCTTCCAATTCTGACATACGCAAGTGAGTCTTGGACCCTCACTTCCAAGCACAAGAGCCAGATCCAA
Source organism: Rhaphigaster nebulosa (assembly GCA_948150685.1). NCBI lineage: Eukaryota > Metazoa > Arthropoda > Insecta > Hemiptera > Pentatomidae > Rhaphigaster > Rhaphigaster nebulosa. The sequence continues at coordinate 3,759,787 of OX411308.1, forward strand.
GCATTGGAAATGCGCTACTTAAGGAAAATTGAGGGGGAAACAAAAAGAGACAGCGTGAGGAACTCCACAATAAGAAAAAAACCTGGACATAAGGCCTGCAGAAGAAATAATAGAACAGAACCAGCTAAGATGGTTCGGACATGTCCTGCGGATGGCTGAAGACAGGCTAGCAAGAGTTACCCTCGAGGCTAAAGTGGAAGGGAAGCGACCACGTGGGAGACCCAGAAAGACCTGGCTGGAGGGAGTAAAGGAAGGTTTCGAGAAGAGAGGCATGGACTGGTGAAGAAGAAGACAGCTGGCTGAGGATAGAGATAATTGGATCAGGCTCTATCAGAAGGCGCCTCACACCGCTCAGCGGTAAACGAGGACAAGATTAAAAATATATATATATATATATATATATATATATATATATATATATATAACATAAGAAGATTGATAAGCAAGGAATGAATGATTGGCTCTGAAGGCGCATGAAATAACAACAGTAATAGACATAAGGAAGATGCTTGAATATGAAAAGCGGAAAACAGACAATGCAGCTTATGCAAGCCACAACTAGACTTGACTTGACTGGACTGAACTGATCCTTGAAGAGAGTAGGGAATGGCGGGAAAAACCGACAATGCCTGCCTAATATAATCGCTTTATTGAATGATCCCTGACTGCCCATTCGCTACAATATATCGAAAATTTAAGTAAGATAATTTGGGTTAAGTGCGCACTATATATTACAAAGTTTTACTTTAAATGACTGTAAAATCTTTTTTTTTTTTTAATATAGATTTTCCTCTGTTTTTAAGAATGTTCTGTAGACGATTATGTTTAAATATTACATTCAAGACCATGTTTCAATCACGCCCATTATTATGAGATTGATAATTCAATTCAGTAGTACTTCATACGTGATTTCCGCAGCCTTAAGGGATCAACTACGTACAAGTTATCTGGAGTACTTGTTATTTAAGTAGAAGCACATTTGGAGAAAGTGCAAATAGTTCGGTTCCCAGAGAAGTGTTATACTGATGTAATCACCGAAAAAATTTAAAGCTTGTCTGAGATTCACATTTCACAATTTTCATTCAGTTATGAAAGTGGGATGTGGAATACAATTGAACAAATCTATTGAAAGAAATAATTTTTAATTCGCTAGTCCGTAGTTCTCTGGATAGAACGTGAGTTTACACCCTAATTATACTAACAGTTAATAATGCATAAGAATAATATTATTACAACATTAGAAATAATTTATTATTATTATTATTATTTATTATTATTATTATCAAGAGAGTCTTTATAAAGTAACACTGAAATTACAATTTGAAGGAAGTTTTTATGTTTGATTATTAAACTTATAATTGTTATAGGTGTAAATATTTAAAGTAAAAATCTGACATAATTACTCGAGGAAATATATGTTAATGAGAGATTTTCAAGCAAAAAAGGAAAAACAAAATTGATCGTATTGTGGAATTTTTCTTACAAAACGATCAATGAATGTTAAATATGTTAAACGTTCATATCCTTGTTTTATTAATAAAGTGCAGAAATAAATTAATAAATAATATAATTAATGATCAATTAAATTAAATAATAAGGGTAATTCAGAAGGGAAAGAGAGAGAGCATTAGAGATGTAATGGAGACAATTGGTGATATTGTATATTGTATAGAGCCGAAGCGGGGAGAGAGATTTGCAACACAATTTGGGCTTACTTAGCTTGTGTTTGTAATGTACCTCATACTTCTCTCTCTCTAACTCACTCTCACTCTCTAACTCACTCTCACTCTCTCTCTCTCTCTCTCTCTCATAATATATTTATCTCTTTACCTCAGAGCTTATAGAAATTATTCAAAATAAAATTAAATGAATATAAATTAGTTTGTTCTGGGTCTGATTACAATAATTTCAAAAAAAATATTTAAATAATTATTTAATATAATTTTTTGATATTTTTGGAAAAAAAAAATTTTAATTTAATTTTGGGTAGTATTTTGCGAAGTGATTTTCTTTATTTAATTTTCTGATTTATTTGAAAACTTTGATCACATTTTTTTTTTTTTTTTTACATATTTTTCGACATTTCGGCGAATTTCCTCATCTTCAAGACAACATTCTTATGTATAATTCTTTATTATGAATCTATCATAATTTTCATTTCTCTTTTTTGTCATTTTTTAATATCCATAAATTTTATTCCATATTACTTGTATTAATCACTAGTATTACAAAAAACTAATAAGTTGATGGTATAGAAGGATAAATTAGATTTATCCTTCTATACCATGGAATCCCTAGTTAGCTAGTGATTGATAAATTATTTGCCATTTCTATAATTTTGTTTTTATTGAAAACTAGTTTCGAATGTTATACATTCATCTTCAGTTCTAAAAACACACAAAAATTCAAAAATAAGGAATTCACAATACAGTTTGGTATTGTTATATATATTAAATTAAATGGAATATAAATTAGTATTATAAAACATATAAAATTCATTAACATTCATAATTCACAAATGTTTTATAATACTAATTTATATTCCATTTAATTTAATATGTATAATAATACTAAACTGTATTTTGAATTGCATATTTTTGAATTTTTGTGTGTTTTTAGAACTGAAGATGAATGTATAATATTCGAAACTAGTTTTCAATAAAAACAAAATTATAGAAGTGGCAAATAATTTATAAATCTCTATAAAACTAATAATTATAGTGTACGTACATACTCTGATTATCATTTTCACAAAGTACTTTCCTGGAAATCCAGATCCACGAATGAAAGGATTGAGTTTGGCATTTGAACTGAAGAAGTTGTAAGATATAACGAGGTTGATAAGATTGGATAGTGAGATAGGAAACGGTAAAATTGTAATATCGCGGTTGTGATATCAAACTGTAAGCATTGCTACAATATTTCAGGGAAAATCTAAAATTTTAAAATAAAAATCTTTTAACCTGATATTCCAAATATATTAAATACTTTGGAATGGACAGGAGATGTATAGTTTTTAAATTATCAAACAACAAAACAAAGATGAACCGGTTTCCATAGTAACGTTTCACACGTATACTTTATAACATGAGTACTTACTAAGTTCAATGCGCTATATCTCTCCTAATACAAGTCCAGTTTCGATTTTTGTTTTTGATTTTTTTTTTTTTTTTTAGGAAATATGGTTACATTTCGAATGATTTTTTAGTGATAAAATCTTTTTTCTTTTTCTCGGATAAAAAAATATAGGAAAATTAATAGTGCTTTTAGAAGAAGGTTTTAGACAAGTTGCAACAAAATCGTTAGAATTGCTTTGGCGCTGGAGTACCGTTGCTCAGCGGTAATTTTGCACTGGTTGGCCGATTTGATACAGAGGCATCGAAAAACAAATTCTTAAAAAACAAAACAAAAATCAACAAACCCGTTTAAGAAATTATCGTGGCACGAGCGCAGTGACCAACGGCGAAAAATGCGTTTTTTGGACTCAGAGAGTTTTGAAACGTATAGATCCGTTGAAAACTGCAGATCGAAAGTTTGATCCAGTTACAATGTATTTCTTACCTATGTGGTAAGGAAAGTAAAAATAAAGAATAGCTGAATGAACGGGTGAATGTTCGAGGGGCAGACCAAAACGTATATAGGAGGATAGAATTAGATTTAGTATTATTCGATTTAGGTGGGCATCGAACTTTTGGATTTTTATTACATTTTTTATTTTGTGGAAATCATGGTTCTAGTAATTAATTGTTGTTCTATTAATTTTTTCCCCTCGATCATGAACCTCTACTTCTCATGTCATAAGTAAGACAAAATAAAAAAAACTTTTAATGAAGAAAAGTGTACAAGAAGTAAGTATTGAAAAAAAAAAAAGTTCTTTTCATGCACATCGCATTTTCATGCAGTCTATAAAATGTAAATAGCTCTCCATATTGAAAGAGGAACAGAAGAAATCAGATAAAGAGTAATTGCAGTTAGACTGAATGGGGCGGATATAATAGAACAGAGAGGAGAGAGGATATAATAGAACAGAGAGGAGAGCAGAGATGATGTATAGAGACGAGGTGCGGGGGAGAGGGGAGAGGAGGAGAGAGGTATACTATCAGCTGATAACAGCCGCTATCAGTCAATGAGCCCTGGTACAGGTACTGGTAGTGGCTCTATCCATTTCACTCGCTCACGGCTCCTTCCTTATCTATCTCCGAGCAAACATTCGCTTCAACCTCGCTAACTAAAATCTACTCTGCTAATGTCTGTTAATGTTTTCTGAGAATTAATAGTTAATAAGTTGACATCCGCATGATGGTATAGAAGGATGAATCTAATTAGGAATTGATAAATTATTTGCCACTGCTATAAATTTGTTTTATTGAAAACTAGTTTCGAATGTTATACATTCATCCTCAGTCCTAAAAACACACAAAAAATTCAAAAATAAGCAATTCAAAATATAGTTTGGTATTATTATACATATTAAATTAGATTAATTTAAATTAGTATTATAAAACATTTATGACTTATGAATTTAATTAAGAAATCAAATACATGTTGGTACTCACCAAGGTTTAAATTGATTATATAAAACAGAAAAGTTTGTATCATAATATAGTATAGTTTGCGTTGGATATAATCCATTTAAACCTTGGTGAGTACCAACATGTATTTGATTTCTTGCCTTAATTAAATTCATAATTCATAAATGTTTTATAATACTGATTTATACTAATCTAATTTAATATGTATAATAATACCAAACTATATTTTGAATTGCTTATTTTTGAATCTTTTGTGTGCTTTTAGAACTGAGGATGAATGTATAACATTCGGAATTAGCTTTAAATAAAACAAATTTATAGAAGTGGCAAATAATTTATCAATCCCTTATTGGTAGTTAAAAGACGTTTGTATGTCTAAAGATATATGAACGTATGAAGTTTAGATTTATGGAAGAAGAACTGAAAGATGTAAACCTAAATTATACCGTAACGAATTATTCTTCCTTCAGGATGTGTCTACGTTTCGAAGTAATTTTGCAACTAAGAAAAAAAACAAGCATTTATTGCTTTTATTTTCCTCTGTAATTGTTTTTCTTTTTGTAGATACTAGGCAATTATCAATGCCTATTCAATTGCATTCTCTACTAATATTTGTACTGGTACTAGTACTGGTATTGAAGGAGGAACTTTTGGTCCTTTTTGCCAATCCCTGATTCCTACCAAGAGGTTGCTGCCCCGTACTAACAAGTAAGAGTATACATACATTAATGCATTTAATATATCATATATATATGTTAGTGTAGAATTTATTCCACCATCCTTCATTTGTTCTTCTTTATTATATATTTATATATTTTATAACTAAATATATATCTAAGTATATGTTATTCTTAAGGGACCTAGTCCAAGAATAAAGTTCTTTTATCTATCTATCTATCTGATGTGTTTTTTATATTTTTTTCTTATCAAATTCTTTTTTTTGTCCAGATATAGTATATGCTTTATATTATAAATATTGTTTATTTTAAAGGGACATTGTCCAAGAATAAAGTTGTTTTAGAAATGTGGAAATGTCTGTAAAATAATAACCATTGCTATATAATTTCGACCATATTAGAAAAAAAAAGAAGTATAAATTACATACAATTTTTAATTGGTCTTTTTTGGTTTTTAATGTCGTTTCAATTGTTTTTCATAGCGGTAGAGGATTTGCTTTATAAATCTGAAGATCTGAACCCCCTATTTTTAAACATTACATATATTTTTATGCCATTAATTTATACAAAAAAAAGCCTCAAACATGTTTCAAGTTATCTTGTCATTAATAATTTTGTATACACGATCAATTTCGAAAAAAATAGTTGCTTGTTAACTTAATTTTTTTTTTCTTCAAATAACAATCATATATAAATCTTGTACACGTAGTAAATACATGATAAAGTCAATTATATATGTAGAAAGCTCTATAGACAAGGATAGTAGTTCATTTTTTCCCTTTTGTATGGTCTTATAGCTAATAAACTGTTTTATTTAAAATAAAATGAAGATATAATTTAGAAAAAAATGATTTCAAAGATGTAGAGACATCCTGTATATATTTTTTTAGCTCTCACCAATAAAAGATATTCCATGGTCATAAATACAAAAAGAATTTCTCATTTATCGTCTTTTAATCAATAGTTGTAGAATTTTAGCCACTAAATCGACAATTTTTCCCACTGTGCGGAGGCTTTCCAGGACTGAAATGTCTTTTTTTATTTCCTGTAATTTGCATGGTGAAGATGTATATTTTGTATGCCTCTTGTTCTTCTTCAGCTGTTATAAAGTCTACAGTTGCAGTCCCTGGTTCTTTTATTATTGGCTTATTTGCTTCTTTGTCGGCGGTTTCGTTGCCTGAATCGCCATACTGTGCTAGTACCCACGTGAGCACAATTTTCTTGCCCACTATCCCATGCGTTTCCCAAAGGCAGTTATTTATTTTACTAATTATTATATTTAATAATTTTTTGATGTTACATCAATAATTGTATTAGTTGACACATACACACATAAGCTCCTGTTTCTGGAGGTCTTATTCCGTTATTATATGGCGTTTTTTTTTTTTTCAGTTGGTAACAAGTTCCCCTGCATGTTCCTTGACCACATTAGAACTGTCTATGTCACTAACTAGATAAAGCATTGGAAATCGACGGTTTCAACATTCTAACTGGAAGAATCCGCCTAACTTGTATCTTATCTCAGCTCACAAATGGGGAGGAAAAAAAAGTATTTTACACTAGATTTTAATACTTTGAACAAGTAATGAAATTTTTTAATTAGAGTGAGAAAAAAAATTGCGTTTGTAACCTTTATTATCGTACCATGTGATCTCTGTATTTCATTTTAATATAATTTTTGATGTAAATTTTTTATGACCTTCAAGTAAAGTACCCCTTTCGGCTCTTCAATTTCAATCAAAATCTATTATATTACTTATATTGATATAAAAGTCTAATTTGCCAAATTTGAGATGCTTTACGTTATATTTTAATATAAATATATGATGAAAGTCTTATATGAACTTCAAGTAAAGTACCACTTCCGGTTTGCTAATTTTGATCAAAATTTATTTTGTTATTTATATTAATATGTAAGAGCTAAAGCTAAATATCGACAGATGATTTTTTTTATTTATTTCTGTTATTTTTGAGACTCTTGGCTTCTTTTTTGTATTTTTGGCTTCTCCTGTACATATAAGCATTCCTTTTTCTCTTCTATTTGATTGATCTTTTCTTATTTAATTATTTGATTTATTTTTATGATCTGTTATACATTTTTCAGTTTTTAGCATGAGAATTTCCTTTTTTTTATGATCAGCTGTTTGTAATTTAAAATTTCCCAGCTGCTGTCTTGTAACTTCCCTTTTCCCTGAGTATGTGCCTGGATGTCTTGGTGTGGGGTGCTATCTCTGGTTATTGAATTTGACTCTGGATTTGAGATGTGCTATATTTTGATCTTTATTAGGTTTTTTTTTTCTTTATATTTTATTCCTTTCTCTCCTACTTTCCTGATGATGCCTGGCTTGGCGAAATATCGACAGGTGATTTCTGTTATTTTTGAGACTCTTGGCTTCTTTTTTGGATTTTTCCATATATGGCCTGCTATTTATATTAGTATTTAAGTCTTAAATACCAAAGTAGAGAAATTTTGTGACCTTCAAATAAAGTACCACTTCTGGCAATCTCACAGTGACCAAAAAGGGAGGTTCACAACTAGCTTTTTCTAATAATCTTAAATATAAAATTTTAACTTTATACGGCTAACCGTTTTTGAGTTATAAATAGAAATACGCACGTACGAACTTACGACGAAACTAGTCAAAATGGTTCAGTGATGGTCAAAATGGATATTTCCATTGAAATTTGAAAACCGAAAATTTTCGCGATTACAATACTTCCTTTAGTTCGTATGAGGAAGTAAAAAAAAAAAAGGAAACAGTCATACTAAAAACCCAAAAATCTAAAAAATACAAGAGGAAAGAGAAAGTTTAAATGTACAGAAGAGGATTTTCTTTCTCTTTATTTTATTTATTTATTATTATTATTTTTACTATTATATTATTTATTATATATTATATATATATATTATTATTATTATATTATTTTATTATTTTACTATATTATTTTATTATTATTTTTACTGCTAACCGTTTTTGAGTTATGCGAGATTTGTACGAACGAAGGCATGAACGTACGTACAGAGGCCAGGTCGAAATTAGTCAAAATGGATTCAGGGATGGTCAAAATGGATATTTAAGTTGAAATCTGAAAACCGAAAATTTTTGCGATTACAATACTTCCTTTACTGCGTACAAGGAAGTAATAATAAAACGTAAATTAAAATATTATTGTTCTTTATGCAGTGACAAAATAACAGGTGATCAGTAACAGGATCGAGTAACAGGTGTCCAGTGCGGATAGGATCAGTGAGATATTTATCGACGAGCCCAGCTGTGATCCTAATGTCGGATATTAGCAGAATCCAGCTGGGACGGTCCACTGCTGCCCAGATCTGTCATTTTTATCTCCGGGGTCGCTGATGGTTCCCATCAATATCACTTAGGTCCTGCTAAGGCAGACAAATCGTGAAGGCAATGGGATATTTCACAATCTGCTGAAGTCGGATCTCCAACTCATCTGAGGGAGTTTTAAAAAATATTTTAAAATCTTTTTTAAGTATAAAACTAAATAAAAATAAATTTATCAAATCTCATTAAAATATAAAAATCATGCAATTTCATTACTAACTTGAAGCACTAAAGAATGTTCCCGTCTTATTGTAGGATAATAAATTCCTAAAGGTTACTTCTTTCTTCTAGCAAGAAATCAATTTTCATCAAAATACCAGGGATGCTCCTTTCATGCGGTAATAATTAAAAAAAAAAATCCTTAGTTTCAGTTTGAATTAATAACATTAATTAAAAGTAAAAAAAAATATATATTTTTTCTTTTGGCGTAATGTGCCTTGTTCAGTATTGCAAACTACCTCTAATAGATATTTCATATGTGAAAAAAAAATGAATTATAAATGTAAAAAAATACTACTAAAAAAATGAATAAAAATACACAAAGTTAAGCTTATATTAATAAACGAATAGTATCAATGAAATTAATAGTATCAATGAAATTAATAGTATCAATGAAATTAATAGTATCAATGAAATTAATAGTATCAATGAAATTAATAGTATCAATGAAATTAATTTTCAAAAAAATTCAATTGTTTTACAACTAAACAAAAAATAAAACAATAAATTTAAATCGCATCATGCTAAAAGGGGTCAATATGAAAATAGTTGGACACAACTCCATTTACCATGAAGCGATTCATTTATACTGTTAAGGATCAGAATGTTTATTCTCTTATTTCAAGTCCATAAAATATATTAATTTTCGGTGCGAACAGCGAAGACAACGGAAGTAGTTTCAATAGTCTCGAATAATATTCTCGTCTTAGCCTCGCGTGAATTCCATGAGTGTAAATATACCTGTACTCTGGGCTGCCCTTCACACCGACACACTCGGTTTCAAAGATAGTGACAAACTGGTCTAGATCCGTGAGTTATGACGGTTATGAGTCAACAGGTAAAAGTGATGAGATTTAAAGTTTTTTTAAGTTTCAACTATTTAAGCAGTCTCATTGCTACCACCTATCGTTAAGTTTCTTATTTTGGTTTGTCAGCATAAAAAGAATGCAGAAATGAGCCCATTGAAAAAGTTCAATCCGATTTATTACATGCGGTGTGTATCTGTGCTACCCAAGTGGGGGTAACTCAATCTCACTATGTACGTAGTTTCCACGGTTAACAAGCGCACCACGACCAGTATTTCTTTCAATGAAGAAAACCGACCATGGGCCAAACCTACGGGCGGCCATTTGACATTCTAGATGCTGCAGAGGGTTTGGTCATAACTCCTACGCCCGGTCGGTGTGAGTTCCCTTCACGTTGCTCAACTTTGAATACCTGTTACAAGCACCTTTGCCCGTTCAGCCACTCCTATGTAAATTAATATTTTGTATATAAAAGGTGCATTGTCTGTTATAACCATTAAGATAAGTTACGAATAATAAAATAATGCGATGAAGAAATACATCGATCGAAGGAGGAACGGAAGAGAAGTGGTGTTATGAAGGAGCCGGGTTTGGGAGGAGGGGGAAGGGAAGGAGGCGGAACAGAAGCTATAATTCATTCGTTCCCCGGCGAGGATCAGACCGGATCATAACTTTAATTAATTATTAAAAGAGGCCGCTCCTCGGATCCTGTTCCAACAGATAGTTTACAAGGAATTTCCATAGCCTAGGTTATAATAATATCCACAAAGCTCCAAATAAGCGGTAATTTAAGTAAAAAAATAGTAATAAAGATCATTGCGCTATTTATTAAAATATTTTTTCCCACTAAACCAAGCCACTTAAGAATTTAGAAAAACTTCATATCCACCTGTAGCAACTGATCTAGTACCTTAAAAAAACTGTGTACAGTACCTCGGACTATACGACTATAAGACTCACCAAAAATATACATAAAAAATTAAAAATACAAGAACTGACAAGAGGATGCAATCTAATATCTTATTATTATTAAGCAATTATTAATTATTATTATTATTAATTATTATTATTAATTATTATTATTAATTATTAATTATTATTGTTAATTATTAATTATTATTATTAATTATTAATTATTATTATTAATTATTATTATTAATTAATATTAATACTATACTATTAATATTAATATAATTATTAATATATTAATATTATTATACTATTATTAATTATTATTATAAAAATAAATAGAATTTTAATTAATCAATAATAATTAATATTATATTAATATAATTAATTATTATATTAATATCATTATACTATTATTAATTATTATTATAAATTATTATTAATTACCAATTATTATTATTAATTATTAAGCAATCTAATAATATCTTCTGGACTACAGATGCTCACCAAACTTACGAAACAAACGACTAATCTATACTACAGTACTAAGACCTATTTGGACAAACGGAGCAGAACTTTCGGGCTGAGTAAAATATTCGTTCTGTCCCTTTCCAAACTGTTACTGTTACTTGGACTACCCGAACTGGTACAACACATAACATGTTTGCGAAATACATCCGTTTCCACTGTGGCTCTAATAGCCACGTATATTGATGGCATATGCCTAGGTCTATTACGAGAATGAGATTCCAAAATGGCCTAACATTATCACATCATTAAGTCATTGACTATAATTTTATGGATAAATTGAATTAATCCATGCAAGCTGTTTATTCACTAATAGTTCATTGAAATGGGGACCAGAAAGGTATATCGGTGGAAAGTTTTGGATAAGTTCTGATAATTTGCTCATTTATGTTTTTTAGGGTTTCGATTAAGAATCCCAACCTTGTTATCTAAAGTTTTCAAGGAATTATAAAAAAAAAAATATCTGATGTGGACACCCCATGACTTCCTTGTACGCCTATTAAACTATAAATCGGTGGCTCAAAAAGTGACCCTGAATTTGGTTACCAGTTTTCGAAGAAAGCAGTATCTCAAATACAGGCACAGACAAATAAGCTCTTGTTTCTGAAGGTCTCATTCCGTTATTATATGTCGTTTTCTTTCAGTTGGTAACAAGTTCCAAAGAGATTTCTTCGTGTTTCGTGACAACATTAGAACTGTCTAGGTCACTAGATAAAGCATTGGAAATCG